>JAWNNV010001052.1:50000-556140 GCA_035044485.1 Scaptomyza reducta
TGATATGCTGTTACATCTTCTGTCACGCAATTCTCGTTGGTGCACGCCACCTGGAATCCCGCATCCAGTGGCGTTGCTACTGGCCTGCATTGCTCCATCTTATGCCGCTGCAACATATCCCTGATGTACAACGCCGATCGCTGCCCTTATTCTTGAAAATAAATAGTTTGTTTCTTTTCTGGATTTCTAATATTTTTTTCGCCTTCCTGGCGCACAATTGCTTTATCTCTACAAAAATAACTGTACAATCTTGTTCTCCGTTAGAACCGTATACAAACGTTGCTGCTGTGTTGTTGTTTCTTCTTTGCGCTTACTTTTGCATTCATTTTTGTAGTGGCCACGTCGCCCCCAATTGTAACATTCGACATTCTTTTTGTCGATCTTCTGTTTTCACGCTCTTACTGGCGCCGCTGTGACAGTGTATGCCTGCTGCTCGCTATCTGCTTTGAGCAGCCCTTCACAGCCCCTGCGCTCTCCTTCTTCAAGCAAATTAATTTTTAATGCATCTAGAGAGGGCAAGTTGTCGCGCGTTTCCATGGCTATAACGAAATTTTCAAATTGCTTATGCAGACTTGACAACAAGATAATGACTGTTAACTCGTTAGCTAACTTTATATCGACCTCTGCAAGCTGATCCTAGATTGAGCAAAATGAACTAATATGCGCACTCATATTGCCATCCTCTGCCGTACGTAATCCCAGTAGCTTTCTATAGAGAAACACTTTCCTTACCGGGCCAGTTGGACGATGTACAGCCCTGAGATTCTCCCAAGCTGCTATCGCTGTTGTACAGCCCTTGAGATAACACAACTGTGTCGCCTTAACGCTCAGTGTAATCGTCGCCAGTGCTTTCTGTTCGAGTCCGTCCCACGCTGCGCCACCGTCACCAGCAGGTCGCGTCCCAGAAATCACCTTCCACAACTCTATGTGCACCAACACGCAGCGCATTTGTATGCTCTAGGAATCATAATTCCCTATGTCCAACTTATCTATTTGGTGCATAGCACTCATTTTTAATATTTCACTGCGTAACTCGCGTTATTCCGCAAACTCAAAACAGACAAATAATATTTGCGCAGAACAACGGTTCTGGGCCCATAACCTGATGAGAAAGAAAAAAATGATGTGTTCTTCGTGTGAAGGTTTATTACGAACTGAAAAACATAAACTTAAGAAGTAATATGTAACTTCATTAACAAATGTATTTTCTGAGTTAACTATAATGAACTTTTATAGTATTTATCCGTCGGAACGTCTGGCTTTATTCATGAATTCTTTTAAACTAAATATACGAGTGCAATTATGATCCCTAAGAAGCCTAAGACAGAAGAAAATGCTAAGCCTCGTATGAAGTGCTAAGCCTTGCATTTCATTATCATAGTGATTGCCGACTATGCGACCCGTTCATGTGGTCGTGCTGTCATGTTTACGACTTCAACCGAATGTTGATGTTTGTTGACTTAAGATCAAGTGCTCGTGGTGTCGTATTCATCACTTAACCGAACGTCGATGTTTAATGACTTAAGAAATAGGAGCTGCTGAGCTACGCATATCTACTCATAGCGGCTACACAACATTGTTGTATCTGCCAGCTACATAACATCCATCCAAACATACAATGCTGTGACGTGGAGTTATATTTTCTTAAAAATGAAATTAACATTCGTTAACTACCCGTTGGCTCGCTTCTATAGCTCTCTCTTCGCACAAAGGCGTGAGCTTGTTACCAAATTTCCTGTTGGATTTCTCACCCACCTCAAAGATCCTGTTTTGTTGAGAGACATTATCTCTGGCTCTGAGCGCGATCTGGGCGCTTTTTATCCTATCCTGTTTCTTTTGAAAGATGCTGGACGAATTTTTCAGACCAAATGGGGGTCTTCGAAATTCATGTTTCCCCCCTTTACTGAAAACGAAGTTTTTTCATGGTCGCGCTCAGCGAGCGTTGAAAAATACCTAGCTTTGCCAAAGTTCCCCCTTAAAAAGAAAATATTCAGCATAGGGTATTCGTTGGTTATCGTTCGTTCAATAGGCTTACGAAAATCACTAACTAAACGCATGGTTGCTCTTATATTGCACAAAGATATGGAACATTTGTGAGTGATTGCAGTTTTGCCGTGAATTGAATACATTGGGAAAGTAGAGTCCACCGGGCGGACGCCTCTCAGTCCCTTATGGAGTCGGATGAAAGTTTTAGAAGCACCCGTATTAATGAGGAATTTCATGTTGAGTTCCGGTATTCTTCGTTTAATGACGGGCAGCTGGGATTTTGCCCCTAAACAATTTATAGCATCCGAGTCATAATTATCTACGGCATTGTCGTCGACTTTTGCCGCTTCGATCGAGACGGTATCAGAATGTGACGCTGTTCCTTGTCCCGCGTTCTGCGTGACATGGTTCACACTTTGCTGTTTTGCATAGAAATTAAAGGCTTGGTTCAACTGGTGAACCCAAGATAAGGAAAGATCGACTTCCATAGGCGGTTGTGCATTATTATGCCCTTGCTGCTATAACTGCGCTGGCTGTCTTGTCTGGGAGCGCCTAGCTCTTGTTCAGAAACGTGTAATGGTCGCTTGTCACAGTAAAAGAAGTCAAGGCGACTTATTATTGCATCAAAGTTTAATGCTGTGCCAAATGAGGTTAACACAGAATCGGCAGGACCTCTAATCTTGCTCCTTATGATGACAATTGCCTGGTAGTGGCGTGAGCTTTCCCTCTATGGCTTGTAAATATGGTAAGCGGCTAAGGCCGCCTGCCTCCAAGAGGCATTTGACTCCTGTACCCCCGAGCTAAGGCGCTGCTGATAGATGCCTGTACTATGGACCTAAGTTGTTCAGGGACCATATTGCTATTCCAAATATCTAACGAGGCATACAGAATGGATCGCTGTAACACAGTCGATTGACGCAAATATAGAACTATGATATTAAGGCTTTATTGTCCTTGTGGACCACCCTCCCTTTAATGAGAACCGCGGTCCCCGCGTCTGCTTTTACAGCTCTAAAAAATGAAACAATAATATAGAAAATAATTTTTTCTACATTACTAACCACAACCTAGCTAGCAGATTGATTTAATAATTCCTTTTTTTGCTAGGTGTTTAGGTGCGTTAGGTGCGTCTACCAAAACCATAAACTCAAAAAACAAAAAAAAAACACTATGCAAGAAGTGACACACAGTTATCAACAAAACTACCGTCTATCAGATATTATCAGAGCAGGTGCAGAAAAGGTATACCAAAGGCCATAAATTTTTTTTGTTTATTACTGACTTGAGGGGAGTTTTAATTGTGGACGCTTACTTACATGTTTGTTGAGAAAATTTTTTTTTTTTTTTTTTTTTTTTATAAAACTGCATTAATATTCCAGCAGTGTTTTTCCCACGTAGAACAATATTCTTCTTGGTGATGGGCTACTGCCCGAAGAGCTCATGCCGCTTCGGTGGATTAGTAGTTTATTACAGGTTTTTGATTTCTCTTATTTATTTTTCATATACTGCTTGCCGGAGAAGCCGCGTGGGTATTATTATTTGATTTGACCACGAGTTGTGTGCAAACTAATATTTTAGTACATTCGTTGGTCTTATGTATGCTTACATTTGAATCCGCGGTATTATTATTTAAACTGTCCGCGAGTTGGATGCCAATTAATATGCGTTGGTGCATTAATTGGTCTTGCGAATGCTTCTGTTTGAAGCCGCGTGGGTACTTTTATTTAATTATTCCACGAGTTGGGCGCCAATTACGAAGTTTATCGATATGGTATTGCACTTAGAAATGCAATTGAGTTATATGTATTAGTACAAATCAATTATATCAAATAAATATTTAATTGTTATTATTGCATTAAGAAATGCATTTAATCCTTTATTCATACGTTTACTGTGACAACGTACGCTAATGAATTATTAAGTTATGTATTAAGGGACATATTATTTTTTATTAAAGATGTTCCTTAATGGTGCAACTCGTCTTGTTATGCCGACGGAGCGTCTGAGCATGTTATGAGTTAACTGAAGACACGTTTTCTATTTCGTCCGGCGATACACCGACTTTATTGAATAACTATTTCAGACTAAATATACGAGTACAATTATAATCCTTAAGAAGCCTAAGACAGAAGAAAATGCTAAGCCTCGCATGTGGTGCTGAGCCTTGCCTTTCCTTATCATTGCGGCCATACAAATATGTCGTGATTTCCGACTATGCGACCCATTTAAGTTGTCGTGGTGTCATGTTTACGACTTCAACCGAACATTGATGTTTTTGATCTACTCACAACATTGTTGTATCTGCCAGCTACATAACATCCAGCCAAACATACAATGCTGTGACGTGGTGTTATATTTTCTTATAAATGAAATTTACAATCGTTAACTTACATAATTTATGTTGAAATTAAGTTAAATGCTATGCAACACAAAATATAAGTAGACGTAAGTCTGGTAGCCCTGTTTAGAACCAACATGTTATCGATGTATAATGAAAGAAGATTAGTACGTAAGTGAATGCCATCTTTTCATCTGCAGAGTCTGTATTCACTGAAATATAACAACAGGTTATGGGTCCAGGGACAAAGTAAAACGCAGAGAACTAGAGACTTTTCAAAATAAAGAAAGTATATGTGCTGTTATTGTTGTGTCTAATAAATAAAATTTTGTGTGTCAAAATTACGCGGAAAAATGGCGAATAACATGTACTGACAATGTGGATAAGAAAAACTATGATGTTTGGTGTGTCCAAATGCGCAGCGTGATTTTTATACCCTTAACCCATTGAAAATGGGTAAACAGGGTATAATGGTTTTGTGCAGAAGTATGTAACAGGGAGAAGGAAGCATCTCCGACCCCATAAAGTATATATATTCTTGATCAGCATCAACAGCCGAGTCGATATAGCCGTCTGTCCGTCTGTCCGTCCGTCCGTCCGTCCGTCTGTCCGTCCGTCCGTCCGTATGTATGAACGCGTCGATCTCAGAGACTATAAGAGCTAGAGACTCCAGATTTGGTACATAGGCTCGCCTAATCCCTAGGCAGTACAAGTTTGTTTTAAATTTTCGATAACTCTTCCCGTTTCTGATATACACATGTGATCGATAACAACAAAATCTTCAATTTGGAAAACTTTTTGATGCAGTTTGAAATATTAGACTAAATAATGACAATCTGTGAAAATTTTATTGAAATCGATTGAGAAACACTGGAGATATGGAGTATTGAATATAAGAAGGTATGCACTATACGCGTATACATACACACACTCACACATACTTGCAAGCACTGACTGTATGCGTAAAATATCGGGTTAAGGGTATAGTCTAGTCGGGATTTCTCGACTAGAGCCTTCTTACTTGTTCATTCTGACGCTTGGAGAATAGCAAGTGGTGTTGGTGTGGAGATAAATAGCGGCAACTGGGAAAAGGCTGATCATAAAGCATTAGCAACAATTACGTTGTCAGTGAAGTCAACACAACTTAATAAAAAACTGCAATACATCAGCAGAGGCTTGGCTTGAAATTCATAGACATTGAGAACATTGTTACGTATGTAAATGAGTTTGGAAATAATATTGATTAACTAAAAGAAGTTAGTGTTTCGCTCAGTGACGAAATTGTGGTAATTATATTGTTATCAAGTTTACCGCAATCTTACGAAAATTTCGTAATAGCAATGGAAATACGCGATGAACTGCCTAATTTTAACATAAAGCGCATTAAATTTTTAATGAGGCAGATCGCAGAAATCAAACCAAAGGCGAAAGCAGTGCACAGCAAGCATACATGATAAACAAATAAGAAGGCTCTAGTCGAGAAATCCCGACTAGACTATACCCTTAACCCGATACTTTACGCATACAGTCAGTGCTTGCAAGTATGTGTGAGTGTGTATATGTATAAGTTAACGATAGTTAATTTCATTTATAAGAAATATAACACCACGTCACAGCATTGTATGTTTGGCTGGATGTTATGTAGCTGGCAGATACAACAATGTTGTGTAGCCGCTATAAGTAGATATGCGTAGCTCAGCAGCTCTTATTTCTTAAGCTATTAAACATCAAGGTTCGGTTGAAGTGATGAACACGACACCACGAGCACTTGATCTTAAGTCAACAAACATTAACGTTCGGTCGAAGTGATAAACATGTCACCACGACCAATTGAACGGGTCGCATAGTCGGCAATCACTACATAGTTGTGTGGCCGCTATGATAAGGAAAGGCAAGACTCAGCACTTCATGCGAGGCTTAGCGTTTTCTTCTGTCTTAGGTTTCGTAAGGATCATAATTGTACTCGTATATTTAGTCTGAAATAGTTAAAGTCGGTGTATCGCCGGACGAATAAGAAAACGTATCTTCAGTTAACTCATAACATGCTCAGGCGCTCCGTCGGCATAACAAGACGAGTTGCACCACGTTTGGTCATCTCGCAAAACAAACATTAAGGAACATACTTAATAATAACTTAATATGTCCCTTAATAATATAACTAAATAATCCATCATCATACGTTGTCAAAGTGAACGTAAAAGGAAAAACCTATAATAAACTACAAATCCACCGAAGCGCCAGGAGCTCTTCAGGAAGCAGCCCATCGCCAAGAAGAATAGTGTTCTACGTTGAAAAAACACCGCTGGAGGATTATAGCAGTTTTATAAAAAAAAAAATTTTATTTTTTTTTCTCAACAAACATGTAAGTGAGCATCCTCAATTAAAACTCCCTTCAAGTCAGTGATATAAAAAAAAATAAAAAAGTATATTAACTTGGCTTTCAATTTTTGATGGACTTTGGTATACCTTTTCTGCAACTGCTCTGATAATATCTGATAGGCGGTAGTTGTGTTGATAATTGTGTGTCATTTCTTGCATAGTGTTTTTATTATTTTATTTTTTTTTTTCGAGTTTATGGTTTAGGTGTTGGTTGCCCACAACGCACCTAAACAACTAGCAAAAAAAGAAATTATTAAATCAATCTGCTAGCTAGGTGGTGGTTAGTAGTGTGGAAAAAATTATTTTCTACATTATTGATTCATTTTTTAGAGCTGTAAAAGCAGACGCGGGGACCGCGGTTCTCTTTAAAGGGAGGGTGGTCAACAAGGACAATATACAAAATACGCACCCAGAGCTTCCCTCGTATCCAGCAACATGGATGTCGATCAGGTTAGGTCCCTAATACAGGCGGCTATTAGTAGCGAATTAGCTAAGCAAGCTGCTCTGACCCAACAGATATTGGATGAGCAAGATGCTCTGAACCAACAGAGAGAACATGCATTGATCAATAGAATCAATGAACTCTCTGACCGGATGGTGGCAGCACACATTGTCACCCCGGACTCACAAACATGTGCGGCTATAGAAATAAAAAATAGCGTACATTGCGATGAACCACTAGACTCTGTCGAATGCCTGCCCGAATTTTCGGGGGTACAGTCATATGTCTCTTGGAGGCAGTTGGCCTTAGCCAATTACTATATTTTCAAGCCATATAAGGGCAGCTTACGCCACTACCAGACAATTGTCATCATAAGGAGCAAGATTAAAGGTCCTGCCGATTCTGTATTAACCTCATTTGGCACAGCATAAAACTTTGATGCAATAATAAGTCGCCTTGACTTCACTTACGGTGACAAGCGATTTTTACCCGTTATTAAACAGAAGCTATGCGCTCCCAGACAAGACAGCCAGCGCAATTATACGCAGCAAGGGCATAATAATGCACAACCGCCTATGGAAGTCGACCCTTCCTTATCTTGGGTTCACCAGTTGAACCAAGCCTTTAATTTCTATGCAAAACAGCAAAGTGTGAACCATGTCACGCAGAACGCGGGACAAGGAACAGCGTCACATTCTGATACCGTCTCGATCGAAGCGGCAAAAGTCGACGACAATGCCGTAGATAATTATGACTCGGATGCTATAAATTGTTTAGGGGCAAAATCCCAGCTGCCCGTCATTAAACGAAGAATACCGGAACTCAACATGAAATTCCTCATTAATACGGGTGCTTCTAAAACTTTCATCCGACTCCATAAGGGACTGAGAGGCGTCCGCCCGGTGGACTCTACTTTCCCAATGTATTCAATTCACGGCAAAACTGCAATCACTCACAAATGTTCCATATCTTTGTGCAATATAAGAGCAACCATGCGTTTAGTTATTGACTTTTGTAAGTCTACTGAACGAACGATAACCGATGAATACCCTATGCCGAATATTTTCTTTATACGTGGGAACTTAGGCAAAGCTAGGTATTTTTCAACGCTCGCTGAGCACGACCATGAAAAAACTTCGTTTTCAGTAAATGGGGGAATATATGAATTTCGAAGACACCCATTTGGTCTGAAAAATTTGTCCAGCATCTTTCAAAAGAAACAGGATAGGATAAAAAGAGCCAAGATCGCGCTCAGAGCCAGAGATAAGGCCTCTGAACAAAGTAGGATCTTTGAGGTGGGGGAGAATGTCTTGGTAAAATCCAACAGGAAATTTGGTAATAAGCTCACGCACTTGTGCGAAGATAGAGCTATAGAAGCGAGCCAAGGACCTCGATTATAGGGGGGTGGTCTACAAGGACCATATTAAATAACGTTTCCACCATTAGTTCATCTTCTTTTAGTTTAACAGTAGGCAGATAAGGTTTGACACTAGGGTTCAAGATCAAAGCAATCAATTACCCAACACCGTTAATCAGAGTCTTAGAGCAGCGAAGAACTCACAAGTCGACCCCGGTCATTTGTATGAGACAGAACTGGCAAGAAATAGAAGGTTCTTGATTGAGTTGCAGAAAAGGTACACCGTAACGTCTGCAAGGGTTAACATAGCCCAATCACTTTTAATCGTATTGGCTTGAGGTCGTTTGACTTGAGCAGCCCACAAATACCCCATAAGGATTCTTATATCCGTTTTGTCCGTAAGTGTGTCACAGTCCACTAGCATCCTACACTTTGTTATTAAGTTTCCAAAAAATTATATTTGCTTGTAAGATAATTACTATCTTCCCCATCGTCCAAAGAGGTTTTATATCACGTATGAGAAACTTCTCATAGCAGCATCGTATGCATCAGCATCGTGTTTTGAAGATTCATCAACGCAAGAAGATCTGCAGAACACCTAAAGCAAGTGATATCCGAGATAAGGTCGACCGAGGACGGCCTTAAGCTTGAAGGGGGGGTAGTTAACGATAGTTAATTTCATTTATAAGAAAATATAACACCACGTCACAGCATTGTATGTTTGGCTGGATGTTATGTAGCTGGCAGATACAACAATGTTGTGTAGCCGCTATAAGTAGATATGCGTAGCTCAGCAGCTCTTATTTCTTAAGCTATTAAACATCAAGGTTCGGTTGAAGTGATGAACACGACACCACGAGCACTTGATCTTAAGTCAACAAACATTAACGTTCGGTCGAAGTGATAAACATGTCACCACGACCAATTGAACGGGTCGCATAGTCGGCAATCACTACATAGTTGTGTGGCCGCTATGATAAGGAAAGGCAAGACTCAGCACTTCATGCGAGGCTTAGCGTTTTCTTCTGTCTTAGGTTTCGTAAGGATCATAATTGTACTCGTATATTTAGTCTGAAATAGGTAAAGTCGGTGTATCGCCGGACGAATAAGAAAACGTATCTTCAGTTAACTCATAACATGCTCAGGCGCTCCGTCGGCATAACAAGACGAGTTGCACCACGTCTGGTCATCTCGCAAAACAAACATTAAGGAACATACTTAATAATAAATTAATATGTCCCTTAATAATATAACTAAATAATCCATCATCATACGTTGTCAAAGTGAACGTACGAATAAAGGATCAAATGCATTTCTTAATGCAATAATAACTATTAACGATATTTATTTGATATAATTGAGTTGTACTAATGCATACAACTCAATTGCATTTCTAAATGCAATACCATATCAATAAAAATATTGATAAGCCTTGTAATTTATACGCGTATAGTGCATACCTTCTTAATTTCATTACTCCATATCTCTAGTGTTTCTCAACCGATGTCAATAAAATTTTCACAGATTGTCATTTTTTAATCTAATCTTTCAAACTGCCCCTTGGGCGTTACATCATTGGATATACGGCAATTAGGACATTGACCACTGACCACTCCCTTAATGACATTTTGACGGCCATATGCCAAAGATTAAATAATCTTGAAAGAAAGGCGTGGGAAAATTAGCCCTTTCTCTGAGGCATTTATCCTTTTAAGAAATATTGAAGATCCAGAAACTCTAAGCCATTCGTTATTGAAGCTTTTGGTTTCTTGCCTAACTTTATGCTTCTGGTGCAAGTCATGCAAAAAATATACCTATTATTGCAGGAAGGGAAATGTGTAGAAAGACTTAAAATATCTCTACTGTCTGCCTCACTTCATTTACTTTCTACAAGCATCAGAAGCCGCTTATCGTAACATGCACGACAGTGCTATCTAGGCTTTTCGCTGTCTACTATTCGGTTCCGGCCATGCTCAGGGAAATTGGGGTGGGGTCTTTTGAATAGCCATGTTTCTAGACACGCTTCACAATAATAAAAGTCGTAGACAGTACGGGAAATGGGAGGACCAAAGTCATAGCGGCTAAAGACATGTAGATTGTGAAGAACTTGGTGAGGCTGTTCTTCTTCTATTTATTATTTACTCTATTGCATTGGTTTGGTGTGTTTTAGTTTTTTCTGGTTCTTTCTTTGTTTTGTTTATTTAATTGTTTACTAGTTTTGGGACACCTTCGCTGCATATAGGTTCCGCAATAACTTATAGTCTTGGCCATGTACTATCATGTATTGGACGAATACTATACGATAAGGCGACATTCCAACCGACTGATGAGGGGAATTGCGTAATGCGACATTAACACTAGGTTAGTATACATCCCATTTTCTGTGGTCAGTACGAATGTAGGCTCTCAGAACTGCGTTTATGGACCGATTTACCCTTTCCGCTGCGTTTGACTGAGGGGCGTAGGCTCCGGTGCGAATATACTGAATACTAAATTGTGAAATGAACTTTGAAAAATCGTGGCTTTTAAACTGAGAGCCTTTATCACTCACAAATATCTCGGAGCACTCCAAAACATGTAAAAAGCTCATTTCTCAAATAGTCAATTATTATTTGGGAATTAAATTTCTTTACTGCTTTGAGGAAGGTGAATTTTGAAAAATGATCAAGTACGATAAAAATGCCAACATTTCCTTTTTTCATACGTGGAAAAGGTCAGATAAAATCTACATATAATCTTTGGAAGGGTCTCTCGCTAGACACTTGACTACCCATGGGCGGTTTTAAAGCACAGGTAGGACTTGGTTGTCTTGCATATGTCACAATTGCCTATATATATATACGTAGCTATATCAATCATCAACCACCATTTTCGGCCAAAAGAATCTTCGCCGAATTCGCTCCAAGCATTTGGCTATGCCACAATGACTAAACGGAGGCTGATCGTGTGTTGAACGGATCGCTTGTTCACGCAGTAATTCTGGAACATGGATTTCCATCAATCCTCTTTACTATTTTCACACAAAATACTACGCCGATATATAAACTTATCTAAGACTTTAACAACGGGTGGATTCACTTTCTGATAGTTGTCTCTCAACTTGCAATATTCTTCCGACTGAAAAGCATCTGAATCTAAATCTATTTCAGGAAATTTATCAATGTCCAGCAATATCGTCGACCCCCTCGTAACATCTTAAAAAGCGCATCAGCTACGACATTGTCACTTCCTTTTCGATACTCAATATCGAAGGAGAACCCTTGCAATTTAATTGCCCAACGCGCTAATCTGCCACTCAGATCTGCTTGGTTCATTAACTAACGACGACTTGCATGGTCGGTAACGACTTTGAAAGATTGACCTTCGATATACATGCGAAACTTTTTAATCGCTAAGACGACTGCTAAACATTCCAATTCGATAACAGTATAGTTACGCTGAGCCTTGTTTAACTTTTTCGACATGTATGCTATTGGCCTTTCACGTCCTGACTCATCAACTTGGGCTAGTAACGCTCCTACCCCATACAAAGAAGCATCACATTGTAAGATAAAAGGTTTCTCATAGTTCGGATGTATTAAAACGCAACAGTGCACAACTTGCTCTTGATTTCAACGAACGATGAGCTTGGTCATTCCACTCGAATAATTTTCCTCGCAACAATTCGGTAAGCGGAAAAATTGCAGTCGAATACTGGGAAATAAAACGTTGATACCATCCTGTTATCCCTAGAAATCTTCTTAGCTGTTTGCGCGTCTTTGGCACAGGAAAATCATCCACAGCTTAAGTCTTATTTGGGTTAATATGCAACATACATTCTCCAACGACATAGCCAAGATAATCTACCTTATTTAAGCAAAATTGACTTTTTTAACGTTTATCGTTAGTCCCGCTTTGCTTAACTGCGTTGAAACAGTATTTAAATGCTTCAAGTGTTCGTCGAAACTTGAGGACCTTAGTAGGAGATCATCATGATATACCAAGACATCAGATTTTAACTGATATGGAATGAGTTGATCCATTAGTCGGCACAAAGTTTGTGGAGCATTAGTAAGGCCAAAAGGCATCCGTTTAAACTGGTATATTGGTCGATTTGGAATGGTAAAAGCTATTTTTATGCGTGAGTTTTCATCTAAACGAATTTGCCAAAATGCATCTTTTAAATCAATTTTGGAATTTAATTTTAAATCCGTTAAGACTTGGCAACGGATACGCAACCTTTACAGTAACAGCATTTAATGTTTGCGCATCTAAACAAAATCTAACCTTTCCAGGTTTAACAACGCGTGTACCTGGAGAAGACCATGGGGATGTCGGAGC
Source organism: Scaptomyza reducta (assembly GCA_035044485.1). Classification (NCBI taxonomy): domain Eukaryota; kingdom Metazoa; phylum Arthropoda; class Insecta; order Diptera; family Drosophilidae; genus Scaptomyza; species Scaptomyza reducta. The sequence continues at coordinate 62,823 of JAWNNV010001052.1, forward strand.
TTCTTCAATGACGCCTAGTTGTATCATTCGATCAACCTCTTCGCACAATAATCCTTTTCATTAGCAGGGGACAAGGCATAGAACCTTTGCTTAATTGGTTTGGCACCTGCTGTGTCGATCTCATGCTCAACCATAAATGTCTACCCAAGATCACTACGTTCCGATGAAGGAAATTTATCGATAACCGATTGTAATTTTTTTCTTTGAACTGAATCAAGCTCGTCTTTGTTTGAAATTTCTTCCTTGGTGCTAGTTATTTCATTTGCAACATATGTAGATTGGATTGAAGTGCCAAAGGCTTTCCAAAAAATCCATTTCACATATAAAATTTTGTTTGATAGTAGGTGCAATCAAAAATTCAAAATCTATTTTTAACGAATTGAACGTTACAGGTATATGCACTAAACCTGCCACTCTCTGCTTCTGACCGTCGGCTGTCTGAACCACCCCATTTAATTTCTCGACTTTTATCTGTTCTGAGATAAGGTGTTTAGCCAAGTCTGCACCAATTACGCTCTTATTGGCACCGCTGTCCAAATGTGATAAATATTGTTTCCCAAACAATTCTTTTTTAGTAAAGGGTCTAATATCATTATGTTTTTTAATAATTGAAGATATTGTGTAGAGCTTAAGGCGATGTTTATTACGCCAATAGTTCCTCATGCGCAAAGTAGAACGAGTCTTTTGCACTTTAACAGCATCCACATTTAGGATGAGTTCTCTGCGCTCTCTATACTCTCGCAAACGTATATGATACGGTTTAAAAATCAGAGATTGATGGTATTTCAGATAATTTAATATGTACATCAGGTAAATAAAATTTGGCTGGTAACGATAAATGTAAGTCTGGTAAGTGTGTTTTACTATCCAAGCTGTTCGCTTTCGAAACTCGATGAACATCCGTCAATGAGTTTTCCGATTTTGAGTTGCAATGACCACAATTCGGCTTATACATATCGAGTTGTCCACATCCATAGCAGAAACTCGGCGTGGCTTTAGACTGTCATGGTATATGTGACCTTGCTCGTCACACTTCCTACAAGTAAGTTTGTCGTTTAAGCGAAGTGCACATATTCCATCAGCATTGATGTCAGTGTCAGTCGACTCTTCAGTCGCTGCTTCACTCACCACTTCATTGACATAACGCTTCGGCACGTTTGTACGAACTACAGGCTTGGATCATAAATTACGAAAGAATTCTTTATGACGATGACACTCCTTGCGATGAATTACAAGATTTGGAGTTTCTACATGAAGAAGTTCATGAATTAATTCACGGTTTAAATTATGTCTTACTTATATAATTAAGTCACTCTCTGACATGTGTTCTCGAAGAGAATCAGCTATTGATAGCATCGCGTCAAGAAACTCATTAAAATTTTCATTTACGCCTTGCTTGCGACATCGTATGACATTTTTGATATCTCGATCAGTTCGTTGGTCTTGATATCTTTCTCTCAGGCTGTGGCACAACTCATGCCAACCCATATGACCCACAGTTTTGTGTACCCGCCAATAGAATGAAAGAGCTGGGCCTTTAGAAAGTAAATTCCCGATTGCATCAGAAATTTTTAAAGTCCTAATGGATTCGAACATGATATCATTGCTATATCTCAACATACGCTTGAGATGTATTTTAACAACATCGGCTTCATTGAGCACCCTTGGAAGGGGCGTCACATCATTGGATATACGGCAATTAGGACATTGACCACTGACCACTCCCTTAATGACGTTTTGACGACCATATGCCAAAGATTAAATAATCTTGAAAGCAATATTGAAGATCCAGAAACACTAAGCCATTCGTTATTGAAGCCTTTGGTTTCTTGCCTAACTTTATGCTCCTGGTGCAAGTCATGCAAAAAATATACCTATTATTGCAGGAAGGAAAATGTGTAGAAAGACTTAAAATATCTCTACTGTCTGCCTCACTTTATTTACTTTCTACAAGCATCAGAAGCCGCTTATCGTAACATGCACGACAGTGCTATCTAGGTTTTTCGCTGTCTACTATTCGGTTCCGGCCATGCTCAGGGAAATTGGGGTGGGGTCTTTTGAATAGCCATGTTTCTAGACACGCTTCACAATAATAAAAGTCGTAGACAGTACGGGAAATGGGAGGACCAAAGTCATAGCGGCTAAAGACATGTAGATTGTGAAGAACTTGGTGAGGCTGTTCTTCTTCTATTTATTATTTACTCTATTGCATTGGTTTGGTGTGTTTTAGTTTTTTCTGGTTCTTTCTTTGTTTTGTTTATTTAATTGTTTACTAGTTTTGGGACACCTTCGCTGCATATAGGTTCCGCAATAACTTATAGTCTTGGCCATGTACTATCATGTATTGGACGAATACTATACGATAAGGCGACATTCCAACCGACTGATGAGGGGAATTGCGTAATGCGACATTAACACTAGGTTAGTATACATCCCATTTTCTGTGGTCAGTACGAATGTAGGCTCTCAGAACTGCGTTTATGGACCGATTTACCATTTCCGCTGAGTTTGACTGAGGGGCGTAGACTCCGGTGCGTATATGCTGAATACTAAATTGTGAAATGAACTTTGAAAAATCATGGCTTTTAAACTGAGAGCCATTAGCACTCACAATTATCTCGGAGCACTCCAAAACATGTAAAAAGCTCATTTCTCAAATAGTCAATTATCATTTGGGAATTAAATTTCTTTACTGCTTTGAGGAAGGTGAATTTTGAAAATGATCAAGTACGATAAAAATGACAACATTTATTTTTTTCGTACGTGGAAAAGGTCCGATTAAAATCTATATATAATCTTTGGAAGGGTCTCTCGCTAGACACTTGACTACCCATGGGCGGTTTTAAAGCACAGGTAGGATACTTGGTTGTCTTGCATATGTCACAATTGCCTATATATATATACGTAGCTATATCAATCATCAACCACCATTTTCGGCCAAAAGAATCTTCGCCGAATGCGCTCCAAGCATTTGACTATGCCACAATGACTAGAAGGAGGCTGATCGTGTGTTGAACGGATCACTTGTTCACGCAGTAATTCTGGAACATGGATTTCCAACAATCATCATTACTGTTCTCACACAAAATACTACGCCGATATATAAACTTATCTAAGACTTTAACAACGGGTGGATTCACTTTCTGATAGTTGTCTCTCAACTTGCAATATTCTTCCGACTGAAAAGCATCTGAATCTAAATCTATTTCAGGAAAATTATCAACGTCGAGGGTGGCGATGTCGTCGACCTCCTCGTAACATCTTGAAAGCGCATCAGCTACGACATTGTCACTTCCTTTTCGATACTCAATATCGAAGGAGAACCCTTGCAATTTAATTGCCCACCGCTCTAGTCTGCCACTCAGATCTGCTTGGTTCATTAACCAACGAAGACTTGCATAGTCGGAAACGACTTGGTCATTCCACTCGAATGATTTTCCTCGCAACAATTCGGTAAGCGGACAAATTGCAGTCGAATACTGGGAAATGAATCGCTGATACCATCCTGTCAGCCCTAGAAATCTTCTTAGCTGCTTGCGCGTTTTTGGCACAGGAAATTCATCTACAGCTTGAATCTTATTTGGGTTTCCAACGACATAGCCAATATAATCTACCTTATTTAAGCAAAATTGACTTTGCTTAACTGCGTTGAAACAGTATTTAAATGCTTCAAGTGTTCGTCGAAACTTGAGGACCTTAGTAGGAGATCATCATGATATACCAAGACATCAGATTTTAACTGATATGGAATGAGTTGATCCATTAGTCGGCACAAAGTTTGTGGAGCATTAGTAAGGCCAAAAGGCATCCGTTTAAACTGGTATATTGGTCGATTTGGAATGGTAAAAGCTATTTTTATGCGTGAGTTTTCATCTAAACGAATTTGCCAAAATGCATCTTTTAAATCAATTTTGGAATTTAATTTTAAATCCGTTAAGACTTGGCAACGGATACGCAACCTTTACAGTAACAGCATTTAATGTTTGCGCATCTAAACAAAATCTAACCTTTCCAGGTTTAACAACGCGTGTACCTGGAGAAGACCATGGGGATGTCGGAGCTTCTTCAATGACGCCTAGTTGTATCATTCGATCAACCTCTTCGCACAATAATCCTTTTCATTAGCAGGGGACAAGGCATAGAACCTTTGCTTAATTGGTTTGGCACCTGCTGTGTCGATCTCATGCTCAACCATAAATGTCTACCCAAGATCACTACGTTCCGATGAAGGAAATTTATCGATAACCGATTGTAATTTTTTTCTTTGAACTGAATCAAGCTCGTCTTTGTTTGAAATTTCTTCCTTGGTGCTAGTTATTTCATTTGCAACATATGTAGATTGGATTGAAGTGCCAAAGGCTTTCCAAAAAATCCATTTCACATATAAAATTTTGTTTGATAGTAGGTGCAATCAAAAATTCAAAATCTATTTTTAACGAATTGAACGTTACAGGTATATGCACTAAACCTGCCACTCTCTGCTTCTGACCGTCGGCTGTCTGAACCACCCCATTTAATTTCTCGACTTTTATCTGTTCTGAGATAAGGTGTTTAGCCAAGTCTGCACCAATTACGCTCTTATTGGCACCGCTGTCCAAATGTGATAAATATTGTTTCCCAAACAATTCTTTTTTAGTAAAGGGTCTAATATCATTATGTTTTTTAATAATTGAAGATATTGTGTAGAGCTTAAGGCGATGTTTATTACGCCAATAGTTCCTCATGCGCAAAGTAGAACGAGTCTTTTGCACTTTAACAGCATCCACATTTAGGATGAGTTCTCTGCGCTCTCTATACTCTCGCAAACGTATATGATACGGTTTAAAAATCAGAGATTGATGGTATTTCAGATAATTTAATATGTACATCAGGTAAATAAAATTTGGCTGGTAACGATAAATGTAAGTCTGGTAAGTGTGTTTTACTATCCAAGCTGTTCGCTTTCGAAACTCGATGAACATCCGTCAATGAGTTTTCCGATTTTGAGTTGCAATGACCACAATTCGGCTTATACATATCGAGTTGTCCACATCCATAGCAGAAACTCGGCGTGGCTTTAGACTGTCATGGTATATGTGACCTTGCTCGTCACACTTCCTACAAGTAAGTTTGTCGTTTAAGCGAAGTGCACATATTCCATCAGCATTGATGTCAGTGTCAGTCGACTCTTCAGTCGCTGCTTCACTCACCACTTCATTGACATAACGCTTCGGCACGTTTGTACGAACTACAGGCTTGGATCATAAATTACGAAAGAATTCTTTATGACGATGACACTCCTTGCGATGAATTACAAGATTTGGAGTTTCTACATGAAGAAGTTCATGAATTAATTCACGGTTTAAATTATGTCTTACTTATATAATTAAGTCACTCTCTGACATGTGTTCTCGAAGAGAATCAGCTATTGATAGCATCGCGTCAAGAAACTCATTAAAATTTTCATTTACGCCTTGCTTGCGACATCGTATGACATTTTTGATATCTCGATCAGTTCGTTGGTCTTGATATCTTTCTCTCAGGCTGTGGCACAACTCATGCCAACCCATATGACCCACAGTTTTGTGTACCCGCCAATAGAATGAAAGAGCTGGGCCTTTAGAAAGTAAATTCCCGATTGCATCAGAAATTTTTAAAGTCCTAATGGATTCGAACATGATATCATTGCTATATCTCAACATACGCTTGAGATGTATTTTAACAACATCGGCTTCATTGAGCACCCTTGGAAGGGGCGTCACATCATTGGATATACGGCAATTAGGACATTGACCACTGACCACTCCCTTAATGACGTTTTGACGACCATATGCCAAAGATTAAATAATCTTGAAAGCAAGGCGTGGAGAAATTAGCCCTTTCTCTGAGGCATTTATCCTTTAAAGAAATATTGAAGATCCAGAAACACTAAGCCATTCGTTATTGAAGCCTTTGGTTTCTTGCCTAACTTTATGCTCCTGGTGCAAGTCATGCAAAAAATATACCTATTATTGCAGGAAGGAAAATGTGTAGAAAGACTTAAAATATCTCTACTGTCTGCCTCACTTTATTTACTTTCTACAAGCATCAGAAGCCGCTTATCGTAACATGCACGACAGTGCTATCTAGGTTTTTCGCTGTCTACTATTCGGTTCCGGCCATGCTCAGGGAAATTGGGGTGGGGTCTTTTGAATAGCCATGTTTCTAGACACGCTTCACAATAATAAAAGTCGTAGACAGTACGGGAAATGGGAGGACCAAAGTCATAGCGGCTAAAGACATGTAGATTGTGAAGAACTTGGTGAGGCTGTTCTTCTTCTATTTATTATTTACTCTATTGCATTGGTTTGGTGTGTTTTAGTTTTTTCTGGTTCTTTCTTTGTTTTGTTTATTTAATTGTTTACTAGTTTTGGGACACCTTCGCTGCATATAGGTTCCGCAATAACTTATAGTCTTGGCCATGTACTATCATGTATTGGACGAATACTATACGATAAGGCGACATTCCAACCGACTGATGAGGGGAATTGCGTAATGCGACATTAACACTAGGTTAGTATACATCCCATTTTCTGTGGTCAGTACGAATGTAGGCTCTCAGAACTGCGTTTATGGACCGATTTACCCTTTCCGCTGAGTTTGACTGAGGGGCGTAGACTCCGGTGCGTATATGCTGAATACTAAATTGTGAAATGAACTTTGAAAAATCATGGCTTTTAAACTGAGAGCCATTAGCACTCACAATTATCTCGGAGCACTCCAAAACATGTAAAAAGCTCATTTCTCAAATAGTCAATTATCATTTGGGAATTAAATTTCTTTACTGCTTTGAGGAAGGTGAATTTTGAAAATGATCAAGTACGATAAAAATGACAACATTTATTTTTTTCGTACGTGGAAAAGGTCCGATTAAAATCTATATATAATCTTTGGAAGGGTCTCTCGCTAGACACTTGACTACCCATGGGCGGTTTTAAAGCACAGGTAGGATACTTGGTTGTCTTGCATATGTCACAATTGCCTATATATATATACGTAGCTATATCAATCATCAACCACCATTTTCGGCCAAAAGAATCTTCGCCGAATGCGCTCCAAGCATTTGACTATGCCACAATGACTAGAAGGAGGCTGATCGTGTGTTGAACGGATCACTTGTTCACGCAGTAATTCTGGAACATGGATTTCCAACAATCATCATTACTGTTCTCACACAAAATACTACGCCGATATATAAACTTATCTAAGACTTTAACAACGGGTGGATTCACTTTCTGATAGTTGTCTCTCAACTTGCAATATTCTTCCGACTGAAAAGCATCTGAATCTAAATCTATTTCAGGAAAATTATCAACGTCGAGGGTGGCGATGTCGTCGACCTCCTCGTAACATCTTGAAAGCGCATCAGCTACGACATTGTCACTTCCTTTTCGATACTCAATATCGAAGGAGAACCCTTGCAATTTAATTGCCCACCGCTCTAGTCTGCCACTCAGATCTGCTTGGTTCATTAACCAACGAAGACTTGCATAGTCGGAAACGACTTGGTCATTCCACTCGAATGATTTTCCTCGCAACAATTCGGTAAGCGGACAAATTGCAGTCGAATACTGGGAAATGAATCGCTGATACCATCCTGTCAGCCCTAGAAATCTTCTTAGCTGCTTGCGCGTTTTTGGCACAGGAAATTCATCTACAGCTTGAATCTTATTTGGGTTTCCAACGACATAGCCAATATAATCTACCTTATTTAAGCAAAATTGACTTTGCTTAACTGCGTTGAAACAGTATTTAAATGCTTCAAGTGTTCGTCGAAACTTGAGGACCTTAGTAGGAGATCATCATGATATACCAAGACATCAGATTTTAACTGATATGGAATGAGTTGATCCATTAGTCGGCACAAAGTTTGTGGAGCATTAGTAAGGCCAAAAGGCATCCGTTTAAACTGGTATATTGGTCGATTTGGAATGGTAAAAGCTATTTTTATGCGTGAGTTTTCATCTAAACGAATTTGCCAAAATGCATCTTTTAAATCAATTTTGGAATTTAATTTTAAATCCGTTAAGACTTGGCAACGGATACGCAACCTTTACAGTAACAGCATTTAATGTTTGCGCATCTAAACAAAATCTAACCTTTCCAGGTTTAACAACGCGTGTACCTGGAGAAGACCATGGGGATGTCGGAGCTTCTTCAATGACGCCTAGTTGTATCATTCGATCAACCTCTTCGCACAATAATCCTTTTCATTAGCAGGGGACAAGGCATAGAACCTTTGCTTAATTGGTTTGGCACCTGCTGTGTCGATCTCATGCTCAACCATAAATGTCTACCCAAGATCACTACGTTCCGATGAAGGAAATTTATCGATAACCGATTGTAATTTTTTTCTTTGAACTGAATCAAGCTCGTCTTTGTTTGAAATTTCTTCCTTGGTGCTAGTTATTTCATTTGCAACATATGTAGATTGGATTGAAGTGCCAAAGGCTTTCCAAAAAATCCATTTCACATATAAAATTTTGTTTGATAGTAGGTGCAATCAAAAATTCAAAATCTATTTTTAACGAATTGAACGTTACAGGTATATGCACTAAACCTGCCACTCTCTGCTTCTGACCGTCGGCTGTCTGAACCACCCCATTTAATTTCTCGACTTTTATCTGTTCTGAGATAAGGTGTTTAGCCAAGTCTGCACCAATTACGCTCTTATTGGCACCGCTGTCCAAATGTGATAAATATTGTTTCCCAAACAATTCTTTTTTAGTAAAGGGTCTAATATCATTATGTTTTTTAATAATTGAAGATATTGTGTAGAGCTTAAGGCGATGTTTATTACGCCAATAGTTCCTCATGCGCAAAGTAGAACGAGTCTTTTGCACTTTAACAGCATCCACATTTAGGATGAGTTCTCTGCGCTCTCTATACTCTCGCAAACGTATATGATACGGTTTAAAAATCAGAGATTGATGGTATTTCAGATAATTTAATATGTACATCAGGTAAATAAAATTTGGCTGGTAACGATAAATGTAAGTCTGGTAAGTGTGTTTTACTATCCAAGCTGTTCGCTTTCGAAACTCGATGAACATCCGTCAATGAGTTTTCCGATTTTGAGTTGCAATGACCACAATTCGGCTTATACATATCGAGTTGTCCACATCCATAGCAGAAACTCGGCGTGGCTTTAGACTGTCATGGTATATGTGACCTTGCTCGTCACACTTCCTACAAGTAAGTTTGTCGTTTAAGCGAAGTGCACATATTCCATCAGCATTGATGTCAGTGTCAGTCGACTCTTCAGTCGCTGCTTCACTCACCACTTCATTGACATAACGCTTCGGCACGTTTGTACGAACTACAGGCTTGGATCATAAATTACGAAAGAATTCTTTATGACGATGACACTCCTTGCGATGAATTACAAGATTTGGAGTTTCTACATGAAGAAGTTCATGAATTAATTCACGGTTTAAATTATGTCTTACTTATATAATTAAGTCACTCTCTGACATGTGTTCTCGAAGAGAATCAGCTATTGATAGCATCGCGTCAAGAAACTCATTAAAATTTTCATTTACGCCTTGCTTGCGACATCGTATGACATTTTTGATATCTCGATCAGTTCGTTGGTCTTGATATCTTTCTCTCAGGCTGTGGCACAACTCATGCCAACCCATATGACCCACAGTTTTGTGTACCCGCCAATAGAATGAAAGAGCTGGGCCTTTAGAAAGTAAATTCCCGATTGCATCAGAAATTTTTAAAGTCCTAATGGATTCGAACATGATATCATTGCTATATCTCAACATACGCTTGAGATGTATTTTAACAACATCGGCTTCATTGAGCACCCTTGGAAGGGGCGTCACATCATTGGATATACGGCAATTAGGACATTGACCACTGACCACTCCCTTAATGACGTTTTGACGACCATATGCCAAAGATTAAATAATCTTGAAAGCAAGGCGTGGAGAAATTAGCCCTTTCTCTGAGGCATTTATCCTTTAAAGAAATATTGAAGATCCAGAAACACTAAGCCATTCGTTATTGAAGCCTTTGGTTTCTTGCCTAACTTTATGCTCCTGGTGCAAGTCATGCAAAAAATATACCTATTATTGCAGGAAGGAAAATGTGTAGAAAGACTTAAAATATCTCTACTGTCTGCCTCACTTCATTTACTTTCTACAAGCATCAGAAGCCGCTTCTCGTACCATGTAACATGCACGACATTGCTGTCTAGGCATTTCGCTGTCTACTATTCGGTTCCGGCCGTGCTCAGAGAAATTGGGGTGGGGTTTTTTACATAGCCTTGTTTCTAGACACGCTTCACAATAATAAAAGCCGTAGACAGTACGGATGAAGAGAGGACCAAAGTCATAGCAGCTGAAGACATGTAGATTGTGAAGAACTTGGTGAGGCTGTTTTTCTTCTATACCCTCCCTACCTGTAGAATGTAAGGAATCTGTGTAATTCTACCCTATAAATGTTAGTGCATGTGATCGATTAGGTGCCCAATTTGTAACAGTTTAATTTAATTTCTTGAAGATTTTCTTTACTTTAAATAAGTTCGTGGATGCCTTCATGCCTTAATATTAACTTCATGCTTTTGTTCTTATTAATCTATTTACGGTATTTCTAAATAGAATTTTTAATCACTAAGCTGTATGTGTAGGTGTATATTTAGTGGGGTGTGTATTGATGTGTGTGTAAGAAAAAAGAAGCGGACGGCGTGGGTGGTGGAGACGGTGGCTTTAGCCTCAGCTAAACCGTTATGGTTTGAATTTGAATTTAAACTTAAATAAATATTAAAGTTAAATTCGCTCGATCATCGAACCCTCACAGCACAGGTTTGATCTCTACCCACTGGGTGGAGATAAAAGTTGAAAAAAAAACTAAAGGGTGCCGATGGAATCGATTACCATAAGTCTTTTGCATGAAATCTTCCCAACTCAAAGTAAAAGTACGCTTTATGATTTCTTGGCCGACTTCGAACGATCGAGGTCGACAACGTTAATCATAAGTACTCTGATTTTTCTTATAAGTTTTTGTAAGGCTCTTTTCTATGTTTAAGCGGATTTGATGAAACTCATCCGTTCGATTCAGCTGTTGCGTACCATCGCTAAGTGCATTTAGGTTCCGCAATAACTTATAGTCTTGGCCATGTACTATCATGTATAGGACGAATATTATACGATAAGGCGACATTCTAACCGAATGAAGGGAATTGCGTAATGCGACATTAACACTAGGTTAGTATACATCCCATTTTCTGTGGTCAGTACGAATGTGGGATATTAGAGCTGCGTTTATGGACCGATTTACCCTTTCCGCTGCGTTTGACTGAGAGCCGTAGGCTCCGGTGCGTATATGCTGAATACTAAATTGTGAAATGAACTTTGAAAAATCATGGCTTTTAAACTGAGAGCCATTATCACTCACAATTTTCTCGGAGCACTCCAAAACATGTAAAAAGCTCATTTCTCAAATAGTCAATTATTATTTGGGAATTAACATTCTTTACTGCTTTGAGGAAGGTGAATTTTGAAAAATGATCAAGTACGATAAAAATGTCAACATTTCCTTTTTTCGTACGCGGAAAAGGTCCGCTTAAAATCTATATATAATCTTTGGAAGGGTCTCTCGCTAGACACTTGACTACCCATGGGCGGTTTTAAAGCACAGGTAGGATACTTGGTTGTCTTGCATATGTCACAATTGCCTATATATATATACGTAGCTATATCAATCATCAACCACCATTTTCGGCCAAAAGAATCTTCGCCGAATTCGCTCCAAGCATTTGGCTATGCCACAATGACTAGAAGGAGGCTGATCGTGTGTTGAACGGATCACTTGTTCACGCAGTAATTCTGGAACATGGATTTCCAACAATCATCATTACTGTGCTCACACAAAATACTACGCCGATATATAAACTTATCTAAGACTTTAACAACGGGTGGATTCACTTTCTGATAGTTGTCTCTCAACTTGCAATATTCTTCCGACTGAAAAGCATCTGAATCTAAATCTATTTCAGGAAAATGATCACTGTCGAGGGTGGCAATATCGTTGACCCCCTCGTAACATCTTGAAAGCGCATCAGCTACGACATTGTCACTTCCTTTTCGATACTCAATATCGAAGGAGAACCCTTGCAATTTAATTGCCCAACGCGCTAATCTGCCACTCAGATCTGCTTGGTTCATTAACTAACGACGACTTGCATGGTCGGTAACGACTTTGAAAGATTGACCTTCGATATACATGCGAAACTTTTTAATCGCTAAGACGACTGCTAAACATTCCAATTCGATAACAGTATAGTTACGCTGAGCCTTGTTTAACTTTTTCGACATGTATGCTATTGGCCTTTCACGTCCTGACTCATCAACTTGGGCTAGTAACGCTCCTACTCCATACAAAGAAGCATCACATTGTAAGATAAAAGGTTTCTCATAGTTCGGATGTATTAAAACGCAGCAGTGCACAACTTGCTCTTGATTTCAACGAACGCTGAGCTTGGTCATTCCACTCGAATAATTTACCTCGCAACAATTCGGTAAGCGGAAAAATTGCAGTCGAATACTGGGAAATAAAACGCTGATACCATCCTGTTATCCCTAGAAATCTTGTTAGCTGTTTGCGCGTCTTTGGCACAGGAAAATCATCCACAGCTTAAGTCTTATTTGGGTTAATATGCAACATACATTCTCCAACGACATAGCCAAGATAATCTACCATATTTAAGCAAAATTGACTTTTTTTAACGTTTATCGTTAGTCCCGCTTTGCTTAACTGCGTTGAAACAGTATTTAAATGCTTCAAGTGTTCGTCGAAACTTGAGGACTTTAGTAGGAGATCATCATGATATACCAAGACATCAGATTTTAACTGATATGGAATGAGTTGATCCATTAGTCGGCACAAAGTTTGTGGAGCATTAGTAAGGCCAAAAGGCATCCGTTTAAACTGGTATATTGGTCGATTTGGAATGGTAAAAGCTATTTTTATGCGTGAGTTTTCATCTAAACGAATTTGCCAAAATGCATCTTTTAAATCAATTTTGGAATTTAATTTTAAATCCGTTAAGACTTGGCATCGGATACGCAACCTTTACAGTAACAGCATTTAATGTTTGCGCATCTAAACAAAATCTAACCTTTCCAGGTTTAACAACGAGTGTACCTGGAGAAGACCATGGGGATGTCGGAGCTTCTTCAATGACGCCTAGTTGTATCATTCGATCAACCTCTTCGCACAATAATCCTTTTCATTAGCAGGGGACAAGGCATAGAACCTTTGCTTAATTGGTTTGGCACCTGCTGTGTCGATCTCATGCTCAACCATAAATGTCTACCCAAGATCACTACGTTCCGATGAAGGAAATTTATCGATAACCGATTGTAATTTGTTTCTTTGAACTGAATCAAGCTCGTCTTTGTTTGAAGTTTCTTCATTGGTGCTAGTTATTTCATTTGCAGCATATGTAGATTGGATTGAAATGCCAATGGCTTTCAAAAAATCCATTCCACATATAACATTTTGTTTGATAGTAGGTACAATCAAAAATTCGAAATCTATTTTCAACGAATTGAACGTTACAGGTATATGCACTAAACCTGCCGCTCTCTGCTTCTGACCGTCGTCTGTCTGAACCACCCCCTTTAATTTCTCGACTTTTATCTGTTCTGAGATAAGGTGTTTAGCCAAGTCTGCACCAATTACGCTCTTATTGGCACCGCTGTCCAAATGTGATAAATATTGTTTCCCAAACAATTCTTTTTTAGTAAAGGGTCTAATATCATTATGTTTTTTAATAATTGAAGATATTGTGTAGAGCTTAAGGCGATGTTTATTACGCCAATAGTTCCTCATGCGCAAAGTAGAACGAGTCTTTTGCACTTTAACAGCATTAACATTAACATTTAACATTTAGGATGAGTTCTCTGCGCTCTCTATACTCTCGCAAACGTATATGATACGGTTTATAAATCGGAGATTTATCTGGTATTTCAGATAATTTAATGAGTACATCAGGTAAATAAGATTTGTCTGGTAACGATAAATGTAAGTCTGGTAAGTTTGTTTTACTATCCAAGGCTAATGTCGGATGTTCGCTTTCGAAACTCGATGAACATCCTTCAATGAGTTTTCCGATTTTGAGTTGCAATGACCACAATTCGGCTTATACATATCGAGTTGTCCACATCCATAGCAGAAACTCGGCGTGGCTTTAGACTGTCATGGTATATGTGACCTTGCTCATAACAGTTCCAACAAACAAGTTTGTCGTTTTATCGAAGTGCACATATTTCATCAGCATTAATGTCAGTATCAGTCGACTCTTCAGTCGCTGCTTCACTCACCACTTCATTGACATAACGCTTCGGCACATTTGTACGAACTACAGGCTTGGATCGTAAATTACGTAAATAGAATGAAAGAGCTGGGCCTTTAAAAAGTAAATTCCCGAACTGGTACAACAACTCGAAATTGTTATCAAAATATTGAGAGGTAAGACAATTGACTCGATAAATAATGTCTTTAATGGGGATGTCATTCGCAGCACCTGAAAATTGTATTTTCCAGTTCGATATGACATTAGAAATTCTATCTGGACGATCTATTGAATAATTACTGTTGTTATTATTCTCGCGAGATGGACCACGCCTATCTCTCGAAAGGTTTCCATGCCACTGAGTTGGATGTCATTTTCCCATTCTAGCTGCGGTTCGTCTCGATTCTCTCTGGCGGAGGAAGACAAATTCACATTTCGAATTGCGGCACTGATTTGATCAGCCACAGATGAAGCAATACTACTACGAAAACCTTCTAAGGAACTCGTAATAATCTGCTGAATACGATTTTCTGAAAGTTCTACATTTTCCACTGCACTATTGCTTGCATGACTTCCTAACTGCGAAGTGACCTGTTGACGCAAATTTTTAGTGTTACGATTTACAGCTCTCGTAACTGGTCTACGTGTAACAGAACCTGATTGATTGTTGACTGCGGCAGCACGACCTCTACCTCTTGTGCTACCGGAATTAGTTCTCGGTCGAGCAGTGATATTTTCTAAACTCTGCGATACAGTGAACGGCTGCTTACACTTTGGGCAGTCGTTGTGATTACTTAACCATTGAGACAAACATATTTTATGAAAACGATGTTTACAACTAGTTTCTGTAGATACCGTTTCGGCACTAGTGTCATTGCAGATGACATATGATACTGCCTCGTTAGCGTTACTAACTCATGGTACTAAATCTTCAGCGCCACGGACCACCGCCATTACTACTGAGTTTAGCTACAAAAAACAAGTAAGAAGGCTCTAGTCGAGAAATCCCGACTAGACTATACCCTTAACCCTATAATTTACGCATACAGTCAGTGCTTGCAAGTATGTGTGAGTGTGCATACCTTCTTAATTTCAATACTCCATATCTCCAGTGTTTCTCAACCGATTTCAATAAAATTTTCACAGATTGTCATTGTTTAGTCTAATCTTTCAAACTTCATCAAAAAGTTTTCCAAATTCAAGATTTTGTTGTTATCGATTACATGTGTATATCGGAAACGGGAAGAGTTATCGAAAATCTAAAACAAACTTGTACTGCCTAGGGATTAGGCGAGCTTATATACAAAATCTGGAGTCTCTAGCTCTTATAGTCTCTGAGATCGACGCGTTCATACATACGGACGGACAGACGGACAGACGGACAGACGGACGGACGGACAGACGGACATGGCTATATCGACTCAGCTGTTGATGCTGATCAAGAATTTATATACTTTATGGGGTCGGAGATGCTTCCTTCTGCCTGTTACATACTTTTGCACAAAACCATTATACCCTTTTTACCCATTTTCAATGGGTTAAGGGTTTAAAAAATACGAAATAAGCGATACGATATAAGCGATAGGATTTAAACCATACGATATAAGCGATAGGATATAAACTTTAATCTTTTGGGACTTATCCATACTCTTTCACACGCAATAACATTTATTCTCTACATATCTTAAACGGGTCTAATTTAAAAACTGTGTATGAATATCAAATTCAAAATTAAAGAGGAACATGCCGAATTAATCCAGCATGAGATATCTCGATTTAATTAAGACAGATTAATTTATTTTAAATATATAGCCTGGAATAGAATCGACTTCACTCAAGACTAATAATCCGAGGAATATATTTAAAATAGCAAAAGACCGTAAAAAAAATGCACGTATTACTAATATATCTTATCGGTTGGTCTGACTCCGAAAATATTCAGACTGCCAGCTATTCCTAACTATATAAGAAATATTTTCTGGAACTATTTAAAATTTTGGATCATCATTGATTTGGATAGAAAAGGATTTGGAAAGGTGTGGTGGTAACCTCGGTATTCTGTTTTGATTATTTTACTATCTCGGTATTCTAATTTTGGATGATATTTTATTAGTTATACCTTGGCTCCAAGTCTGGGCGTTATTTTACTATTTATACCTCGGTCTCCAAGTCTGGGCGTTACTTTATTAGTTATACCTCGGGTGTTATTTTAGTAGTTCTACCTCGGGCTCCAAGTTCGGGCACCATTTTATTATTTATGTATACCTCGTGCGCCATTTAAATATTTATGTAACGTGCACGACAGTGCTGTCTAGGCTATTCGCTGTCTATTATTCGGTTCCAGCCGTGCTCAGAGAAATTGGGGTGGGGTTTTTTGAATAGCCATGTTTCTAGACACGCTTCACAATAATAAAAGTCGTAGACAGTACGGGAAATGGGAGGACCAAAGTCATAGCGGCTAAAGACATGTAGATTGTGAAGAACTTGGAGCTGTTCTTCTTCTATACCCTCCCTACCTATAGAATTTAAGGAATCTGTGTAATTCTACCCATAAATGTTAGTGCATGTGGTTCCAGCCGTGCTCAGAGAAATTGGGGTGGGGTTTTTTGAATAGCCATGTTTCTAGACACGCTTCACAATAATAAAAGTCGTAGACAGTACGGGAAATGGGAGGACCAAAGTCATAGCGGCTAAAGACATGTAGATTGTGAAGAACTTGGAGCTGTTCTTCTTCTATACCCTCCCTACCTATAGAATTTAAGGAATCTGTGTAATTCTACCCATAAATGTTAGTGCATGTGATCGATTAGGTGCCCAATTTATAACAGTTTAATTTAATTTCTTGAACATTTTCTTTAAATAAGTTCGTGGATGTCTTCATGTCTTAATATTAACTTCATGCTTTTGTTCTGAATAATACATTTACGGTATTTCTAATTATAATTTTTAATCACTATCATTAACAATTTTAGTTAGTGGAGATTTATTCTATTATGCGCGTTGGTTTGGTGTGTCTTAGTTTTTTTCTGGTTCTTTCTTTCTTTGTTTTATTTATTTAATTGTTTACTAGTATTGGGACACCTTCGTTAATTTTCGGCTGGGCCGTACTCACGCTTGTTCCATCGATGTTAGCAGGCCTGATGACGACGAGGGGTATAGCTGTATGTGTAGGTGTATATGTAGGTGGGGTGTGTATTGATGTGTGTGTAAAAAAAAAACACCAAAGCGAGCATAGCTTAAAAAGATAAAGTACATAAAAATTATAAGTAGGAATTATGACTATTTAATCAAAATTCAAAATTTCAAACTTATTGCGTGTCTTAACGCTTCTGGCCTTTTTTGGCTCTATCAATCCTCCAGCGGCTTATTGGGTACGCTTTGGCCTCTTTAGGCCTCATCCATCACGCCTCTAATTGAGAACTTATCGCCGCCTTATGGGGTAGGGTGCCGCGAAGGCGCGGACGGCGTGGGTGGTGGAGACGGTGGCTTTAGCCTAAGCTAAACCTGCGAATGCATCGCCTGTTTTGCACAATATAGGCCGCGGCAAGCTTTGTGTCGGCTGCCGGTGCAGAAGATCAAGTTGCCCTTTAACTTAGTGGCATGTGAAAGCTCGATAATCCAGATTAAGTTTACTCACCGCGTCTCTTCACCAAATCGTTTTACAGCGTAATGCCGGAAATGCGTGAAGCTGCCGGTGCATCTCTTCACAGCACAACCGTGCAGACTTGCATGCCAATCGTCTGGGTTGCCAGACCTTTAAATTTCGGCGGTCAAATCGCCGACGAAACCGTTATGGTTTGAATTTGAATTTGAACTTAAATAAATATTAAACTTAAATTCGCTCGATCATCGAACCCTCACAGCACAGGTTTGATCTCTACCCACTGGGTGGATATAAAAGCTGAAAAAAAAACTAAAGGGTGCCGATGGAATCGATTACCATAAGTCTTTTGCATGGAATCTTCCCAACTCTTTTCCATTTAAGTCTTCAATTAAATAAATCGATTGATCGAGCTTTGCTTTAATGCGCGCTTTAGTTCCGTCTGGAGCCAACTTCGCACTATAAGTAGCGGGCGCATTACTCAAAGTAAAAGTACGCTTTATGATTTCTTGGCCGACTTCGAACGATCGAGGTCGACAACGTTAATCATAAGTACTCTTATTTTTCTTATAAGCTTTTGTAAGGCTCAGCTGTTGCGTACCATCGCTAAGTGCATTTAGGTTCCGCAATAACTTATAGTCTTGGCCATGTACTATCATGTTTGGATGAATACTATACGATAAGGCGACATTCCAACCGACTGATGAAGGGAATTGCGTAATGCGACATTAACACTAGGTTAGTATACATCCCATTTTCTGTGGTCAGTACGAATGTAGGATATTAGAGCTGCGTTTATGGACCGGTTTAGCCTTTCCGCTGCGTTTGACTGAGGGGCGTAGGCTCCGGTGCGAATATACTGAATACTAAATTGTGAAATGAACTTTGAAAAATCGTGGCTTTTAAACTGAGAGCCTTTATCACTCACAAATATCTCGGAGCACTCCAAAACATGTAAAAAGCTCATTTCTCAAATAGTCAATTATTATTTGGGAATTAAATTTCTTTACTGCTTTGAGGAAGTTGAATTTTGAAAAATGATCAAGTACGATAAAAATGCCAACATTTCCTTTTTTCATACGTGGAAAAGGTCAGATAAAATCTACATATAATCTTTGGAAGGGTCTCTCGCTAGACACTTGACTACCCATGGCGGTTTTAAAGCACAGGTAGGATACTTGGTTGTCTTGCATATGTCACAATTGCCTATATATATATACGTAGCTATATCAATCATCAACCACCATTTTCGGCCAAAAGAATCTTCGCCGAATTCGCTCCAAGCATTTGGCTATGCCACAATGACTAAACGGAGGCTGATCGTGTGTTGAACGGATCGCTTGTTCACGCAGTAATTCTGGAACATGGATTTCCATCAATCCTCTTTACTATTTTCACACAAAATACTACGCCGATATATAAACTTATCTAAGACTTTAACAACGGGTGGATTCACTTTCTGATAGTTGTCTCTCAACTTGCAATATTCTTCCGACTGAAAAGCATCTGAATCTAAATCTATTTCAGGAAATTTATCAATGTCCAGCAATATCGTCGACCCCCTCGTAACATCTTAAAAAGCGCATCAGCTACGACATTGTCACTTCCTTTTCGATACTCAATATCGAAGGAGAACCCTTGCAATTTAATTGCCCAACGCGCTAATCTGCCACTCAGATCTGCTTGGTTCATTAACTAACGACGACTTGCATGGTCGGTAACGACTTTGAAAGATTGACCTTCGATATACATGCGAAACTTTTTAATCGCTAAGACGACTGCTAAACATTCCAATTCGATAACAGTATAGTTACGCTGAGCCTTGTTTAACTTTTTCGACATGTATGCTATTGGCCTTTCACGTCCTGACTCATCAACTTGGGCTAGTAACGCTCCTACCCCATACAAAGAAGCATCACAATGTAAGATAAAAGGTTTCTCATAGTTCGGATGTATTAAAACGCAGCAGTGCACAACTTGCTCTTGATTTCAACGAACGCTGAGCTTGGTCATTCCACTCGAATAATTTTCCTCGCAACAATTCGGTAAGCGGAAAAATTGCAGTCGAATACTGGGAAATAAAACGTTGATACCATCCTGTTATCCCTAGAAATCTTCTTAGCTGTTTGCGCGTCTTTGGCACAGGAAAATCATCCACAGCTTAAGTCTTATTTGGGTTAATATGCAACATACATTCTCCAACGACATAGCCAAGATAATCTACCTTATTTAAGCCAAATTGACTTTTTTAACGTTTATCGTTAGTCCCGCTTTGCTTAACTGCGTTGAAACAGTATTTAAATGCTTCAAGTGTTCGTCGAAACTTGAGGACCTTAGTAGGAGATCATCATGATATACCAAGACATCAGATTTTAACTGATATGGAATGAGTTGATCCATTAGTCGGCACAAAGTTTGTGGAGCACTGGTAAGGCCAAAAGGCATCCGTTTAAACTGGTATATTGGTCGATTTGGAATGGTAAAAGCTATTTTTATGCGTGAGTTTTCATCTAAACGAATTTGCCAAAATGCATCTTTTAAATCAATTTTGGAATTTAATTTTAAATCCGTTAAGACTTGGCATCGGATACGCAACCTTTACAGTAACAGCATTTAATGTTTGCGCATCTAAACAAAATCTAACCTTTCCAGGTTTAACAACGAGTGTACCTGGAGAAGACCATGGGGATGTCGGAGCTTCTTCAATGACGCCTAGTTGTATCATTCGATCAACCTCTTCGCACAATAATCCTTTTCATTAGCAGGGGACAAGGCATAGAACCTTTGCTTAATTGGTTTGGCACCTGCTGTGTCGATCTCATGCTCAACCATAAATGTCTACCCAAGATCACTACGTTCCGATGAAGGAAATTTATCGATAACCGATTGTAATTTGTTTCTTTGAACTGTTTGAAATTTCTTCATTGGTGCTAGTTATTTCATTTGCAGCATATGTAGATTGGATTGAAATGCCAATGGCTTTCAAAAAATCCATTCCACATATAACATTTTGTTTGATAGTAGGTACAATCAAAAATTCGAAATCTATTTTTAACGAATTGAACGTTACAGGTATATGCACTAAACCTGCCACTCTCTGCTTCTGACCGTCGTCTGTCTGAACCACTCCCTTTAATTTCTCGACTTTTATCTGTTCTGTAATAAGGCGTTTAGCCAAGTCTGCACCAATTACGCTCTTATTGGAACCGCTGTCCAAAAGTGCTAAATATTGTTTCCCAAACAATTCTATTTTAGTAAAGGGTCGAATATCATGATGTTTATTTATAATTGAAGATATTGTATAGAGCTTAAGGCGATGTTTATTACGCCAATAGTTCCTCATGCGCAAAGTAAAACGAGTCTTTTGCACTTTAACAGCATCCACATGTAGGATGAGTTCTCTGCGCTCTCTACTCTCGCAAACGTATATGATAAGGTTTAAAAATCGCAGATTGATCTGGTATTTCAGATAATTTAATATGTACATCAGGTAAATAAGATTTGTCTAGTAACGATAAATGTAAGTCTGGTAAGATTGTTTTACTATCCAAGGCTAATGTCGGATGTTCGCTTTCGAAACTCGATGAACATCCTTCAATGAGTTTTCCGATTTTGAGTTGCAATGACCACAATTCGGCTTATACATATCGAGTTGTCCACATCCATAGCAGAAACTCGACGTGGTTTTAGACAGTAATGGTATATGTGACTTTGCTCATCACAGTTCCAACAAACAAGTTTGTCGTTTTATCGAAGTGCACATATTTCATCAGCATTAATGTCAGTATCAGTCGACTCTTCAGTCGCTGCTTCACTCACCACTTCATTGACATAACGCTTCGGCACATTTGTACGAACTACAGGCTTGGATCGTAAATTACGAAAGAATTCTTCATGACGATGACACTCCTTACGAAGAATTGCAAGATTTGGAGTTCATGAATTAATTCAGCGTTTAAATTATGTCTTACTTATATAATTAAGTCACTCTCTGACATGGGTTCTCGAAGAGAATCAGCTATTGCTAGCATCGCGTCAAGAAACTCATAAAAATTTTCATTTACGCCTTACTTGCGACATCGTATGACATTTTTGATATCTCGATCAGTTCGTTGGCCTTGATATCTTTCTCTTAGGCTATAGCACAACTCATGCCAACCCATATGACCCACAGTTCTGTGTACCTGCCAATAGAATAAAAGAGCTGGGCCTTTAAAAAGTAAATTCCCGAACTGGTACAACAACTCGAAATTGTTATCAAAATATTGAGAGGTAAGACAATTGACTCGATAAATAATGTCTTTAATGGGGATGTCATTCGCAGCACCTGAAAATTGTATTTTCCAGTTCGATATGACATTAGAAATTCTATCTGGACGATCTATTGAATAATTACTGTTGTTATTATTCTCGCGAGATGGACCACGCCTATCTCTCGAAAGGTTTCCATGCCACTGAGTTGGATGTCATTTTCCCATTCTAGCTGCGGTTCGTCTCGATTCTCTCTGGCGGAGGAAGACAAATTCACATTTCGAATTGCGGCACTGATTTGATCAGCCACAGATGAAGCAATACTACTACGAAAACCTTCTAAGGAACTCGTAATAATCTGCTGAATACGATTTTCTGAAAGTTCTACATTTTCCACTGCACTATTGCTTGCATGACTTCCTAACTGCGAAGTGACCTGTTGACGCAAATTTTTAGTGTTACGATTTACAGCTCTCGTAACTGGTCTACGTGTAACAGAACCTGATTGATTGTTGACTGCGGCAGCACGACCTCTACCTCTTGTGCTACCGGAATTAGTTCTCGGTCGAGCAGTGATATTTTCTAAACTCTGCGATACAGTGAACGGCTGCTTACACTTTGGGCAGTCGTTGTGATTACTTAACCATTGAGACAAACATATTTTATGAAAACGATGTTTACAACTAGTTTCTGTAGATACCGTTTCGGCACTAGTGTCATTGCAGATGACATATGATACTGCCTCGTTAGCGTTACTAACTCATGGTACTAAATCTTCAGCGCCACGGACCACCGCCATTACTACTGAGTTTAGCTACAAAAAACAAGTAAGAAGGCTCTAGTCGAGAAATCCCGACTAGACTATACCCTTAACCCTATAATTTACGCATACAGTCAGTGCTTGCAAGTATGTGTGAGTGTGCATACCTTCTTAATTTCAATACTCCATATCTCCAGTGTTTCTCAACCGATTTCAATAAAATTTTCACAGATTGTCATTGTTTAGTCTAATCTTTCAAACTTCATCAAAAAGTTTTCCAAATTCAAGATTTTGTTGTTATCGATTACATGTGTATATCGGAAACGGGAAGAGTTATCGAAAATCTAAAACAAACTTGTACTGCCTAGGGATTAGGCGAGCTTATATACAAAATCTGGAGTCTCTAGCTCTTATAGTCTCTGAGATCGACGCGTTCATACATACGGACGGACAGACGGACAGACGGACAGACGGACGGACGGACAGACGGACATGGCTATATCGACTCAGCTGTTGATGCTGATCAAGAATTTATATACTTTATGGGGTCGGAGATGCTTCCTTCTGCCTGTTACATACTTTTGCACAAAACCATTATACCCTTTTTACCCATTTTCAATGGGTTAAGGGTTTAAAAAATACGAAATAAGCGATACGATATAAGCGATAGGATTTAAACCATACGATATAAGCGATAGGATATAAACTTTAATCTTTTGGGACTTATCCATACTCTTTCACACGCAATAACATTTATTCTCTACATATCTTAAACGGGTCTAATTTAAAAACTGTGTATGAATATCAAATTCAAAATTAAAGAGGAACATGCCGAATTAATCCAGCATGAGATATCTCGATTTAATTAAGACAGATTAATTTATTTTAAATATATAGCCTGGAATAGAATCGACTTCACTCAAGACTAATAATCCGAGGAATATATTTAAAATAGCAAAAGACCGTAAAAAAAATGCACGTATTACTAATATATCTTATCGGTTGGTCTGACTCCGAAAATATTCAGACTGCCAGCTATTCCTAACTATATAAGAAATATTTTCTGGAACTATTTAAAATTTTGGATCATCATTGATTTGGATAGAAAAGGATTTGGAAAGGTGTGGTGGTAACCTCGGTATTCTGTTTTGATTATTTTACTATCTCGGTATTCTAATTTTGGATGATATTTTATTAGTTATACCTTGGCTCCAAGTCTGGGCGTTATTTTACTATTTATACCTCGGTCTCCAAGTCTGGGCGTTACTTTATTAGTTATACCTCGGGTGTTATTTTAGTAGTTCTACCTCGGGCTCCAAGTTCGGGCACCATTTTATTATTTATGTATACCTCGTGCGCCATTTAAATATTTATGTAACGTGCACGACAGTGCTGTCTAGGCTATTCGCTGTCTATTATTCGGTTCCAGCCGTGCTCAGAGAAATTGGGGTGGGGTTTTTTGAATAGCCATGTTTCTAGACACGCTTCACAATAATAAAAGTCGTAGACAGTACGGGAAATGGGAGGACCAAAGTCATAGCGGCTAAAGACATGTAGATTGTGAAGAACTTGGAGCTGTTCTTCTTCTATACCCTCCCTACCTATAGAATTTAAGGAATCTGTGTAATTCTACCCATAAATGTTAGTGCATGTGGGTCCAGCCGTGCTCAGAGAAATTGGGGTGGGGTTTTTTGAATAGCCATGTTTCTAGACACGCTTCACAATAATAAAAGTCGTAGACAGTACGGGAAATGGGAGGACCAAAGTCATAGCGGCTAAAGACATGTAGATTGTGAAGAACTTGGAGCTGTTCTTCTTCTATACCCTCCCTACCTATAGAATTTAAGGAATCTGTGTAATTCTACCCATAAATGTTAGTGCATGTGATCGATTAGGTGCCCAATTTATAACAGTTTAATTTAATTTCTTGAACATTTTCTTTAAATAAGTTCGTGGATGTCTTCATGTCTTAATATTAACTTCATGCTTTTGTTCTGAATAATACATTTACGGTATTTCTAATTATAATTTTTAATCACTATCATTAACAATTTTAGTTAGTGGAGATTTATTCTATTATGCGCGTTGGTTTGGTGTGTCTTAGTTTTTTTCTGGTTCTTTCTTTCTTTGTTTTATTTATTTAATTGTTTACTAGTATTGGGACACCTTCGTTAATTTTCGGCTGGGCCGTACTCACGCTTGTTCCATCGATGTTAGCAGGCCTGATGACGACGAGGGGTATAGCTGTATGTGTAGGTGTATATGTAGGTGGGGTGTGTATTGATGTGTGTGTAAAAAAAAAACACCAAAGCGAGCATAGCTTAAAAAGATAAAGTACATAAAAATTATAAGTAGGAATTATGACTATTTAATCAAAATTCAAAATTTCAAACTTATTGCGTGTCTTAACGCTTCTGGCCTTTTTTGGCTCTATCAATCCTCCAGCGGCTTATTGGGTACGCTTTGGCCTCTTTAGGCCTCATCCATCACGCCTCTAATTGAGAACTTATCGCCGCCTTATGGGGTAGGGTGCCGCGAAGGCGCGGACGGCGTGGGTGGTGGAGACGGTGGCTTTAGCCTAAGCTAAACCTGCGAATGCATCGCCTGTTTTGCACAATATAGGCCGCGGCAAGCTTTGTGTCGGCTGCCGGTGCAGAAGATCAAGTTGCCCTTTAACTTAGTGGCATGTGAAAGCTCGATAATCCAGATTAAGTTTACTCACCGCGTCTCTTCACCAAATCGTTTTACAGCGTAATGCCGGAAATGCGTGAAGCTGCCGGTGCATCTCTTCACAGCACAACCGTGCAGACTTGCATGCCAATCGTCTGGGTTGCCAGACCTTTAAATTTCGGCGGTCAAATCGCCGACGAAACCGTTATGGTTTGAATTTGAATTTGAACTTAAATAAATATTAAACTTAAATTCGCTCGATCATCGAACCCTCACAGCACAGGTTTGATCTCTACCCACTGGGTGGATATAAAAGCTGAAAAAAAAACTAAAGGGTGCCGATGGAATCGATTACCATAAGTCTTTTGCATGGAATCTTCCCAACTCTTTTCCATTTAAGTCTTCAATTAAATAAATCGATTGATCGAGCTTTGCTTTAATGCGCGCTTTAGTTCCGTCTGGAGCCAACTTCGCACTATAAGTAGCGGGCGCATTACTCAAAGTAAAAGTACGCTTTATGATTTCTTGGCCGACTTCGAACGATCGAGGTCGACAACGTTAATCATAAGTACTCTTATTTTTCTTATAAGCTTTTGTAAGGCTCAGCTGTTGCGTACCATCGCTAAGTGCATTTAGGTTCCGCAATAACTTATAGTCTTGGCCATGTACTATCATGTTTGGATGAATACTATACGATAAGGCGACATTCCAACCGACTGATGAAGGGAATTGCGTAATGCGACATTAACACTAGGTTAGTATACATCCCATTTTCTGTGGTCAGTACGAATGTAGGATATTAGAGCTGCGTTTATGGACCGGTTTAGCCTTTCCGCTGCGTTTGACTGAGGGGCGTAGGCTCCGGTGCGAATATACTGAATACTAAATTGTGAAATGAACTTTGAAAAATCGTGGCTTTTAAACTGAGAGCCTTTATCACTCACAAATATCTCGGAGCACTCCAAAACATGTAAAAAGCTCATTTCTCAAATAGTCAATTATTATTTGGGAATTAAATTTCTTTACTGCTTTGAGGAAGTTGAATTTTGAAAAATGATCAAGTACGATAAAAATGCCAACATTTCCTTTTTTCATACGTGGAAAAGGTCAGATAAAATCTACATATAATCTTTGGAAGGGTCTCTCGCTAGACACTTGACTACCCATGGCGGTTTTAAAGCACAGGTAGGATACTTGGTTGTCTTGCATATGTCACAATTGCCTATATATATATACGTAGCTATATCAATCATCAACCACCATTTTCGGCCAAAAGAATCTTCGCCGAATTCGCTCCAAGCATTTGGCTATGCCACAATGACTAAACGGAGGCTGATCGTGTGTTGAACGGATCGCTTGTTCACGCAGTAATTCTGGAACATGGATTTCCATCAATCCTCTTTACTATTTTCACACAAAATACTACGCCGATATATAAACTTATCTAAGACTTTAACAACGGGTGGATTCACTTTCTGATAGTTGTCTCTCAACTTGCAATATTCTTCCGACTGAAAAGCATCTGAATCTAAATCTATTTCAGGAAATTTATCAATGTCCAGCAATATCGTCGACCCCCTCGTAACATCTTAAAAAGCGCATCAGCTACGACATTGTCACTTCCTTTTCGATACTCAATATCGAAGGAGAACCCTTGCAATTTAATTGCCCAACGCGCTAATCTGCCACTCAGATCTGCTTGGTTCATTAACTAACGACGACTTGCATGGTCGGTAACGACTTTGAAAGATTGACCTTCGATATACATGCGAAACTTTTTAATCGCTAAGACGACTGCTAAACATTCCAATTCGATAACAGTATAGTTACGCTGAGCCTTGTTTAACTTTTTCGACATGTATGCTATTGGCCTTTCACGTCCTGACTCATCAACTTGGGCTAGTAACGCTCCTACCCCATACAAAGAAGCATCACAATGTAAGATAAAAGGTTTCTCATAGTTCGGATGTATTAAAACGCAGCAGTGCACAACTTGCTCTTGATTTCAACGAACGCTGAGCTTGGTCATTCCACTCGAATAATTTTCCTCGCAACAATTCGGTAAGCGGAAAAATTGCAGTCGAATACTGGGAAATAAAACGTTGATACCATCCTGTTATCCCTAGAAATCTTCTTAGCTGTTTGCGCGTCTTTGGCACAGGAAAATCATCCACAGCTTAAGTCTTATTTGGGTTAATATGCAACATACATTCTCCAACGACATAGCCAAGATAATCTACCTTATTTAAGCCAAATTGACTTTTTTAACGTTTATCGTTAGTCCCGCTTTGCTTAACTGCGTTGAAACAGTATTTAAATGCTTCAAGTGTTCGTCGAAACTTGAGGACCTTAGTAGGAGATCATCATGATATACCAAGACATCAGATTTTAACTGATATGGAATGAGTTGATCCATTAGTCGGCACAAAGTTTGTGGAGCACTGGTAAGGCCAAAAGGCATCCGTTTAAACTGGTATATTGGTCGATTTGGAATGGTAAAAGCTATTTTTATGCGTGAGTTTTCATCTAAACGAATTTGCCAAAATGCATCTTTTAAATCAATTTTGGAATCTAATTTTAAATCCGTTAAGACTTGGCATCGGATACGCAACCTTTACAGTAACAGCATTTAATGTTTGCGCATCTAAACAAAATCTAACCTTTCCAGGTTTAACAACGAGTGTACCTGGAGAAGACCATGGGGATGTCGGAGCTTCTTCAATGACGCCTAGTTGTATCATTCGATCAACCTCTTCGCACAATAATCCTTTTCATTAGCAGGGGACAAGGCATAGAACCTTTGCTTAATTGGTTTGGCACCTGCTGTGTCGATCTCATGCTCAACCATAAATGTCTACCCAAGATCACTACGTTCCGATGAAGGAAATTTATCGATAACCGATTGTAATTTGTTTCTTTGAACTGTTTGAAATTTCTTCATTGGTGCTAGTTATTTCATTTGCAGCATATGTAGATTGGATTGAAATGCCAATGGCTTTCAAAAAATCCATTCCACATATAACATTTTGTTTGATAGTAGGTACAATCAAAAATTCGAAATCTATTTTTAACGAATTGAACGTTACAGGTATATGCACCACTAAACCTGCCACTCTCTGCTTCTGACCGTCGTCTGTCTGAACCACTCCCTTTAATTTCTCGACTTTTATCTGTTCTGTAATAAGGCGTTTAGCCAAGTCTGCACCAATTACGCTCTTATTGGAACCGCTGTCCAAAAGTGCTAAATATTGTTTCCCAAACAATTCTATTTTAGTAAAGGGTCGAATATCATGATGTTTATTTATAATTGAAGATATTGTATAGAGCTTAAGGCGATGTTTATTACGCCAATAGTTCCTCATGCGCAAAGTAAAACGAGTCTTTTGCACTTTAACAGCATCCACATGTAGGATGAGTTCTCTGCGCTCTCTACTCTCGCAAACGTATATGATAAGGTTTAAAAATCGCAGATTGATCTGGTATTTCAGATAATTTAATATGTACATCAGGTAAATAAGATTTGTCTAGTAACGATAAATGTAAGTCTGGTAAGATTGTTTTACTATCCAAGGCTAATGTCGGATGTTCGCTTTCGAAACTCGATGAACATCCTTCAATGAGTTTTCCGATTTTGAGTTGCAATGACCACAATTCGGCTTATACATATCGAGTTGTCCACATCCATAGCAGAAACTCGACGTGGTTTTAGACAGTAATGGTATATGTGACTTTGCTCATCACAGTTCCAACAAACAAGTTTGTCGTTTTATCGAAGTGCACATATTTCATCAGCATTAATGTCAGTATCAGTCGACTCTTCAGTCGCTGCTTCACTCACCACTTCATTGACATAACGCTTCGGCACATTTGTACGAACTACAGGCTTGGATCGTAAATTACGAAAGAATTCTTCATGACGATGACACTCCTTACGAAGAATTGCAAGATTTGGAGTTCATGAATTAATTCAGCGTTTAAATTATGTCTTACTTATATAATTAAGTCACTCTCTGACATGGGTTCTCGAAGAGAATCAGCTATTGCTAGCATCGCGTCAAGAAACTCATAAAAATTTTCATTTACGCCTTACTTGCGACATCGTATGACATTTTTGATATCTCGATCAGTTCGTTGGCCTTGATATCTTTCTCTTAGGCTATAGCACAACTCATGCCAACCCATATGACCCACAGTTCTGTGTACCTGCCAATAGAATAAAAGAGCTGGCCTTTAAAAAGTAAATTCCCGAACTGGTACAACAACTCGAAATTGTTATCAAAATATTGAGAGGTAAGACCATTGACTCGATAAATAATGTCTTCAATCAATCAATGAGAATTTAATATACATAGAGGAAACAAGAGTACCCCTCCACTGTTAAAAAAAAGTCCCAGACGTACGGTTAAGCTCGTTTACCCCCTTCTTCTTTGTGCTCGTTTATCGCTTGTGTGCTTATACTACTGGGCTCACGGCCATACTTGATTTAGTTTTTGTTTTGATTGCTCATGTTTTCTCGTATGTATTAGGTACTGTCTGTTTTTGCCGAAGACCTAATACATATTTCGAAGCATGAACTCTTATAGTAATCAATGCTTTGTGAGTTGGGTGTGATGAAATATACGTATAATATAAAATTAATATTTTTTTTATTTTATTTAAGTAAAAAATTAAAACAATAAAAATAAGTTATTTAAATTTAAATTATTAATAATATAAATTAATATATATACATTTAACGTATATATTATATTTTTTAAACATTCATTTATTTCATTAGAAGCAAATAATTTGTTTGGATTATACAAATTTGTTCTGTCAACACCAAAAAGTCTGCAAATGACCTGCTGCATGTGTGTGCACTATCGCTTCATCCCAGACGTATGGTTAAGCTCGTCACGCCTTTTCTTCTTTATGTCTTGTTTGGGTATACTTCTGGGCCTCCCTCAATATTTGAATTCGTCTGGCCTTGTGTGTATGCATATGAACAATTCTAACGGGAATTGGTAAAACGTCTGCAGACGGCCTGCTGTATGTGGCCTCGCGCCGTCTTTTTGTGTATGCATTTCTGTGCGCCCAGCGGCAATAGGCAAAACGAAAAATACGAACAACAACAACACGTGATGGTTGTCGTTGCTGGAACGCACAAGCCGCATAATGTTGTTTTAATACCCTTTATTAAAAAATGCAATTAAGCTCTATGAAATTATTAATATATATTTTTAATACACGGGCATTTCATGTTAATTATCTGTATGGAAAATGCGTTTATTTTATGGTTAGTGTTCATTTAGTATTTATTCATTTTAAACCTGTTCAATAAGTTATTAATGATCTACCTAATTCCCAATATATACATAAGCATATATATTTTCGAAGTCATATTTAAGTATCCCACGCTTGGCCATGCAATTGCACAAAGTTATTATAAAGTCTATACTACCCTCCCATACTACCCTATATCTAAGGCATTGGCAAGCAGATTGAACTAAAAGTCGAAAATTGAGAAACTCAAGTTCTGCGACAACAACAAGAGGAATGAAGTAAGGAAACACTTAATCGTTGTCTCACGCATCGCACTCTTCGCGATCAAGACAAAAGCGAAAAAGAATAATGGCCGACCACTTCACAACGAGCAGACAGGGAAATTTTCCCCACGAGCTTAACCACAGGTTTATTCCCTTCTGTTAAAAAGAGGGGTACTCTTGTTTCCACTCTATCGGTACTACCAGACAGAGAGAATTTAATAGATAGCGAGCTAACAAGAGTACCCCTCTTTTTAACAGAAGGGAATAAACTTGTGGTTAAGCTCGTGGGAAATTTCCCTGTCAGTAGACACAAGTACGTGGTCGGCCAGTATTATTTGCGCTTTTGTTTTTATCGCGAAAAGTGCGATGCGTGAGACAACGATTAGCTGTTGCCTTACTTCATTGCTCTTGTTGTTGTCGCAGAACTTGAGTTTCTCAATTTTCGACTTTTAGTTCAATCTGCTTGCCAATGCCTTAGATGTAGGGTAGTATGGGAGGGTAGTATAGACTTTATAATAACTTTGTGCAATTGTATGGCCAAACGTGAGATACTTAAATATGACTTCCAAAATATAAATGCGTTTATATATATTGGGAATTAGGTAGATCCTTAATGACTTATTAAACATGTTTAAAATGACTAAATACGAAATTAACACTAACCATAAAATAAACGAAGTTTCCATTCAAATACCTCACATTAATTGTCCTGGTATTAAATGAATATATATTAATGATTTAATTGAACTTAAATGAATTTTTTAATGAAGGGTATTAAACATTGTACAGCTTGTGCGTTCCAGCAACGACAACCACCACGTGTTGTTGTTGTTCGTATTTTTACGAGCTTAACCATACGTCTGGGATGAAGCGATAGTGCACACACATGCAGCAGGTCATTTGCAGACTTTTTGGTGTTGACAGAACAAACTTGTATAATCCAAACAAATTATTTGCTTCTAATGAAATAAATGAATGTTTAAAAAATATAATATATACGTTAAATGTATATATATTAATTTATATTATTAATAATTTAAATTTAAATAACTTATTTTTATTGTTTTAATTTTTTACTTAAATAGAATAAAAACAAATATTAATTTTATATTATTCGTATTATATAACAATTTCATCACACCCAAGTCGCAAAGTATTGATTACTATAAGAGTTCATGCTTCGAAATATGTATTAGGTGTTCGGGAAAAACAGACAGTACCTAATACATACGAGAAAACATGAGCAATCAAAACAAAAACTAAATCAAGTATGGCCGTGAGCCCAGTGTATAAGCACACAAGCGATAAACGAGCACAAAGAAGAAGGGGGTAGACGAGCTTAACCGTACGTCTGGGATTTTTTAACAGTGGAGGGGTACTCTTGTTTCCTCTCGGTATATTATATTCTCTTGTTTTGTCATAACATTTAAAACTTTGTACTGCAAGCGTGAAAACTCACGCTTTGCAGTGTGTATTTTCTTTGGTCTCACAGGTCCCCGACGTTCATGCTCCTCGACCACTGATACTGCATCTCAAATGCCTTCGCCGCGAATCTCATATTCAATGTTAATTGCTTCACTCAGTTTATCATCATCAATGACAGATGCATCTGCTTGTGCATCTCGTAGATCTTCTTGTTGCGTATCCACTGGCTCAACGGGAGGCATAATCACCATAGCATCAGTACTTTGTTCTCTATACGGAAACTGCATGTGATCATCACCTGTTGACATAGACTCAAAAAAGATTACAGTGCGAGTATCTATTACTTTTTGCTTAACTGGACCGTATAAGCGATATGCCTTTGCATTTTCTGAATAGCTGACCCGAATATGCTCTTCACCCTTTGGCTGGTACTTACTCTTGTGCGCTTTATTCAGCTTGGCTTCCTTCCCGACTAAGCCTCTTGTTGTGTAATCTTTACCAATGCCTCAGTCTGTGCTCGATTTCGCAAATATGAGATTTACAGCCTCAGCCCAGAACGCTTCATCCATACCATTATGTAGCAACATACTGCGAACCATCTCTACCAGTGGCACGCTGTGCCACGCCGTTTTTCTGCAGTTGTGCGGCACTGTTAGTTACCTCTTTATTCTACTTTTTAAGAAATTCTCAAACTTTTTGCTAAAATACTCGTCCATTATCACTTCTGAGCTCTTTAATTGTTTTGCCAGTTTGATACTCTGCACATGCTTTAAATTCTTTAAATTTTTCAAATATTTCGTCTCTTGTTTTCATAAAACATACATGTACAAATCGAGTTTTGTCATCAATGAAAATTGCAAAATATCTTGCCCCTCCGTTTGATGCTTTGCTCATCGGGTCACATATATCCGTGTGTGTTATTTAAAGTACATCTTTGGCCCGACTTTCCGATGTCTTTGGTAATTTCTGCAGGGCAATTTTACTCTTTGCGCATTTAACGCACAATTTTGTGCGTCACTATTTTTTAGAGACTGACGAAATTTTAATGATGAAATCGATTATGCCATTTCAACATTTTCGAATTGTGAACATTAACAGCATAACATTTTTGTACATTTGTCTCCAAGACAAATAAATAATTTTCTCTTTTTGCAGCTAGCACAGCTTTACAATATTCGTTTTTTATACCCTGAACCCATTGAAAATGGGTAAAAAGGGAATAATGTTTTTGTGCAAAAGTATGTAACAGGCAGAAGGAAGCAACTCCGACCCAATAAAGAATATATATTCTTGATCAGCATCAACAGCCGAGACGATATAGCCATGTCTGTCTGTCCGTTTGTCCGTACGTATGAACGCGTCGATTTCAGAGACTATAAGAGCTAGAGACTGCCGATTTGGAACATAAGCTCCCTAGACAGTAAGAGTTTGTTTAAAATTTTCGATAACTCTTCCCGTTTCCGAAATACACTAGTGATCGATAACAATAAAATCTAAATTTGGAAAACTTGATGACTTATTTTCAAACATTAGACTAAATAATAATAATCTGTGAAATCAGTTGAGAAACACCGGAGATATGGAGCATTGAAGTTAATAAAGTATGCACTATAGTCGTATGCACACATACTTGCAAGCACTGACTGTACGCGTTTGTATAGGGTTCAGGGTATAGTCTAGCCGGGATTTCTCGACTAGACCCTTCTTGTTATGAATGACTTTTTCTCTGCAATCTGTACTAATGGTGTTCATTAATCGCTGGTCGAACGAATTCGACGACCACTACATAACAAAAACTTTTTATATTTCTCTCTCCCAAATACACGATTCATCAGGATATAATAGAATCGGTGCAAAAACAATTCCTGCTCTTTGCAATTCGGGGTTTTAAGTAGTATAATAACATTAACTTACCTTCCTAACATAGTAGACTTTTACTAATAAATCTTCCCTCTCTTTGCTATAACCCTTTTCGGATCTTATATGCAACATATAACGACCTTTCCTATTTAATACATAGTGCCACTCCTACTTGCTCTCTTCAAAAAATAGTCTTGTGTCATCTGTCTACATGTTCGCGATCTTCGTAACCTCACGCTACGCGGTGCGCCCCTAAGTGTCTAAATCACTCAGCCTCACTTCATAGAAAAAGATAACCAGTAGGGATAACTTAAGGGATAACTTCTACGTAGATGACTGCCTCACAGGAGCAGACTCGATACAAGAAGCAATCCAAATTCGACAGGATTTGGTGAAAATACTGCTCCCCAACGGATTAAAATTACGCAAATGGTGCTCAAACAATGAGCAAATTCTTCAAAGAATTCACAAGGAAGACATAGTAAGCGATATTAAGCTTCACGAAACACTGGAACAATATAGTGCTAAGACATTGGTCTAAAAACGGATCAAATTTGCGGCCGCACACAAAGCAGCATAGCAAAAAGGATTCAGAACGAGGGGAAAGACTATAGAGAGGACTTGCAAAGACTTAACTCAATGCTATTTTCAAGGCACATATACAATGGAAAAAGTCCAGTCACGAAGGAATTGAACACATTTGTGGATACTTCAGAGCAGACATATGGTCCAGCCATATATGTACGCGCAACGTACAAAAACAAGCAAATATCTGTGCGCTTTCTATGCTCAAAGTCTCGAGTGGTTCCGACCGCATTTGAAACATTAGACGAAATAATGACAATCTGTTTTTTATTGAAATTGGTTGAGAAACACCGGAGATATGGAGCACTGAAGTTAAGAAAGTATGCACAATACACACACACGTATGCATAATACACACACACATACTTACAAACACACACATACAACGCGTAAGGTATAGGGTTAAGGGTATAGTCTAATCGGGATTTCTCGACTAGAGCCTTCTTACTTGTTTAACTTCAATACTCCATATCTCCAGTGTTTCTCAACAGATTTCAATAAAAATTTGTACAGATTGTCATTATTTAGTATTACATTCTGATTGTTGTGTGCAGCTTGTGCGTTCCAGCAACGACAACCATCACGTGTTGGTATTGTTTGTATTTTTGCGTTTTACCTATTCCCGCTGGGCGCACAGAAATGCATACACGAAATACAACGACCGGCTAAGGCCATCTGCCAACGTTTTGTCTTCGGGTAATCAAAATTATTTTTATTTTAAAATCAGATAAATTAATGATTAATACAAATGCATTATGATGTAAAATAAATACAAGTATTTTAAAGTAACGATAGGATTCTCGACATTCCAGGTATGTAATAGTTATTCATCGTACTTTATTATTGTCCTTAAATATTTCTTTCCCAGTTTCGGCCTTTCGTTTGGGCGCCAAAATTAATCTTATATATGTTCTCTGTAACGTACAATCGTTGATCTAGCTCTAGATTTTTCCGGATCTAGGTTCGACACTAGATAACTTTTGCATTATGTGCGGGAATTGTTCCTAATAAGCTTCGCGATGTATTCAAGTGTCACGGCTAGCAAAAACATTCTACGCGGGGTTCGTTGAATCTTATTAGTGCACACACACAAGTACAGTCAGTGTTAGTATTAATGTTAAATTTATGAATCAGTGAGCCTTCTTTGACATATTAACATAAACAAAAAAACCTTGAGTTGATTTGAATATCGGACACGCTACACTGAAATTCGCTGTTTGAACTGCTTGTTGTTTTTACAGTATGGCTCACCCACTTAGTACAGCATAGTTGAAGGCCTTCCACTGGTTGCAGGTGTATGATGATAATGTTTCATTTTGGCTAAAGGGAATTAAGAATTTTGTCAAACCAAGAAAACTTGGTGGGCACCTGTAATTTTCATATATTACTTGCGAGAATCGTATACATGTATAACTGAGTTATTTTGATACCCTTAACCCATTGAAAATGGGTAAACAGGGTATAATGGTTTTGTGCAAAAGTATGTAACAGGGAGAAGGAACGTCTCCGACCCCATAAAGTATAAATATTCTTGATCAGCATCAACAGCCGAGTCGATATAGCCATGTCCGTCTGTCCGTCCGTATGTATGAACGCGTCGATCTCAGAGACTATAAGAGCTAGAGACTCCAGATTTAGTACATAAGCTCGTCTTATCCCTAGGCAGTACAAGTTTCTTTTAAATTTTCGATAACTTTTCCCGATTCTGATATACACCTGTAATCGATAACAACAAAATCTTCAATTTGGAAAACTTTTTGATGCAGTTTGAAAGATTAGATAATGACCATATGTGAAAATCGACCATATGTTGAAATCGGTTGAGAAACAATGGAGATATGGAGTATTGAAGTAAAACCTATCTCACTTATACATGCCTATAATCTCTAATAATTACGAAAGTAGTATTGGTTCAACTAAGAACCTTTTATATTTGTAAACTGGTATTGCGTAGTGAAGTCGCGCACAGAGTACTTTTGAAATATAGCGCACTCGGTTCCACAATTGTGATTTTTGATTCCTGCACTTTTCCTTGCATTTGTGTTTGCCAGCGAGACTCTCTCGTGTCTACTATACCCACTAGGTCAATGACTTGTGTTTCATCACACCAATTGTTTTTGAAGTTATGGTGAATTTGATCGCGTCCGCACTTAGCCGATTGGGATTATCCTATTGATAAAGTAACACTGGGCTTAATAAAACCATCACCATTATATGAATTTAATATTAACTTACTTGGGCTGCCAAATTGTATTAAATATGAACACAGCTAAATGCTGCGCTCTGCACTGCACGACTTTGCATTCAATATAATTACATTTTTCCTATGTCACGAGATTTTTTCAAGGTTAATGTAACAATTAACCAATTATTCTATTCTTTACATAACCCGTTGAAGTAACAGGTGAAGTATTTTTGATGTACTTCCTTTATATCTGATGTGTGTACGTCCAAGCTTGTAGATTTTGTATATTTGAACTCGCTCAACACATTTTTATGTGTTATGGTTTTAAAACCTTTTTTATTACTTTTTTTGTGTGGTTAGAAACATTTGATTTTAATTATGTTGTTTGGCTGGCTCGAGATCCAAATAAAATAAAGGAAAGCTTTTTATTTTAATTGCCAATATATTAGGACTGCTCATCGACAGTCGTCTTTTGGGCAAATTGAAATCGTAGTAACTTATAAATTATACGTTTAACACAAAGAAATTAACTTTAAATGTATTATATTTATTAACATGTCAACAATAATTGCAGCTACGGGCTTTTGAAAAAAAGCAGCCAACATTTATCGCTGAGCAGCTGGCCTGACGCAAGTATGCACCCGTCGATCTCAGAGACTATGAGAGGTAGGGATATCAG
The DNA here is from genome assembly GCA_035044485.1 of Scaptomyza reducta. Classification (NCBI taxonomy): domain Eukaryota; kingdom Metazoa; phylum Arthropoda; class Insecta; order Diptera; family Drosophilidae; genus Scaptomyza; species Scaptomyza reducta. The sequence goes on from JAWNNV010001052.1 coordinate 100,690, forward strand.
ATTTTAAACTCTTCCTATTTCCAATATATACATGAAAGTTTGTTTAAAATTATCGATAACTTTTCCCGTTGCCGATATGTACATGGAATCGATAACAACAACATCAAGAACATTTTTGCTGTATATTAGTGGGCATGATACTGATCATCTGTGAGAATTTCGTCGAAATCTGTTAAGTAACATAGAACAACCGATTCGTATATTTGTATTGATCAAAGTCCACAGCAGCAGGCAGCCTGCACATGCAGGCATGCGTATGATGAGTGCAACATAATAATAATTTGTGTACAGGTATAAAGACACATTGAAAATTACGATCCTGAGTTTTTCAGTTTCTTACGCAACATAAGTTGTGTTTGATTATGATTATGATTATCCTTTAGTACCTGTGATAGCCCTATGTGTTTGAATGTATATATGAGCTGCCTTCGACTTTTCGATAACCCTTTAGTACATGTGCTAAAAAAAACACTTGCATCAGCAATTGCACTTCTTAACTTGCCGCTTTGCCAACGAAGGGGAATTTTGCCACTGGAATACTTATTAGGGAATGTTTATCAATCAAAATATATCGGCCGTGTAAACAAAAAATAATGTGTTTTTGCAAGTGAACGCGTCTATAAATTTACTGTGTGTTTCTTTACGTAATTTTTCAAGAGTAGTTGTGCTTGTTAAGTATCTCGTCACCAATTTTTCAAAATCGCAAATATTATTGGATTTTTTCAAGATTTTTTTTTTAAGATTAAAATTATAATTTGTTTCAGGTAGAAAAATAATTCTTTTTTTTTACAACTTTATGTACAAAAACTATCTTTAGCAGCTTTATATACCATTATTTTTTTCACAACTTACAATTTGACTGACTATGCCTAGGGTAAATAGATTATCAGCAGCCACGAGGTATCAGAGAAATATGTCTAGAAATCAGTTAAATAACACACTGTTTCAAAGAGAGCGCAGAAGAATTTAGATGTTCTAATTGAATACTAGTAACAGAATAGCTAGACAACCAATGAGAATGTAATACAAAAGTGCGATGCGTGAGACAACGATTAACTGTTGCCTTACTTCATTCCTCTTGTTGTTGTCGCAGAACTTGCGTTTCTCAATTTTCGACTTTTAGTTCAATCTGCTTGCCAATGCCTTAGATATAGGGTAGTATGGGAGGGTAGTATAGACTTTATAATAACTTTGTGCAATTGCATGGCCAAGCGTGGGATACTTAAATATGACTTCCAAAATATATATGCGTATATATATATATTGCGAATTAGGTAGATCCTTAATGACTTATTAAGCATGTTTAAAATGACAAATGAACACTAACCATAAAATAAACGCATTTTCCATTCAGATAATTAACATGAATTGGCCGTGTATTAAAAATATATATTAATAATTTCGTAGAGCTTAATTGCATTTGTTAATAAAGGGTATTAAAATAACATTATGCAGTTTGTACGTTCCAGCAACGACAACCATCACGTGTTGTTGTTGTTCGTATTTTTGCGTTTTGCCTATTGCCGCTGGGCGCACAGAAATGCATACACAAAAAGACGGCGCGAGGCCACATACAGCAGGCCGTCTTCAGACGTTTTGCCAATTCCCGTTAGAATTGTTCATATGCATACACAAAAAGACGGACGAATTCGAATATTGAGGCAGGTCCAGAAGTAGAACCAAACAAGACATTAAGAAGAAAGAGCGAGACGAGCTTAACCATAGGTCTGCGATGAAGCGATAGAGCACACACATGCAGCAGGTCATTTGCAGACTTTTTGGTGTCGACAGAACAAATTAGTATAATGCAAACAAATTATTTGCTTCTAATGAAATAAATGAATGATTAATAAATATAATATATACATAAAATATATATATATTAATTTATATTATTAATAATTTAAATTTAAATAACTTATTTTTATTGTTTTAATTTTTTAATAAAAAAATATTAAATTTATATTATATGTATTATATAACAATTTCATCACACCCAAGTCACAAAGTATTGACAACTATAAGAGTTCATGCTTCGAAATATGTATTAGGCTTTCAGCATAGACAGACAGTACCGAATACATACGAGGAAACATGAGCAATCGAAACAAAAACTAAATCAAATATGGCCGCGGGACCAGTAGTATAAGCAAACAAGTGATAAACGAGCACAAAGAAGAAGGGGGGAGACGAGCTTAAGCGTACGTCTGCGATTTTTTTTTAACAGTGGAGGGGTATTCTTGTTACCTCTCTATCTATTACATTCTCATTGATATTAATATGGCTGACGAACAGCAACAAAACACCGTACGGCACGCAACCCGACGAACAGACATACAAACAAGAATTTCAAAAAGAGCAAGAGATAGGAGGCAGCGGAACCAGGTTAGAGACAATCCAGTTCGTAAAATGATTGAGCATGCGCGAAATTCAGGGGCAATGCGAAATTTTAGGCTTTTGGTACGAGAAGCTTGTATAAAGTAAATGAATTGAGGCAGTCAGTAGAGATATTTGAAGTCATTCTACACATTTCCCTTTGTGCAATAATAGGTTTATTTTTCCCTCCTATCAATATTATTCAAGATCTGCTCAAGCCTCCGTCTATGAGCAAGAAAATGTAGAAGAAAGACTAGGAGGTCAAAAACACTATTCGAAAACGTGCTTACAGAAAAATTAGCCCCAACTTTAAATTTCAATGACAAAGCCCGTATCTTAAGAGCTGATCCAGTAACTTGTGCTAGGTATTTTGATTTTCGATTTAGGCAGCTCCTTAAACTAATGAACATATTCAAAACATTACTTTTATTTTTAGCACAAAAAAACAGTACCTGCATGACAATTATGAAAAGAATACTTGCTTATAAAATAAAGATAAAAAAGTGATCTTACTCTTCTTATTCGGTCTTATTTAAAAAACATAATTTTTACTTATTCCTTCAGATTGGCACATCAAATTTTGTCGGAAGCAAGCATACCACTTTTGCACAACTTGGGAGCTTAAAAATCAAAAGACTTTGTAAAAATTCGGAATCACGCCTGCATGATACCGCTAACACGTCTTCTCTCCACCTTTTGTATGCTGGTATCTGAGTATTCTGAAGGCAATTTCGTCCGATTGCAACGTATTAACTTGTTTTTGTTTAAATGGTTTATGGAAAATAATAATTTTAAAATAGCTTTATATGCATAAATTTTATCAATTATTAGAAAAACGGTTGAAATATTTATTGTCAGCTTTAAATTTTAAATATACAAAAATGTCTTTTATAAAAGCTATAATATGTTGGTAAATGTATACAAATTTACAAAACTTAATGTACGAAAAAATTTAGGTAAAGTATTTGATAACACACAATGTTTATAATATATTTAATTTTTTTATTTTTTAAATACCATTGTAACACACAACAATTTTTGTGTGTAAGATCACATTGATTTGTTTCATTATTATGAGAAATATTATTGTTAAATTTTTAATATAAGTGATAGAAAACTAAATTTTATAACACATTAAATTATATATTTTCGGAATTTAGTAGTTTTTTTGTATTGGGATGTAAATGGTTCAAGGGTAGCTGAGTAAAAGCTAATCATAATGCGCAAGGATTTTTGTACCATACTTTCATATATTTTTTACTTTGATTTTTTTATTTATCAATCTAAAAGTAAATTAGATTTAATTCCTGGTTTACAGCCTTGTAATTATTAGAGACATGTTTAAAGTCCAGCATATCCAAATTTCAATATATGTATGTACAGCTGCAAAATTTATAATAGCGCCACTTCGGCAAAAATTCTTTACCGTAAACATCTAGTTTTGCAGTTATTTAAAATAAGTAATTTTTTTATATTGTTCAATATTTACCTTAAACGCAGAATAAAAAACTTTTTCTCTTTACACTTGATAAATTAAATAAAACCTGTAGCCCCATTTACTTTTTCTTCGTGAAAATTGTTATGTTTACCAAACCTACTTCTATAAAATGCAAGTGTTTAAGAGATTTCACACCATTTTTATACTATATTATCGATGGTATTGGTTTTGTGCAAAGACCGTCATGATGTATGTTAGCTTCGACATCCTAAAAGCTTTTTAAAAAGACTCTGTTAATGTCTAACCCCAATTTCCGTCCCACGCCCACCGCAGTTTAAAAACAGGTAAACCGAAGGTAGAAGAGTATATTGGGTTAATGCAATGTTCGTCTTGCTGTCCGTCCGAAGAGGCGTACACCCAATAGAGGCAGGGCAATCGATAAAAAGTCAAAACTTTAAGGTGCAAATCGATGAAACACACATATGTCCCAGAATTTAATCTATTATGTCACCAAATTTAGTATAGCAGCTGACTTCCCTCTAAGACGCGCATCCCTGCCGCACCCAGTGCCTTTTAAAAATGGAAATGTGGTTTCACAGTTTTTAAAACTTTTTAAATTTGGTGGCTTAATATTATTTCAAATTAAGTCGAAAGTATTAAAAACCAAAAATTTACATACGAAATACTTGCATCAAGTACGTTATTCTTAATGTAGGCATGAGGTCGCGAGTGAAAATCCCACTTTTATAAAATTTTTAATTTTTTTATTTTTGCAATTATAATATAAAGGGAATTTATGTGAATACATATATTTTCTTTTTCTTTTTTTTTTGTAAAAGAAAAGTAAAAGAAGTATACAAATGCGAAATTATGTTCGTTTAGCTTAACTGCATTCGAAATGTGTTCGAATCTGACTCAACAGCAAAGGCCATCGTCGCATTATCAAGAATCTCGTCACTTTAAAAGGTTTTTATAAAGGTTTTTCTAATTTCTAACTTTTTTAGCTGAAATATGGGAACAATGGAATATAGCAATCCCCCAATGAATTGTGTTTACAAATTTTTGAAGGTCACACCTTTGCAACAACACAATTAATCACATATTTTATTACTGGTATCAGAGTATTTTGCTTTCGGTTGCCACCAACTGCAACAATTGAAATTAAGCTATAAAATAATACTCCTTGAACAAATTGCAGAACTAAATGTTTGTATTCAGGTCGGTAAATAAAAAATTGAATCGTGAAACTTTATATTTCGCGGACGTATGTATGTAAATATATATTAAGTGCTTCCGTAAGCATGCTAGGTTAATAATAAGCATCTCCCCAATTTTCACCAAGAAGCAATGGGTCTTAAGCCGTATCCAATTGCGCTAAAGTGCATAAAAATAGACATGACGTTTTCGGTTTATTTGTCCAAACTTAAACATTAATTTGGGTAATTAACAAAAAAGATTTTTTACAAAGTTGTTTTGATAAGATTTAACAGAATTAAACGCATGACTCTTGATATAAGGCCCATAATTTCATGGTGAAAATATCTTTGATTTCTGTATATAATCCAATTTTGGTGGACGCATTACGTTGTTTTTTTTTTTTAGATGAATATACACATAGAAACAGATGTTCATAAACATCCTGCGGGCAGCTTTTTTGTTGTTAAAAGAGTTGATCACTGTTGTAACGTATCAATGTAAGTATCTTAATTAACTTGATTTTCAGGATTTATAAGTTTGGTCGGTATAAGATAAGTTGTTTACTCCTGTGCTGAATGGCCAATGGAACGCAATCAATTTATTCCGTAGCAAGCAGAGAAAAATTCTCAAAATGCATCTTACCTTGTACTGATTCATCGTCCAAGTCATCGGTGCTGCTTGTGATCCGTGCTGTAATTAGCAAAATACACATACAACATAAAAAAAAGCTAGTAAAAAAGCTCTACTCGGACATTATTAGATTAGATGATTAGCTGCATAAGGTAGTTATATATGGAGAAATTTAATGAAAACGTAGTTTTAGTGGTATGGGAGTGATAGATTTTTGACTGACTTTAATTAAAACAAGTAAGAAGGCTCTAGTCGAGAAATCCCGACTAGACAATACCCTTAGCCCTATACTTTACGCATACAGTCTCTGAGATCGACGCGTTCATTCATACGGACGGACAGACAGACAGACGGACAGACGGATATGGCTATATCGACTCGGCTGTTGATGCAGATCAAGAATATATATACTTTATGGGGTCGGAGATGCTTCCTTCTCCCTGTTACATACTTTTGCACAAAACCATTATATAAGAATGCATTTTAAATTAAGCGTAGTTGCGGAGAGTCTATGGGTCATTATGTTGTTATGGGTGGGATTTTATGACGGCATGTGATTTGGGAATTGATGCATCCGCTCTGATTGCGTGATATTGCGGGAGTGATATGCTTACGAAAAAGTAATTGTTCGGAGAAGCCAACAATTATGCAAATTGAAAATATGGCAAATAAGGAAATATAATTCAACGGAGAAGTGTTAGGTCAAAACAAGAAAGAAGAACAATATTTGTGCATAGTTAAAATTTGCTATGTGAAGATGTTGTTATTATAAAACAGAGGTGAGATAGAGATATAGTTATTGATAATACGTTATATGACGAAGCTATTGTTATAATTCAGAAATTAGGAAAAAAAAAAAGCAGATGAAGGAAGTATTAGTTTAAATGTATGTAGTGGCCGAAGGGATTGAATATAGCTGTGAGACGAATATTGATTAGCAAACGAGATGGAGATTTGATGAAATGTTTGAAAAGAGGTATTCGTTGGCTAAAAAACAATTGATCCTCACCCAGAAAACTCTCCTATACAAAAATATAAATTAAAAAACTTGTTAGATGAGTATTTAGAAGGAGGAAAGAAAAAAAGTAAAAAAAAAAAAAGTATATATATAAAGGGTGTTTTTTTTTTAGAGGTATAGAACTTGAAGTTGGCAACACTTTTTTAACTGGCTGTCAGCTGTTAAGTGATTTATGTTTAGTTTGGTTTGGCATTTCACTTTTTCACATTTGGCGATGAAGCTCTCTTTTGGTTGAATGGATATGTCAATAAACAAAACTGCCGTATTTGCAGTGATGATAAACCTCAAGTGTATGTTGAGACACCGTAGTCCAGAAAAACTGACTGTGTGGTGTGCTTTATGGGCTGGTGGAATAATTGGTCCGTACTTCTTTAAAAACGATGCTGGCCAGAACGTTACAGTCAATGGTGACCGCTATAGAGCGATGATTACTGACTTTTTCGTTCATCAATTGAACAACCATGATGTGCAGGAGTTGTGGTTTCAACAAGACGGCGCAACATGTCACACAGCTCGTGCCACAATTAATTTATTGAAGGAAAAGTTTGATAACCGCATATGTCAGAAATCATATTTAATTATAATGCCAGAAGTTTGTCTTTCGAATAAAGTAAATTTCATATCAATAAAAAAATCATCTTTGTTTTATTCCATTTCAAAGTTCTATACCTCTAAAAAAAAACACCCTTTATATATATATTTATATATATATTAAAACATTTCAATATATATATATATATATAGAATTACACTCTGATGCGAGTATAATTGGGTTTGGTGGGCTATTTTATTTTTCGAAAATAACGTCGGAGGCAGAGTCAAAATAATATAGCTTTGAACTTGAAGCATTGGAAATCATATACACATTATTTAAATTTAGGATATATTTACAGGAAAGAAAGTTTAAAATGATGACTGACTGCCAATGAGAATGTATCTATTACATTCTCATTGACTGACTGCAATTCGTTAGCACTAACGTTAACCAAAGTCGATTTAAGCCCTGAATTGATGGATGGGCTCTGGAGTTACAAATTTACGACTGTGCGTTAATTCACAATGCAGGTGACAGAATGACTCAAGCCGAACTACAAATTTGTGATAATATAATATAAAACAAATAACAGACATACATTTTTTGGAGGACAATCTAGTCATATGTCAAACACGGGATCAGAAAATGAGATATATAAAAGCTTGTTAGCGAAAAGCGAATATAAATGGTTCGAAATGAGGATTGGCCTTGCGTATAAAAAATCAGGGGATGATATTTACCGAAGGTCATGGAAAGGCACGTAATGCATAAATACCACAATTAACTAGGACCTAAAATTATTGACAGTATAAAAAAAGAGTTATTGGTTTGCTAACCCGAAGGAGAAAACAAGCAATCACATTGAAAATAGTTTAAAGTATGTGATTTTTTGGCCTAAATCGGGAAAGATTTTGAAAAATCACACCTATAGTAGTATAGTATAGTAGTAGCAGCAGGAAGAGCAAATAAGCACATTTTAGCTATAGTTGTCGGGTTTACTAAATTAGTTAGTTTGTATACAACAAAGTCAACATTATCAAAGGAAATTGTAAAAGCATTGGAAGTATATTTTATTGCTTACAGTAACAGTAGTATTTGATAGAGGTAGTTGATATACAGCTAAGTTTCAGAAATTTTTAGATGATATATATATTAAACACATAAAAATAGCGACAGGAAAATAGCGCAAATGGACAAATGGAGGTGAAAAAGTGGCGTCTACATTAGGATTTAACAATGCAGAAGTAGTATATGTGATTAACAACATAATTCATCAGAGCATTAAGCAAAGTCCAAGTATTATGTTACTTAATGTAAAACAAGTAAGAAGGCTCTAGTCGAGAAATCCCGACTACACTATACCCTTAACCGTATAATTTACGCATACAGTCAGTGCTTTTTCATAACTATATTTAAATGCACGGCAGAGTATAAAATACTTGTCTCAAACAACCTTTACAATATAGTATATATAAAAAATAATGATCCATTTCTTCTACGCATATTGGAAATCAATTGAAGTGTACAAGAAGATTGAAGAATGTCGCCATCGCACATACAGACAGACAGTAGGTTGCAAAAAAAAAACTATACAGAAATAACATAAACGACTTAGCTGTGATGAAGAATAAATATACTTTTTTTATAATTGGTACAGGGTGAATACTTACCTCTAGAGCCCTTTGTGGAACTTGCACCACCACTGCTACCAGAAACACCTCCATTACGGCTATAAAGTACATTTTCTAAGTAAGATAGTCCATTGTTATTAACAATATTTAAACCGAGGCACGTTTCAATTTGTTTCCAACGATGAAGGCGTTCCTGTAACTCATTGGTTACTTCCCCAAGAGCATTGCGCGCTTCAACAATTGAGCGGTCAACATCATCAATGCTTTTACCATGCGTTGAAACAAAAGCCCCTACCAAACTAGATCGCTTTTTACGTAGTTTTTCACATGCCTCACGAGCTGATTGAAGTTGTTTTTCGGCAGAAATGCGCTTTTTCTGATGGTTTTTGCTTTCTAGCTCATAAGTGTACTGTAGCCATGACTGCAACTGTTGGGGAGGAGCCCAACAATTATCAACCAGTTCAAATTCAGCACGTGTTAATTCATTGCGTAGCATTTCAATTTCTTTTTTTAACTGCTGAACCTCCAAGTCTGAGCTTAAGGAACTTACTGGTGGTACTTCTTTAAGACGCCGCTCAAGGTCCATTTTTTCCGTCGCAACATTTTCCTGTTCCATGCGCGCTAACTCTAGTTCCTAAAAAGATAAACCAATTCCGCTTATATTCAAATAATCTTTTGTTTATTTAATCAAGAAATATACCTTTTGCATCTCTTGTAGACTTTGTTCAGCCCGTTGTAACCCTTCCATGTCTTGTGCCATGCGACGCAAATGCCTCTTTGCGTTCTTGTTTTGTTGGTAAGCATACCAACATCCTATAATAGCGCTCAACAGAAGAGTGACAAGAATATAGTCTTTCCAACGAGTACCTGTTTCTATATATAACAACCAATTTCCCCATTTAATACAAATATTAAAACAGTTTTCCAAAAATTGTATAACGCCTGCAAATTAGTGTGTTTGTTGCCTACCTCGAGGAGGTCCAAATAGCACAACATCCATAGCTTTAAGTGATATTTTTTGTTTATGTATAGGATCTTTTATGCCCAGTACATTGCTAACATAATGTAGATTATTAACAGCCAATCTAAAAAAAAATGCAAATATAATAACAGATGAATACGGGCAAAATAAAACATGGGAAAACGTTGCACTCGGAAGCAAAAGACTACGGAATACTTTGATACTCTGATTTTGAAATGGGGGCGGTGTGGGTGGTCTTTGGCATCCAAAGTTTATGATGCAGATCTTTGGGGGAAGTTATTAGCTATCTTCCCACATTTCTCGAAAATGGTGAGGCTGGGGGCGGCCGATCTATTCTTCTATCTTCCCACCAAGTGTGGTGACTCTAGCTCAAAAACTGTAGAAGAAACGGCCACTTTTGTTTTATTAAGGTGGGTTGGGGACGGCAGGAGTGGGAGTGGCATCAAAACTTTTTATTTTTGGGGGAAGTAACCTGTCATCTTCACACAAACTTTGGTGACTCTAGCTGACAAACGTGGGCAATATGTGTGTTTTATCTATTTGCACGTCGAGCCAATATACTCTCTCTTTACCTTCGGTATCAGAGAATAAAAAGTTGAAAATCCGTACTCTATTTTGACAAGAGTATTCTCGTAAATGTCTCCGTCAGAAAATGTGTCAATATAGGGGTGACCTTTTTACAAACAGAATTTTGTTGTATAATTTTTATAATGTTATACTTTTCAGTCCTCGTCACATACAATTAATTTGAAAACGTTGTGGATCAGAGCATATGATGGAAAACTTTAAACAATGTTTTTTTACATTAAGCTTTTGCAGTGCTTTCAAATTCCAATGAGAATGTAATACAGAATGCAAAATTCGTTTATTTTATGGTTAGTGTTAATTTGGTATTTTGTCCTTTTAAACATGTTTAATAAGTCATTAGGGATCTACCTAATTCCCAATATATATATATACGCATATATATTTTGGATGTCATATTTAAGTATCTCACGTTTGGCCATACAATTGCACAAAGTTATTATAAAGTCTATACTACCCTCCCATACTACCCTACATCTAAGGCATTGGCAAGCAGATTGAACTAAGAGTCGAAAATTGAGAAACACAAGTTCTGCGACAACAACAAGAGCAATGAAGTAAGGCAACAGCTAATCGTTGTCTCACGCATCGCACTTTTCGCGATAAAAACAAAAGCGCAAATAATAATGGCCGATCACGTCAATGAGAATGTAATACAGATAGAGTGGAAACAAGAGTACCCCTCTTTTTAACAGAAGGGAATAAACTTGTGGTTAAGCTCGTGGGGAAATTTCCCTGTCTACTCGTTGGGAATTTGTCGGCCATTATTCTTTTTCGCTTTTGTCTTGATCGCGAAGAGTGCGATGCGTGAGACAACGATTAAGTGTTGCCTTACTTCATTCCTCTTGTTGTTGTCGCAGAACTTGAGTTTCTCAATTTTCGACTTTTAGTTCAATCTGCTTGCCAATGCCTTAGATATAGGCAATGAGAATGTAATACAGATAGAGTGGAAACAAGAGTACCCCTCTTTTTAACAGAAGGGACTAAACCTGTGGTTAAGCTCGTGGGGAAAATTTCCCTGTTCTACTCGTGGAGAAGTGGTCGGCCATCATTGTTTTTCGCTATTGCTTTGTCGCGAAGAGGACGAAGCATGAGACAACGATTAACTGTTGCCTTACTTCATTCCTCTTGTTGTTGTCGCAGAACTTGAGTTTCTCAATTTTTGACTTTTAGTTCAATCTGCTTGCCAATGCCTTAGATCGAGGGTATTATGGGAGGGTAGTACAGACTTTGTAAGGACTTTGTGCAATTGTATGGCAAAACGTGAGATACTTAAATATGACTTCGAAAATATATATGCGTATGTGTATATTGGGAATTAGGTAGATCATTAATAACTTATTGAACAGGTTTAAAATGAATAAATACTAAATTAACACTAGCCATAAAATAAACGCATTTCCCATTCAGATAATAAACATGAATTGTCCGTGTATTAAAAATATATATTAATAATTTCATAGAGCTTAATTGCATTTTTTAATAAAGGGTATTAAAATACATTATTCAGTTTGTGCGTTCCAGCAACGACAACCATCACGTGTTGTTGTTGTTCGATCTTTTGCGTTTTGCCTATTGCCGCTGGGCGCACAGAAATGCATACACAAAAAGACGGCGCGAGGCCACATACAGCAGGCCGTCTGCAGACGTTTTGCCAATTCCCGTTAGAATTGTTCATATGCATACACAAAAAGACGGACGAATTCGAATATTGAGGCAGGTCCAGAACTATAACCAAACACAAGACATAAAGAAGAATCGGCGAGACGAGCTTAACCATAGGGCTGCGATTAAGCGATAGAGCACACGCATGCATACACACAATGACGGGGCCATCTGCAGCAGGTCATTTGCAGACTTTTTGGTGTCGACAGAACAAATTTGTATAATGCAAACAAATTATTGCTTCTAATGAAATAAATGAATGATTAATAAATATAATATATACATAAAATATATATATATATATTAATTTATATTATTAATAATTTAAATTTTAATAACTTATTTTTATTGTTTTAATTTTTTGCTTAAATAGAATAAAAAATAGTAATTTTATATTTTTACGTATTATATAACAATTTCATCACACACAAAGTATTCATAACTATAAGAGTTCATGCTTCGAAATATGTACTAGGCTTTCAGCATAGACAGACAGTGCCGAATACATACGAGAACACATGAGCAATCGAAACAAAAACTAAATCAAATATGGCCGCGGGACTAGTAGTATAAGCACAGAAGTGATAAACGAGCACAAAGAAGAAGGGGGGAGACGAGCTTAACCACAGGGCTGGGACTTTTTTCTTAACAGTGGAGGGGTATTCTTGTTACCTCTCTATCTGTATTACATTCTCATTGAGATATAGGGTAGTATGGGAGGGTAGTATAGACTTTATAATAACTTTGTGCAATTGCATGGCCAAGCGTGGGATACTTAAATATGACTTCCAAAATATATATGCGTATATATATATTGCGAATTAGGTAGATCCTTAATGACTTATTAAGCATGTTTAAAATGACAAATGAACACTAACCATAAAATAAACGCATTTTCCATTCAGATAATTAACATGAATTGGCCGTGTATTAAAAATATATATTAATAATTTCGTAGAGCTTAATTGCATTTGTTAATAAAGGGTATTAAAATAACATTATGCAGTTTGTGCGTTCCAGCAACGACAACCATCACGTGTTGTTGTTGTTCGATCTTTTGCGTTTTGCCTATTGCCGCTGGGCGCACAGAAATGCATACACAAAAAGACGGCGCGAGGCCACATACAGCAGGCCGTCTTCAGACGTTTTGCCAATTCCCGTTAGAATTGTTCATATGCATACACAAAAAGACGGACGAATTCGAATATTGAGGCAGGTCCAGAAGTAGAACCAAACAAGACATTAAGAAGAAAGAGCGAGACGAGCTTAACCATAGGTCTGCGATGAAGCGATAGAGCACACGCATGCATACACACAATGACGGGGCCATCTGCAGCAGGTCATTTGCAGACTTTTTGGTGTCGACAGAACAAATTTGTATAATGCAAACAAATTATTTGCTTCTAATGAAATAAATGAATGATTAATAAATATAATATATACATAAAATATATATATATTAATTTATATTATTAATAATTTAAATTTAAATAACTTATTTTTATTGTTTTAATTTTTTACTTAAATAGAATAAAAACAAATATTAAATTTATATTATAGGTATTATATAACAATTTCTTCACACCCAAGTCACAAAGTATTGATAACTAAGAGACTAACAAAGAGTTCATGCTTCGAAATATGTATTAGGCTTTCAGCATAGACAGACAGTACCGAATACATACGAGGAAACATGAGCAATCGAAACAAAAACTAAATCAAATATGGCCGCGGGACCAGTAGTATAAGCAAACAAGTGATAAACGAGCACAAAGAAGAAGGGGGGAGACGAGCTTAAGCGTACGTCTACGATTTTTTTTTAACAGTGGAGGGGTATTCTTGTTACCTCTCTATCTATTACATTCTCATTGCATAGTGCCACTCCCACTTGCTCACTAAAAAAAAACAATTCTTGTGTCATCTGTCTACATGTTCGCGATCTTCGTAACGTCACGCTACGCAGTGCGCCCCTCGGTCGGTTGGGCGGAGGTGGGTCGCATTATACTTGGGTCCGCGCGGACCAAGCCGGTTCTTGTTATAGTTGGGCCACTTGAATGTACATAATGTACAAAAGCATACCCACAAACAAAACACATACACCTCTGCACAACCTGACAAATTTGCAATGTTATTGTACGATTTCGTCAAGAGCAGAAAATAGTAAGTTGCAGTTAGTACAGAGGTACAAACAAATGCAGTTGTGATTAGAAATATGTTTTCACACCATCTGTCGAGCCGCCTGCAGTAGGCAGATAATATTGCATGCAGCGTCATAAATAAGATGCACCCGAGCCATCGATAATAAATATAATAATGAAGTTCCCCGACCGCTGGTTTAGATATACTTGTAAATAAGTTAACTAGTCCTAAGCAAACATGGCGATCGCTACGTACAGCATAAAAATATACATAAAATGGAATCCACGAAGCTCAATATTCTGCTTGACAATCATCTTACGACTGGCGAAGAATTACGGAATGCAATTCGAAATTACAAAAAGGATCCTCAGGAACGGAAACTCAAACCAGGGTATTATCAAGAAAGCATCAAAAGATTAAATAATCTTTGGGAGAATTTTTCTACTGAAGATCATAATATTCAAGGTACTAAAATTGACCATAGCTATTTTATAAACGAATACTATGCGAAAATACAAAATGTAGTACTTCAATACACCAAACAATTCCAAAGTGAATTAAAGGAATTTCAAACGCTATCTTTGTCGGCTTGGAACGAAGATTTGGAAATAAAGCCAATGATTCGTGAACAAAATGTATTGCAAGACAGTTTGGAGCGTATCATGAAAAAAATAACTAATGAAACTCGCCAATGTTTTCAAAAAGTCATAAGCCAACACTGGAGTGAGATAAGAGACATCAAACATCCAAATTTAAAAAAAAATTCATCGGCAAGTAGTGTACCAACAAACTATGTACTTCTAACCACAGCACGAGTTCTTATTGAAGGAAACAATGGACAAATAGGAGAATTCAGAGCTTTACTTGAATCTGGCTCGCAAGTCAATGTCATCTCGGAGAGGGCATTAAAAGTGTTTAAACTAAAGCGGCAAAGGTCTGAACTATAAATCAACGGAATTGGCGGACGAATTCAAACAACGAGAGAATAAGTTTATATTAAAGTTAAACTCAAAATAAGAAGCTATCGTATTGCCGCAGATCAACTAGCACATACAATCGACATAGGGGAGAGTCGTGATCTAGCAACACGAAGATTTTTGTGTGTGGAAAAACGACTCACACGAGATCCTGTAACTAAGGCCAGTTATATTCAGTTAATGAAAGAGTACGAAGATCTGGGTCATATGAAGGAAATGCATACAAAGGAAATAGCAAAGGCACTCTATTTTATACCCCATCATTGTGTAGTCAAGTTCTACAAGCCCAAGATAGCTCTACAACAAAATGAAGAGTAGTTTTTGATGCTTCTGCTGTTGACTATTGCGGACCATTTAAAATCCACTACGAAATTCATGGAAAGAAGCCCAACACAGCATACATTACAATCTTCTGTTGCTTCACGACAAAGGCAGTTCACTTGGAATTAGTAAGCGATCTTACCACAGAGGCGTTTCTAGCAACACTACGACGCTTCATTAGTCGCCGTGGAAAGTGACAAACATTACACTGTGACAATGCAACAAATTTTGTAGGAGCAAAAAACAAGCTCCAAGAACTATAGTATGCAATACTCACCGAAAAGGCTCAAGCTATGATAATTCAGGAATGCAATAATAGAGGAGTCCAATTTACAGTTATACCTCGAGCACCACACTTTGGCGGACTAGGGGAAGCCGCTGTAAAATCAGCAAAGTATCTTCTATTAAAAAATGTTACAACGGCTAATTTAACATACGAAGAGTTGGAAACCTTCATTGTTGAGATAGAAGAGATACTCAATTCCCATCCATTAACGCCTCTATCAGATGATCCAAATAATATCACTGCATTAACACCACGACACATTCTTATTGGTAAACCACTCAAACCAACAATGAACCAACAGTTGCAGCAACGTCAGAAGTGGAGAAGAACGACAGCTAATATCAGAGAAGGAGCTCTGGTTCTACTAAAAGAAGACAAAACTCCAGTCTTACAATGGCTCATGGGTAGAATCGTTCGAGTTTGACATGGAAAGACAATTTTGTGAGGGTTGTCGATGTGAAAACCTCCAAAGGAATCTTTAAGAGGCAGATTCAGCACGTAGCTCCTCTATTTAATGAAGATGAACCCACCCACAAGCAACCAGTAGATGATCCTATGAAAAGTAAGCAATCAGATGAAAGTTCACTTCCCAAGAAAAGAAGGCAGATTAATATCTGTTCCTTAACTACAACGATGTTGGTTAAGTTGCTTCTCTTGCCACAGTTACAGTTCGGATCAAAACCTGGCATATTTTTTTGAAAGAATTGGAAGAACTCAATTAGCATTCTCTGAATGGACGATAGTGGACTGCTTGGATCTAAAATCATATTAGACCGATATAGATACATGAAAACCATCTCCTGGAGTCATTACAAAATCAAACTTCATTAATTGACTCCACCATTGACATCTTGAAACGAGATGAAATTGCTTACCCAAAGCGATTACGCCATTTGGAAGATCAAATTAAAAATAAGATAAATTATGTGTCTCATTTCCATACTTTTCAATGGTAGATTATGATGTCGTCACAGCTTACGGCAATGGCTTCCAATCTTCAACGCATGCAAAGCGAGATCATTAATATACTAACTGATGTACGCCATTAGTCCTCTTCTAGTCTCACCAAGATAAAAAATCATTTATAACCCGATCAAATGCTTCCAGTCATCCCAGAGAACATGCTAATGGCATACAAAAGGATGAAAGCGGAAGGCACCGTAGTAGACAATCACGTTATAATTAAAATAACGTTGCCCTTGGTATCAACCTCAACACTGGATCTATACAATCTTGTACCTATACCAGCTAAAAGCCAACATGGATATCAAGTGTTCAAAATTCGAAAAGCTTTCATTGCTATCAACATTTATCGGGATGAATTTGTGGAGTTGACTACGGAAGACGTGGCAAACTGTCATCAAAGATCCAAAAATAATTTCATCTTCTACAGCAGCGGTCGGGGAACAGGGGTAAATGACCCCTTTTTGGGTAAAAGTGAAATTTGAAAGGGAGGAAATTAACTTTTTTTTTTTTCTTTTTTTTTTTTTAGTCTTTACCACCACAAAAATATTTAGGGGTAATGATTAAAAAAGTTCACCGGCCGCTGTTCGACAGTAAACAATCACTTTTCTATATCGACATGAGCAGCGAAATGAAACTATTCCACAGCAAAATCGATTCACGAGTATCAATAAAATTATTAATGTGGCTGAAAATGCATAGGATAAAATTCTCTGCAGTCTGCACCGATGGAACGTCAGATATCCAGTTATATAATACTGGGCTATTAACAGCAAAGGCGGAATGTACACCCAGTAAAATTGATATTTGTGCAAACTTTGTTCTGCATGTAACAGGCTTTGTTATAACGGTATTAATGTTTTGAGTATACACGTCTGTTTTGTGATCTTATTCCATGCATTTACTTCTTATCAGTTTTTAATCTATAGTCCCGTTACGACAAAGACGGGACAAAAACATGCCTTCAATAGAAAGTTGAAATTTGTCAAAATTTTTCATTTCCATTTTGAGTGGAACAAATCAGTTATCTCGCTGTTGAGGTTATTTAAATATTGTTTTCTAATTGTTCTGTATTAAAATTGTTGCACTTTTTTATTTTTTTTTTTGTAAATTTTGACTGTTTTTGGTAAAAAATGAGTTGAGCGAAAAAGAAAAAACCAAAACTGAAACTATGACTGAATGTGGCATTAAAATTACTGAAATAGCTAAGCAATAAGCCGGCATCGAAATACAGTCGCTAACTATTTGAAAAATCCGGAAAATACGCTCAAAACAACCGCAAAGGAGCCGTATCAAAAGTTGATGCGCACACTAAAAGACATATTAGAGCGATGGCAACGGCAAACTCAATGAGTAGCACCCAAACAAAAGCACAGTTGAAGTTTCCAATAACTAGGCAGAGGGTGCAACAGATTTGCCGAAAGGAGTTTCACCTTAAATACACCGCGAAGTAAGGAAACCAAAACTGTTGCCTCGGCATAAAAAGGCACGATTTGTCTTTTAAGAAAAATATAAGTTTTGGGGCAGCGAGTTTAAAAATTTGGTTTCAGTGATGAAAAAAAATTCAATTTAGACGGACCAGGTGGAATTCAGAAGGATAGGCAGGACACAAAACATCCCCGGCAGACTTGCCATAAGCGGAACCATGGTGGTGGCTCTCTGATAGTATGAGCGACATTTGGCTTTGCTAGAAAGTCTCATATTTGCTTTGTGCCGGGACCAATGAAAGCGCAAATGTATTTGGATATCCTTAAAGAAGAAATTATTAGATTTTCGGAGGAATTCCATGATGAGGACTGGATATTTCAGCAGGATAACGCTCCTAAACATGTTGCAATGCATACGATGACGTTTTTTAAGTCAAAAATATCCCATTATTGCAGTGGCCAGCACTAAGTCCGGACCCAAATCCAATTGAGGACCTTTGGGAAATACTTTCAGCAAATATGTATGAGGGTGAAAGGCATTTCGACTCCTTAGAGGACTTAAAAACGGCCATTGTTCAGAAATGGGCATCTATCGAGAAGAAAACATTAGAAAACTTAGTAAATTCGATGCCCCGCCGATTGAAATTAGTTGAACAACATAAAGGCGAATGTATTTTGTATTAGTTAATAAATTTAACTTAATTAAATTACTTAATTTCTCTAATATTTGGTAATTTGTAGTTTTGCACAAATACCAACTTTACATGAAGATTTATTTCAAAGAAATAATTTCTTAAAAAAATAAATTACAACTGAAAAAAAAATTGTGTATTAAATGTATATATCAACTACATATTTAAAACAAATATTTAAAAAAATTCGAGCAAAAAAAAATGAAGAAAATATGATGCACAAATATCAATTTTACTTGGTGTACCATACGTAACTCATTAATAACCGTAACCAGTCAAAGCGTTAAGGAAACATCATTGTTGACATAAATATATATCGGGAGTTTCGTTTCTGCTGTTTGTCATCGCAAATGCACGCCAATAGGGGTGTGACCGATGGAAGACTATATAATCCACGCTTCACGAATCTCGGACTGTGGGAGGTGTGGTTCAATCACTTCCAAGTATACACCGATTCTACGATACGAATTTTACTGGGTATTCGAGGAGGAATATTATATCATCCACGATTTTCTACTGGCAGAATTATATAGAGCTGTTCAACTCTTTGCAACACTCCGTTTTGTTATGTGCCTCCTGGCGCTGCCTTTGACGTTGTCCTTCGTTCGCACATCCCGTGACGATGATCATTATGTGTTTCTGCTGCTGACGATTAGCACCTGCCAAATACTCGGATCCATCTTTGGCTTCATTACTTAGGTCATCTTCGGGGCCAAAGGCGATTCGCGTGATTGGATGCCTGGATGCCAAAATAACGATATGGGCTGGTCCTTTGCTCTTGCTGTAGTTGGAGCTGTTATGTTGCTCCCAGCGGGCATACTGTACATGGTCGAGGCACGTCGCGAGCGCTAAAAGCGACTCAATGAGATCAGCAATCGCGAGGTCAGCGAATATGGCGATGATTATTATCAAAGCCAGGTAGCAGCATCGTCATCATCAGGAGCAGGCGGATTTCCAGCTCCAACAGCACCGCCACAAGACAATTTTGATCCGAAACCCAGCCGACCACGTCGCCCACAGCCATCAGCTCCAGCCCACAGTAGCATTAAAACTGGCAGTTAATAAATAGTAAGACTCTATCAAAGATGGGGCTACTAAGAGACATCCAGATTTGAACACCATGCTGGAAATCAGCTATTCACCATTAGATTAAATGATAGTTAATTCTAAATTCAACGGCCGGGAGGATGTACAATTTCGTCTAGAGCAGAAAATCGTACGCTGCAGATAGCACAGAGATAAAAACAAATGTAGTTGTGATTAGAAATATGTTTTCACACCACAGACATGGTATCGGTGCATAGATTACTATTTATTGTCTAAATCAACTTTTTAATAAGATAACTCAGTTCTTAAGCAATCCATATCAAGCAAACGATATCATCTAAGAATTGTGTATATAAGACATTCATTGTTATTCAATAAACTAGTACGAAAAGATTTCTTCACGTATTTACTTCGCTTAGCCCAATTTGTTTCAAGTACTGATTGCGTCAACATTTTGCTACTGGTACATGAACCATATCAGTCATTTCTTTTATAGCTATGTTGGCATTTTGCGCGCAAATTAAATATTTTTTTTTCCTTTCTTGGCTTTATTTTCTTTCGGCTCGATCTCAGCTGTTAGCTGCCACTTACGCAAAAGTTTGCCTGTTATAAAATATGTACCCTAGTGAAATCGGGGTATTAGATGTAGTTGATTTTCAATACTGATATTTATGTTTTGATTGCTTAACGATTTTAAGAGGGTAACAATATGTTGCGGATATGAAAAATGGGAGAACACTTTTAAATTATTAGTTTTTTTATTACGCTTTTAAACAGTCGGAATTAATTGTTGATCAGTAACCTGAAGAATGCTTTAAATGTCAGCCACTTTATGTAGTTGGTGTATGTAGTTTTAGCATAGTATGGAAGACTAAGAAAGAGTTAATAGAAATATCTTCAATCTTATATAATATATATATCTAATATATATCTAATAATAGTAGTTGCCTGCCACGTCGGTTTGATATTGGCATATAATATTTGAGACAGCCGCACTTGCAAACATGGAAAGCACGCATTGAGGAGAGTGTGGAATGTCATTTACATAAACAGTTTGTGTCCCAGACTTTAGTTTCATTTACGAAAGTTTGAATTTGTATAATTTCTAAGAGAAGATAACTGATAAGAATTCTTGAAGGCATTCGAAATAGTACTATCCGGCCAGCCTAGAACTGTCTATTCACAATTTAATAAGAATGTTTCAAATAAAACAAACACATTCACAAAAAAAAAGTTTAGATCTGGGAATCTGACATTGTTTACTATATTTTTTTGGGGTCGCTAAATTCAGTTCTGAGCTCCATCAGCTCATTTACATATATATTTTTTAATACCCTGAACCTGGTATTTTGTACAAAGAGTTCTTTTGTGCAAACATATATGCAATAGGCAAAGGGAAGCATCTCTGACCCCATAAAGTACTATATTAATTCTAAATCAGCATCAACAGCCGAGTTATAGCAATGTCCGTCGGTCCGCCTGTATACATTAAGCTAAGTCAAAACAAACTATACCGATATACACTTGTTATCGGTAGGGATAAAATCTTAAATCTTAAAAAAAAAAATTGTACTTGTTTTAGAAACGAAACTCTGACATGTTGTTAGACATCTTTGAAAATTTCATCGAAAGCGGTCAAGAAAGACTGAACATAGTTAATATTAAAGCTAGCCCAAGTATGCAGTAGCAGTGCAGTCATTTTCTGCGAACACAACCACGTATCCATATAAACGCGTAATAAATAAGGTATATATACAGTCTGTCAAGAAAGTGTTTTCGCGTGAAGAAAAATGTATGTTTTTCCATTTCACAGGCAAAAATATAACTGTAATATGGCTCTTAAAATTTTTTTGTAATTTTTTATGTATTATTTATTTATTTCTTAAGAATATAGTTAAACAAATTTGATTATTCATTAAAGAACAAAAAAGTTATAACAAAAACAAATTAACTCTCACTAAATTTGACTGTCAAGAAAGTGTTTTCGTCTTTGCTATTCTTGCATTCTTTCGTCTTTCTTGCTAGTACAGTTATAGTTACAGTTATTTTTGCATAGCGGGTCATCATGTGCGCATATTTAAAGCAAATTTTGTGCATTTTAAAAATTGTACTAGTTGAATGCAGACACAGCCGTGTTTAAAAATTCATTAAAATGCCTGCTAAAAGAATTCCGTTTGATGTCGTCCAACTGGTTTCTTACAACCATACCATCGGCAAATCTACCAAAGACATTGCCAATATGCTCCAGCTCCAACACAGAACTGTCCAAAACAGAATACGGCGGGCAAAAACTGAAAATAGACTGGAAAATAAGGTAGCAAGTGGAAGACCGCCAAAACTGTCACATAGAGCATCGCGTGGAATAATGCAAAAGGTTAACCAAAACCCGATGATCTCGACTAGAATTCTGGCGATTGAGACTACACTAGAATGTGGAGTTAATGTTTCTCACGAAACAGTCAGAAAAACAATAATAAGCCATAATTTCACGTCCCGGTCAGCTAGAAAGAAACCAATGCTGTCTGCAGTACACGTGGAAAAACGCCTTTCCTTCGCTTCTGGCCATTTAAACACACCGCAAAGCTATTGGAATGATGTTATATTCTGTGATGAGACCAAGATAATGTTGCATTACAATGAGGGATCCCATAGAGTATGGCAGAAACCATTAGCTGCATTGGAAATGAAAAATATTATACCGACGGTGAAATACGGCAAACTGTCGGTCATGGTGGGGGGGTGTTTTTCAAGCAAGGGAGTGGGCGATTTGGTGTTTATTGAAAACACAATGGATGCTTTTCAGTATCTTAACATTTTAAAGGAAAATTTAAAGAACAGCGCTAATAAATTTGGGTTTGATCGCAGCTTTAAGTTTTATCAAGATAACGATCCCAAACATAAAGCTTCCAATGTGCGACTGTGGCTGCTATATAACTGCGGAAAAGTTATTGAAACTCCACCCCAGAGCCCAGATATCAACCCAATTGAACATTTGTGGGCATATCTAAAAAAGAAGGTCGCACAAAGAAGCCCCACATCACGGCCCATGCTAAAAAGTATAATTTTAGAAGAGTGGAGCAATATACCAATAGTATACATAGAAAAATTAGTTAATTCAATGAGTTCAAGACTTAATGCTGTTGTTACAGCCAAGGACTATGTTACTACCCGATCCTTAAAGACGAAAACACTTTCTTGACAGTCAAATTTAGTTAGAGTTAATTTGTTTTTGTTATAACTTTTTTGTTCTTTAATGAATAATCAAATTTCAAAAATCAAATTATTAAGAAATAAATAAATAATACATAAAAAATTTCAAAAAAATTTTAAGAGCCATATTACAGTTATTTTTATACCCTTAACCCATTGAAAATGGGTAAAAAGGGTATAATGGATTTGTGCAAAAGTATGTAACAGGGAGAAGGATGCATCTCCGACCCCATAAAGTATATATATTCTTGATCAGCATTAACAGCCGAGTCGATATAGCCATGTCCGTCTGTCCGTCCGTCCGTCCGTCCGTCCGTCTGTCCGTCCGTATGTATGAACGCGTCGATCTCAGAGACTATAAAAGCTAGAGACTCCAGATTAGGTACATAAGCTCGCCTAATCCCTAGGCAGTACAAGTTTGTTTTAAATTTTCGATAACTCTTTCCGTTTCCGATATACACATGTAATCGATAACTACAAAATCTTCAATTTAGAATACTTTTTGATGCAGTTTGAAAGATTAGACTAAATAAAGACAACATGTGAAAATTTTATTGAAATCGGCTGAGAAACACTGGAGATATGGAGTATTGAAATTAAGAAGGTATGCCCTATACGCGTGTACATACAGCCACTCACACATACTTGCAAGCACTGACTGTATGCGTAAATTATAGGGTTAAGGGTATAGTCTAGTCGGGATTTCTCGACTAGAGCCTTCTTACTTGTTTTGCTTGTGAAGTGAAAAAACATACATTTTTCTTCACGCGAAAACACTTTCTTGACAGACTGTATGTCAACCAATCTCTATCGAAACGTTCTTGTTACATGCAAGCTTCATCGCACAAGGAAGATAACATCTAACTTGAATGATTTGTATTCAAGTACGTATACATGTACAGTAAGTCTAGTTTTAAACAATTTGGAAATGTGCCATCAATGTTTTTGATTTACATCCCATACTTATTTGTGAAATGTATCGCTCATTAAGGCAACATGAACCGCTGTAAAGAAGAAGAGCTAATTTGCGACGTATTACCATTCTGCTTTCGTAAGTTATGAGAAAATTCATAAATGCGCTCTTATAGCTACAAGCGAAGTTTTTTATTGATTCATCTGGCAATAGCAATACTCATTTTAAAACAGCTTTCGTTTCCGTATCGGTCATTTCGCTTAAGCGTAAAATCAAGCTTGACAAGAAGATACCCTAAACCCTACATTAACAGCTCTCAGTCATTGGCTGTATATTTACTGAACTTCAATCTTCGATATCTACAGTTTATGAATCACGCTGCACATTTTCCAAATTCAAGATTTTATAGTTGCGACATGTGTAAATCGGATATACGCATACAAAAACTTAAATCCCAAATTTCATTATATGTGTTCAGGGTATAAAAAAACAGATGCCGAAAGTCTTCGCGTTTTATTGAAAACTATGTTGGTGGTTCTTAAGCTCAACTATAGTGCCAAAAGTAATTTGCACGGGCAAATCAAGAATATATATATATACTTTATGGGGTTGGAGTTGCTTTCTTCTGTCTGTTACATACTTTTGCACAAAACCATTATACCCTTTTTACCAATTTTTAGATGGGATCAGGGTATACAAATGACAATAAAGTAAAAGAAAATGATGTTACGCAATAGATGATATGGCAATAAGAAGGGTAGAACGACACAATCAATATTTGGATTTGATAGAGGGCATTGAAATATCCAATATCATTGCAATATAAATAAATCATGATTACCATATATCCTAAATATATACAAACTGATCTTACAAAGAAGGATCAAAATAACTTTAAGCCCACTGTTCGCCTATGGGACAACCTACCGCATGACCTTAAGGTAATCAGAAGCGCCTTAAAATTTAAAACAGGCATTTTGGTACATTAAGCTTACTAAATAAGGTATAAAATAAGGTATATTAATTAAAAATGTTTAATTTAAAAGACTCCCTTTACTCGACTTATTGATTGTTATTTAAATGTCAGGAGTTCTACGCCCACTATGGAGCTTGAAATTCGAATAAATCGATCACTGAAAGCTTACTTCAGAATATCAAATTTGCCGCGAAGATAGCTGTTGTCGTCGGTCAAAAAATTGAATCAAATGATGCTACGACCACCCGTCCGCTCCTCATAGACAGTTTAAGGAAAGTTAATTCATTTTTTTGTCCAGATTATCGATACCATGTTTATACCGAAAATCACAAGATTAATCGATAATTTGAACCTAAATTGTCTTGTGTATGGCTTAGAAGGGCTTATATTCGAAATCTCTTGTTTGACTTGTCTTCGAGATATATTATATAGTTGTGATGTCAGATATCTGTATTATCGATTAAATTAAATAACAATTTTTATAAATTATATTTATAAAATGCTATTGCTTTTTTACAGTTAGAAGTTTTGTATCAGATGAACTATGATAAGAAGGAAAATTAATGCAAGTGTCTGAGTTAAGAGCATTAATTAAGGCAAAGATTTTGCTCAAATTTTGTTCTATCCTGATGCATCTTTTATTTAGAAAATATGTCAATGTTTTTTTTTTTTTTAAATTGCTACAAGGATATAACAAAGGGTATAACCCTTTTTACTGGGTTCAGAGTATAAAAATGACAATAAAGTTAAAGAAAATGATGTTACGCAATGGTAATAAGAAGGGAAGAACGACACAATCAATATTTGGATTTTATAGAAGGTATTGAAAGATCCAATATCATTGCAATATAAATAAATCATGTTTACCCTATGTTCTAAATATATATAAACTGATCTTACAAAGAAGGATCAAAATAACTTTAATCCAAATGTTCGCCTACAACAAACTGCCACATTACCTTAAGGTAATCAGTAGCGCCTCAAAATTTAAAACAGCCATTTTGGTACATTAAGCTTACTAAATATTAACAACGAAAATAAGGTATATTAATCTAAAATGTTTAATTTAAAAGACTCCCTTCAGGATTTCTTACTTATTTTGTTACCAGTACCTAAAATATGGGATTCTTTAAGCTTCGATGTTTTTAAATAAATAAATACCGAAGGTAAGGCGTATGTTAGTTTTGTGCTGTCCGTCGGTTCGTGATAAAACGTGATGGTGATCCACAAATCTGCATTAAAATAATTGTTCAAGGAATAGACCACCCTTTCAGCCTTCATACCCTTTGCAAACATAGTATTAACCACGTGCTTCAATAGTAGTATCAGAGTACTTTGCAATTGGTCGCAACTATCTTCACCGTTTTTACTTGTTATATTCTGATACCGAAGGTAGGATTATATATGTTTTGTGCAATGTCGGTCATGCGGTCCTTGCGTCCGTCTGTATGAACGCAACTTTTTTCGACACCCTTTAGGCTACATATTTGAAACTTTGAAGTGTTAAAATTGGGAACCTGTTAAATCGATAAAAAGTCGATACACATCGAAACACACATATTTCCCAAATTTTTACAGCTTTGGTCAGAAGAATGCTGTCAACGTCCACAAAAATCTGCAATAAAAGTTTGGATGCCGCAGCTTTTAGACTATAGTCACTAATATAGCTAGTGACATTCAAATCTGCATCAAACCTCAGATTCCACGCTTATCCATACAGCCCGCCTTTTATAATCGGAAATTGCCATATCTTTCCTTTATCTAGCTGTCTCTTCACCACCTCTTTTTATAATGGTATCAGAGTATTCCGCAGTCGGTTGCGTCCAACTGCAACGTTTTTATTTGTTTTTTATTTATTTTTTACTTTATTGTTCGACTGCACAGTTTCTGGATGCATGCCCCAAAAAGTTAACAGTTATCGTGATCTGGTAAGGTTTACATTCATAATAACATATAACATTAATTTAACCTCTTTGTAATTGGGTTTTTAGTTAAAACACCGCTTTATAGAATAATAAAACATAAAGATATTCTTTTCAGTAATTGAAAAAAAATTAAGAATTAAAAAGATATGAAAAAGTCATTGTCTGTCTCTATGCTTCTCATCCCGGGCTGGGAAATGATTTAAGATTCATTGTTCCTCTGAGGGTTCTGCGTATCATTAGATTTCAGTGGACTGTTTTCTTTTTTATAATTTAATTTAATATATTTTAAAATTTAATGGTGACTGTTGGTCTGTATGAAAGCCAGTTTTTTTGAAACTTGACTTGAAACTTTGCAAATGTTTTTTTCTTTGGGCGTGTCAGATAAAGATTGGAGTTCTACGCCCACTAAAGAGCTTGACATTCGAATAAATCGATACCTGAAAGTTTACTTCAGGTCCAGATTGTTTATTTCTGCGATTGGGATTCAATAATTATCTTCACTCAAAACAGAAGGGCAGACCACGAATATGGTATCTTTTGATCCTACGGTGCGTGGTTTTTGTCTAGTAGCTGAACCTTTATATAATATATTTTAAATTATCGCATATACAATTTTGCGTTAACTTCCTAGACAGTAGACACCTAAAGGTTACTGTGGCGAACAGTCTTCACAAAATTGACGCTCCCTAATATACATACTTTATGTGATCGAAGGTGCTTATTTTGTCTGTTACATACTTTTTCCAGTGGATATAGTTCAACTAGATGATACCCTGAGCTCTAGACAATATCCCTGCAGATATTGTTTGTTTGATTAATATTATTTTAAAGCTTTTGACATAGTTTTTAAATTTTAGGATGTTCAATATTTTATTGTTATCGATACCATGTTTATACCGAAAATCACAAGATTTATCGATAATTTGAACTTAAATTGTCTTGTGTATGGCTTATAAGGGCTTATATTCGAAATCTCTTGCTTGACTTGTCTTCGAGATATATTATATTAGTCACCAATATAGCTAGTGACATTCAAATGTGCATCAAACCTCAGATTCCACGCTTATCCATACATCCCGCCTTTTATAATCGGGAATTGCCATATCTTTCCTTTATCTAGCCGATTCTTCACCACCTGTTTTTATAATGGTATCAGGGTATTCCGCAGTCGGTTGCGTCCGACTGCAACGTTTTGACTTGTTTTTTATTTATTTTTTTACTTTACTGTTCGACTGCACAGTTTCTGGATGCATGCCCCAAAAAGTTAACAGTTATCGTGATCTGGTAAGGCTAACATTCATAATAACATATAACATTAATTTAACCTCTTTGTAATTGGGTTTTTAGTTAAAACACCGCTTTATAGAATAATAAAACATAAAGATATTCTTTTCAGTAATTGAAAAAATTTTAGGATTGAAAAGATATGAAAAAGTCATTGTCTGTCTCTATGCTTCTCATCCCGGGCTGGGAAATGATTTAAGATTCATAGTTTCTCTGAGGGTTCTGCGTATCATTAGATTTCAGTGGACTGTTTTCTTTTTTATAATTTAATTTAATATAATTTTATAATTTAATGGTGTATGTATGAATGCCAGTTTTTCTGAAACTTGACTTGAAACTTTGCAAATGTTTTTTTCTTTGGTCGTGTCAGATAAAGATTGGAGTTCTACGCCCACTATGGAGCTTGAAATTCGAATAAATCGATCGCTGAAAGCTTACTTCAGAATATCAAATTTGCCGCGAAGATAGCTGTTGTCGTCGATCAAAAAATTGAATCAAATGATGCTACGACCACCCGTCCGCTCCTCATAGACAGTTTAAGGAAAGTTAATTCATTTTTTTGTCCAGATTATCGATACCATGTTTATACCGAAAATCACAAGATTAATCGATAATTTGAACCTAAATTGTCTTGTGTATGGCTTAGAAGGGCTTATATTCGAAATCTCTTGCTTGACTTGTCTTCGAGATATATTATTATATAGTTGTGATGTCATAAAAATATATGTATTATCGATTAAATTAAATAACAATTTTTATAAATTATATTTAAAAAATGCTATTGCTTTTTTACAGTTAGAAGTTTTGTAATCAGATGAACTATGGTAAGAAGGAAAATTAATGCAAGTGTCTGAGTTACGAGCAGTAATTAAGGCAAAGAGCTGAATGTGATTTCGCACAGATTTTTTTCTATCCTGATGCAACTTGTATTTAGAAAATATGTCAATGTATTTTTTTTCTTTATTGTTTTTGCTTTGCTCTTTTTCGGAGCTGTCTTTTGCGCGACAATTTGCAGCAATGTGCACACGGCGACCACAATTTAAGCAGCCGGCCTGTGTTGCCTTTTTCTGCTGCGCACTTCTTCGATTCACTTTACCGTTACTTTCGTCTGTATTTCTGTTTGCTCAATTGTCTATACGCGTCGAGAACATATTTTGTCTCTCCGTTTGACTCTGTCTGTCCGTCTGCTCTACGCCGTTCACTCTCTTCGAGTAACTTGATTTTTATCACACTTAGCGACGGCAACGTGTCACGAGTTTCCATGGCAATCACGAAATTATCGTATCCAATCGACAAACAGCAATATAGACAAACACTCTTCGACCATAATAAGGCCGATCTCGCATAGTCTTTCCACTAGGTCTGCAAACTTATGTATGTGGTCTGCCATACTACCCGACTCTACCAATCTAAGCTGTAACAACTGCTTTAACAAAGTTACATTTGCTGATGTTTGGCAATTCTTCTTTTATTTGGGATGCCTTTATGCAAAGCATTATGCTTGCCAGAGCCTTTTCGTCTCTTGCATCAAATATTGCCTTTTGCTCAGCACTGTCATTTTCGTTTTTCACGACACGACCGCACACATACTGCCATAGTTCTAAATATATGAGTACACTTTTCATTTGAACGACCCAGGCACTATAATTCTGGTCGTCCAACTTCTCGATCGAATTCATCGCTTCATTCACTTGTCCAAGAAAGTCCAGAATGCTCTCATTCACCTTCTACAAGTAATCCTCAGAACAATTCAGTGTATTTTCTACGAGCTGAATATTCCGTGTTCTGGGCCCATAACCTATAACTTGGGGTTTATATTTATTCAGAATATACGTCCGCTTCATGTGACTTATACTCCACGATTCAAGCGACCACAAACGACTGACTCTAACTTCAAGAGAGTAGCTTAAACATAGACCATAGAAGAAGGTCTTGATCATAAGGAACTTACAATTACCGTAACAACAGATTACGACTACAAAACGGGAATGCAAGCTGCGGTGTACATAGGCAAATACAGTTATTTCCAACATTTTTAAATTGCTACCCATATTAAATATTGCATTAAATATCGGGTTCATAGCTACGAAATTAAACAAAGCAAGACTTCGACACTATTTTAAGCAACGTAATCACACATATCTATCTTAGAAATTTTTTCAATATACAGTCTGCCCAACAAAGGTTGCGACAAGGTGAAAAATTTTGATATTTTCTCAAGGCGTTAATCTTGGATAAATGGCAAAATATTCCATTGGAATACGGCCAAAATGTTGTTAAATCGATGAAAAGGCGACTGGAAGCGGTTGTAAAGCCAACGCAGGACACTTAAAATATTAATTATTGTTCAAGACCAAAAAATAATAGAATGTTTGACATTGCCGCAATATTTATTGGGCAGTTCAATTTAGTGAATTTGGTAGTATTTTAAATGTTTCTTTGTTAATGTTATTGTTTTTTAAGTTATGTTTAATAGGTTTAAGAGATAATTGACTGAATTATTTATAAAAAATAAAAAAAATATTAATAACAACAACCAGTGTGACCATTATAGCTCTAAAGTGAAAATATCAAAATTTTTCACCTTGTCGCAACCTTTGTTGGGCAGACTGTAGCTTTTTTTACAATGCTTGAATGTTTAACATATAGTAATGGTTTCCATTGATAAAATAGTGGTAAAATCTACAGTAATATGACTACTTTTAATGAATATTTTAGTTTATGTTCAATTATATTCATATTTAAGGATTAAAAACAACAGTTTTGACTGAATTTGTTAAGACAAAACAGAAAATTATTGGCTCCTTGTTGTATTGACAATACCAACAAAAGAACACAAATACTCAACAAGCGCTGATTATGATACCACGAATTTTCGAAATACGAACTATCACTTAAATAGCTGTACAAAATTTATTTCTCAGTTTGGCATGTTGGATAAGTGATCCTTGCGAATTTTTGTTATTGTGTTCGTCAGAGGACTGTTCTGGTATCGGATATAGAATATATTTTTATGCTGCTTAAATATGAAAATAATCAATATTAATCATAAAAAGTAGTCGGATTCCTTAAGTTATTATGATAAAATTTGCATTATTTTTAATCGTCATTAATTATTAATAATGAAAAATCAATAAATATTCGTAAATATTGGATTATTTTGCCAAAAACAAAAAACATAATTATCCAATATTATTATTAGTAATCATTACTTAACAGTCTCGGTGACAGGTAATGTGATTTCTTCTTCCAAAATCGGAAAATGTGCAGTGTAAATTGTGTAAGAATAAACCAAGGACACTAGACTGAGGAACACCCGCTCTAATGTCACTCAGGTAAGACTTAAGAAGCAAATACTGTGCGAATGGTAAAAGAGATTTGAATATATTTCATAAAGCTTCAAGGAGATGTTGTATCACCCGATGAACTTGCTTTTGTGTGCCTTGATGAAGCAAAATCCTAATTGGTGATCAAGAATTTCATTAGAATAATCTTTCAAAAATGTTTGAAAATCGGGATCAAGCATTTCAGTCGACTTGACTCAACATGATTTTCGGGCTTTATAGTTTAAGGTGACATTGAAAGAGCTGTCATAACTCTTTTCCACGTACGTGTTGTTGCATTCGAAACATGGAATTAAAAAAAAACAAGTAAGAAGGCTCTAGTCGAGAAATCCCGACTAGACTATACCCTGAACCATATACTTTACGCATACAATCAGTGCTTGCAAATATGTGTGTATACGCGAATAGTGCATACATTCTTAACTTCAATACTCCATATATTTAGTGTTTCTCAACTGATTTCAATAAAATTTAACACATTGTCATTATTTAGTCTAATCTTTGAAACTGCATAAAAAAGTTTTCCAAATTCAAGATTTTGTTGTTATCGATCACATGTGTATATCGGAAACGGGAAGAGTTATCGAAAATTTAAAACAAACTTGTACTGCCTAGGGATTAGTCGAGCTTATGTAGCAAATCTGGAGTCTCTAGCTCTTATAGTCTCTGTGATCGACGCGTTCATACATACGGACGGACGGACGGCTGTTGATGCTGATCAAGAATATATATACTTTATGGGGTCGGAGATGCTTCCTTCTGCCTGTTACATACTTTTGCACAAAACCATTATACCCTTTTTACCCATTTTCAATGGGTTCAGGGTATAAAAAAGAGGCAAAAACATCACTCCCTTTTCTGTCAGAGACTTAGCAACTCTGCCTGTCTATACGATCATGATCATGAAAATACAAACGATAAAAATTCAAATAAATTTGAATACACTTGAAAAGTGTATAATTTTTTCATAAAAAAGGAAGTAAATCCGACCGTATAAAGTATATATATTATTGAACAGCATCACATGCTGGGTCGTCTACTTCTATGCCAAATATTCCCCTACATTTATGGTCAAGTTCCTTTTTTTTTGTTGCACTTAAATCATTTGTCGAACTTATATTTCATACAGCTGCCAACAAATGCCAGATATTTAAAAAAATTTTCTTTGAAAACAAATAGGCTTTTGCAAATGTAAATAATATTCGGCATGACGACGATAGCATCCTTACAAATTTTTAATTAATTTTGAAATTTTTGGTTTATATGTATTTATTCAGATTGTATAACCTTAAAATACATAGTAAAAACAATTCGCGAAATTTAAATTAGAAATTTGTAATAGGAACACCGAAATTTGTAACTAGACTTAGAAGAAGTATTAGAAGTATAGGCCGCAATCTCAAGGAATAGCAAAAGAATCCACAGCTGATCATAAAATTATCTTATTAAAACTTAATAGGGACAGTTGCGTAAAATGCATAATTTTTTCAGTTTTTAAGCACACTCGTTTTCATACTAGTATCAGAATATTTTACAGTCAGTTCAGTCCCAATGCCACGTTTTATTGAGGTTTTTTACTATTTTATATTTTTGTAACAAATGCCCATTAATTAAATTATGATTTAATGTTTCCGTTTGTCGATGACCAACATTGGGCGTACTGGATTATTGGAAAAAAAAAATGCTATTAGAATCTTGGATCAATGGATTTGCAATAAAGAATTTTTAAGAAAAGTCGTGGACAGTCGGTGGTTTGAATTTTTAAACAATAATCGAAGGTTTTTTGGCTATAAATTATAAAAAGCCGTTCGTCTACACAACGGATTTTTTTAAGGAACTATTCCTTTTAATATTCTTCAAAAATAAGCAAAGGAAAAGAAGAAGCAAAACGTCTTAAAATTCAAAGTCACACGTGTGGGTTACCGCTTTAGACATAGTGGGTAGCTCAGCTATTATTGGACAGTAAAAATATTAACAAACCTCGGTAAAGCGGCACCGGTAACCTTATGTAATTTGAAAAGATCGACATATTGAGGTAGTTGAACTGACTGTGCCAACCAATCTGTAGTTTGCTCAATGGTCCAATTGTGTACTTCTGATCGCAACCAGGCATCCCATAGCTCTTTTACGGAAATATGCATGTCATCATTGAAATGAAATGCCTTCTGCCGCTTTTCATACCCGGAGTCATACTTAAGTTCTTCGCGAAGAAACTATATTAAAAAAAAAGTGTCATTACGCTATAAAAAAGTGATTATTTTTTACATACATCATCCGATTCGCTCAAGTCGATATTTCCATTATCGTCATCATCTAGTTGACGGTGCAAACTAGCGATTGCCTCCATGCCAAGCCGGTCCTGTACATTTCGGTTCTCACAGTCAAAATCATCTGCATTACATGTGACATCCGATGAACTAGATAAAGTATCTAAATGGAAAATTTTTTAAATGTATTTTTATGCATGCTTATAGTGACGTGCCAGCTCTTGCGTGAAATTAAGATACGAAATGATGTGCAATTATTTAAAGACATTAATAAATCTTACAAATCACAGATTTATTTGATGTCGGTATCTCCGCCTATGGTATACGAGAACTTTTCCCATATAAGCAACTCGTTGGGTTCCGCTTGCTGCTCTCACTAACCGAAGTGCAGCATGGATCCTTGTATTGTATATATACTTTACGCGTACACTCAGTGCTTGCAAGAATGTGTGAGTGTGAGTGTGTGTATGTATACGCGTATAGTGCATACTTTCTTAACTTCAATACTCCATATCACCAGTGTTTCTCAACCGATTTCAATAAAGTTTTCATAGATTGTCATTATTTAGTCTAATCTTTCAAAATTCAAGATTTTGTTGGTATCGATCACATGTGTATATCGGAAACGGTAAGAGTTATCGAAAATCTAAAACAAACTTGTACTGCCTAGGGATTAGGCGAGCTTATGTACCAAATCTAGAGTCTCTAGCTCTTATAGTCTCTGAGATCGACGCGTTCATACATATGGACGGACAAACGGACATGGTTTATATCGACTCGGCTGTTGATGCTGATCAAGAATATATATAGTTTATGGGGTCAGAGATGCTTCCTTCTGCCTGTTTCATACTTTTGCACAAAACCATTATACCCATTTTCAATGGGTTCAGGGTATAAAAAACACATCACCATAAAATAATAGGCTTAATATTTGACATCAACAATACTTGTATCGAACATATATAACTTTACGAAAAAAATTCCGAAATAGACTAAATACACTGTCACAAAAAAAAAACAACATACAAATTTGTAATCTGGAGTTGGCCTATGTTTAATACATGTTTTTTGCGGTCGCTGAATCCAAATCCGAAGTCTGTATAACTCCATCAGATCAATCAGAACCTGACCTGATGGAAAGAAACACGCTTCGATTTGGATTCAACAAACCACAAAACCATTTCGTAAACGTAGTCTGATCTGAAATTTTTTTCTGGTTTTATGATTAAACCCCCTTCCGTGCAGCCAAAAAAAAAATAAGTTAAGTTCTAATCTGGGGGTCTCACACTGTCTTCTATATGTTTTTGGCGTATGTTTTGCATCTAAATCCAAAATAATAGAACCACTAATGCGTAATTTGCAAAAATCTCTGTTTTCCAAATACCTATATTTATTTGTTTTTTTTTTTATTACTATTATTTTATTTATTCAGGAGTAAAAAAACGGTCATTTCCAGATACTGGAAATAATATAGTGGCGTAAAATGCACATTAGGGTTGAGAATGAACGAACAAAGTTCATCGATAGTGCTTATACTGTTGATGTAGACTATTCTTCTTCAGACAGTAATATTATGTGGTTCTATAGATTTAGAATTTGTTGCTGTAATGTTGAATATTCATGGTGTTGGTATTTTTATTACTTGCTCGTATATACCCCCTTCTTCCGATAACTCTATTCACGATGCTTATTTCACTGCTATACTTTCTGTTTCTGCCATGCTTTCTGATCGCAATTTGCTTGTAGTTCTTGATGACTTCAATATTGCTGAAGCTACTTGGATTTCTTGTCCCGACTCTGGGGCCCAGACCCCCTCGGCTCAGAATGAATTTTTGATGAACTTACTTGGGATGTCATTGTGTCAAATCAATAATATCCCAAATTATCTTAATAAAATGTTTGATCTGATTTTTGTTTTGGATCCGTCCTCCTTATCTATTACCCGATCACAACCTATATCTTATCCAGAAGATTTATACCGCCCAACGTTGGAGCTGTCGATTACTTTACCCTACCGGGCACAATGACCCAGTTGAAAACCAATTTTGCAAAATTTACTTGGATTTTATCCCTGTCTCCCCTCTACGGGTCTGACAACTTGAACGTGGCAATCAGTATTTTTTATAACACTTTAAATACTTAGATTTGTGTATCCCTTATCGAAAGTTAAACCTGTGTGGTTTACCAGAGAGTTGACAATTCTTAAAAATCTAAACTTTACTAAAGTTTCAAAAAAACTAGATGTCCTTTAGCTTATTCTGCATACTTGATTGCTCGATCCAGTTTCTCAGTCCTCAATAACCAGTGTTATAGGAATTACCTGGCTAGGTGTAGATTACAGTTTCAGCAGGATCCTAAAAGGCTTTTTGATTTCGTTAAAACGAAGAACAAGTCATCGACACTTCCATCAAACATATTCTTTGATGAAATGAAGATCAGGCCATTGCCGATCTATTTGCTAAATATTTTCAAACGACTTACAGCCCTTATCTTCAACAAGTCGGCTTGCCTTACCCCTATCAGCTGAATACCTCTAATTGCATTTTTGTACCGGAAATCACAGAGAGTTCAATACTTTGTGATCTTCATGTTATTAAGCCCACATTTGCTCCAGGACCTGATGGAGTCAAGCTGTGTGCTTATGTACTATGCTCAGGGTCCTTCGAAGCCTTTGCATAAATTGTTTAGTTTGTCGGTGGAGTTATGCTCTTTCCCAACAATTTGGAAAGAGTCATATATTATTCCTCTCCGTAAAAGGGAAAACAAATCTAATACTCAAAATTATAGGGGTATTTCAAAATTGCCTGCTATTCTTAAGATTTTTGAGAAATTAATAACCTCATCTTCAACATCTTTGCAAATCTATGATTTCACCGTGCCAGCACGGGTTCATAAAAAAGATCTAACACTAACTTGTTAGAATTCACATCATTTGTTATTAAGTGCTTTAAAGATAAAATGCAAACAGATGTTACACTGATTTTCCACTCTGTGAATCACTACATTTTAAATTATAAATTAAACTTTTGGGCTCTCCCAACAATCTTATTCTTTGAATAAAAGATTGCTTAATTTTTTTAATTCAGAGGATTTAGTTTAAAGCTTCTGTTTCCGAAGCGGTGTTTCACAAGAAAGTTACCTTGGACCGTTATTATTTACAACGATCTTCCGTCTGTAATAAATCGTCGGCTGCAACTCTTCTGTCTGGTCATAAGCCACAAAGTGATTTAGACAACTTTCAAACTTAATTGCAGTAAATGCAAAGTAATTATAGACGAATGCCATTTTTTAATATCTGTATTATAAATAACAAACCACTCGATCGGATTGAATGTGTTGAGGATTTGGGTGTACCCAAAGCTTAAGTTTGACAAGCATATCTCTGCAGTACAGTATCTCTGCATCAGGTGTCTTGAGGTTCATTAAGCGCTGGTCGAAGAAAATTCGACGACCCCTAAATAAAACAAGTAAGAAAGCTCTAGACAAGAAATCCCGACTAGACTATATCCTGAACTCCTTTATGCGTACAGTCCATGCTTGCTTGTGTGTGTGTGTACGCTTATTGTGCATAATTCATTTCAATACTCTATATCTCCGGCGTTTCTCAACCGATTTCAATAAAAATTTCACAGATTGTCATTATTTCCTTTAATGTTTCCAAGTTTTCCAAATTCCACATTTTGTTGTTATCGATCACATGTGTATATCGGAAATGGGAAGAGTTATAAAATTTAAATCAAACTTGGACTCTGCCTAGGGATTAGGCGAGCTTATGTTCCAAATATCTTTATTAATAGCCTAACACTTGGTCATACAGTTCAGTACTTGGAGTTAGAAGATAAATATCAAAAACTCAAAGTCTATCAGGCATTATATACCTTAACATCGTTTTTGTACAAAACTCTGGAACGCACATAGGGCAGGTCGGTCTACGGATTCGCCACTATATAAACTGCACCGCTCCTTGCGCCCGGCAGTAATGAATAAAGAAGTAATACTCTGTGCTTTTTTAGACAGAGAGCCTTTGACACTACGTCTAATAAAGCAGTCAGGGATACTCTAAAGTTAAGCGGTTTGAACATAAAAACTAGATGATGGCTTTCATCCCTACTAAGATCCAGACAGGCTACGGCATCAATTAAAGATAGTGCCGTAACAGTTAAAGCCTCAAGGGGCTGTTCACAACGGGGATTTATAACCACTTCTTTGGAACATATTGTAAGATGAGCTAGTAAGTAGACTTGCCAGCAGGAGATCAGATGTGAGGGCTATGTTTATGACATTGTGATAATATCACAAAGCACTTACGAAGAAACACTGTGACATTGTACAATTTGGACTTATGATCACACATGAATTGTCATACACATATACAAATTTACCCTTAAACAGAAAAAAAAAACATCATCATTCAGACAAAAATACAAGTTTCAGAGGATGAGGCCGATTAGAGCGGCAGAGAGTGCAATTAATAAAAGCAAGGAAGTCAAGTACAATGGGGTCGCCTTTGACAGCAAATTTAATTTTGGCACCTTTGTTCAAAATATCAAAGTGCTGCAGATAGCCGTGTCGCAGAATAGCCGGAAACTCATGGGGCAGATCGCCTATAATAAGATGGCTGTCCCTTATGCTGGTAAGGCCCATGATCACGTACGGAGTGATTGCATGGGAATATGAGGCACAGCAACTCACTTTGCAGAGGCAACTACAAAAGCTGCAAAGAATGTCCTGTGTAGGAACCATGGGCAATGAGAGCCTGCCCACATTAACCTCGAGTTTCTATTGGAGATCGCGCCACTCCATCACACGATTAGGCTGAAACAGAAAGCAACCCTATTAAGAATGTTCGTAGAAGAAGTTGGCTGAGGATATACTTAGTCAAAAAGCGGTAAATATACTATCAGGCGAATTCCCCCTATTGTAACACCCTAGGAACAAAATGAATTCTGAACACATGTAGCAAAGGAGTGGACATCTCTTGAAGTGGTCCACACCATGAAACTACACACCATTATAAGGTACACCGATGGATCTCTAACTCAAACAGGCTCTGGTCCTGATGTGATAAGCCTCGGTTGACATACTTGGAGCCTCTAGGTAAGCACTCCAGCATATCCGAAGCTGAAGTATGTGCAATATGGAGGTGTGCAGACTTTAATTTGAAGCATTACATTTACAAACATGGCATTCTGATAAGAAACTTAGACCTCAACCACCCATCAAAATACTTGATGTTGTACAGAAGCTGGTTTTAATGGATGATCTATATCCCACAAAACAATAAATAAATAAAAGTTATTTTATATAATTGTTATGTTTAACAAATCTACCTTCGTTAAAGCATGTGATTTATATATTATATTTCTTATTACTACTATTTTACTCATTCATGAGGAAATAGCGAGCATTTTATTGTAATTGATCGTGATAGTTGAAAAATAACGATAACATCAAAAACTTTATATTTTTGGATATTCTGACAGTAAAGTTCGCATTTTGGTTATGTTTTCGATTAAAGTTGTACAAAATTCGAAAACCAATAATGTGTTTTGATCTTATTTCTTCTTAAAGCTTGTTGATCTGCTAAAACAGTTAATAATTTTTAAGGACTTCAACAAAGCAAAGAAAGTAGGGTGACAGCGAAAATAGTTTCTTCATATGTCAGAGAACATAAATCAAAAGCTGCAGAGAAGCCAACTTTTTTAGTTCTACACTGTAAATTTATAATTTACAAACGTAAGAACTAGGAAAATTGAGATTTATTTAGTGGACACATGCTATTAAGCCTGGTCTAATTATACTCACTTGAAAAAAATGCTCATCATGATGCTTAATTTTTTGACTGTATGAAGATGAAGTTTCCCCCTTCCTATGTTAAATTTCGCAGCTGTATACACTCACAGTTAATTTTACACAGGCATACAAATTTTTTTTCCTGATGGCTATAGCTTGCCAACTACAAAAGATATTGAAAAATTAAAACACCATTTTATTTGATATATATATAAAATATATACATATATATAACATATTGAATATATAGATACTCAAAAATCAAAACACCATTTTATTTGTCATATATATATCTATATAAAATAATATAACATATATATATAACAAACAAAATGGTGTTTTAATTTTTCAATATCTTTAACAACATATATTTTATATATATATATATATATATGTTATATAATTTTTGTTATATATGTGTATATCTTTGAATATATGTAATAAGTTTCTTCTTAAGTATCTTAAGCTCAATTTTAAGACATTTAATGAAAAGGGGACCTTAATTGTTTTGTACAGATGATTTGATTGAGTTTTTTATACCCTGAACACATTAAAAATGGATAAAAAGAGTATAATGGTTGTGTGCAAAAGTATGTAACAGAAGGGAGCATCTCTGATCCCATAAAGTATAAATACTCTTGATCAGCATCAAATACCAAGTCGATATAGGCATGTCCGTCTGTCTGTATGTATGAACGCGTCGATCTCAGAGACTATAAGAGCTAGAGACTCCAGATTTGGAACATAACTCTTCCCGTTTCCGATATACACATGTAATCGATAACAACAAAATCTTGAATTTGTAAAATTTGGAAATAGCGTTTAATTTTTTTTTTAATTAGACGAAATAATGACAATCTGTGAATATTGAAATGGGTTGAGAAACACCGGAGTTATGGAGCATTTAAGTTAAAAAAGTATGCGCTATACGCGTACACACACATACTTACAAACACTGTCTGTACGCGTAAAGGATAGGGTTCAGGGTATAGTCTAGCCAGGATTTCTTGACTAGAGCCTTCTTACTTGTTTTTTTTTGTTTCTGGCGCTATTTTTCGCCATTCCTCCAGGATAATATAATTTTCATTGGGAATCTGCTGAATGGAAGTGTCCAAAATGGAAGGATCCAAATTTTAAAAATACATTTAAACTTATTCCTTACGATGTATTCATATTGTAGAATGTTATTTATATATAAACTACATATGTATGTTCTGTCAACTATTGAAATTTATTAATAATAATAAAAAGTCGTTTGCCAACAGCTTAATTATGATTCAAATTTGATGCACTTTTGTATCTGCCTGCAAAAATAAACAAAAAATGAATACAAGACTTGGGAGACAGCCAACTTTCAGTTTTAAAATTTTTTTTTTTCAACCACAATACTACACTTATTGCATGCAATAATATAACTTTTTAATTTTTTTTTTTTTACGATTTATTTATATTGTAATTAAAATTAATAAAATTTAATAAAAAATTGATTTTCAATTACTAAAAATATTTATTATCACTCATAATGTGGTTAATAAAGGCATTAAAATCATCAATTAACATTTCTGTGCCTGAAAAATGAGATACGTGGATCAGAGGAGGCCGACAACATGTTGAAAGTGTACGCTTTTTGTTGAATTCGAGAAAATTTGCACGTGTTCGTATATCTATCATATATCTTATGTAGTCCTCGTTTTGAGATTCGTGGGCTTCTGACAACTTTCCAATCGATAAAACTTGTCCTCCTGGTGAATTTCTATTATCTGATCAATTACCGCATCGTTGTTGAATAACCTTCGTGATGTGTTTCAGTTGACTTTTAGTCCGATCTGTGTTTACATTATCACGTTGTTGTGATATTTCGTTAAACACCAATTCAAAATGCGATTGTATTTTATAGCTTGCATTGATTTTTTTTTTCTGCACATCAATACATAATTTATTTAAGCATGTTGATGTGTTCAAATCGCTCGCAAAAAGGCAAAATAGAGCAAACCCAAATTAATACAATATCTTTCAAAAGAGAACTTAGTACTAAGTGAAATGTACTTTTTTTAAGAAATAAAAGCAGTGCTTCAGAAAAACGACAAAAGCTCCACATATTAAAAAATTGTATCATCTTTAAAAAACAAAAAACCTTATTCAAATCGGAGTTTCCGTTTGGTTTTTGAATGTTCCCAAAAATGACATTTAAAATCCAAAAATAAACAACATTTAAAAGTTTGAATATATCAAAGTTTTTGGAGTTCGCTTTATTTAATTAATTTGGTCAGAAAAATCGACCATTAATTTTTGCAATGCTATATTCGCGTTCGCGGACACTGTTCGTCGCTTTTAATACTATAACGTGCAGCAACGTAAAAAGTGACAACGTCGGTGAGCAATTTAAATTTTGTCTAATTCTTTTGAAGTGTGGAATGTCCGAAGGTTGAGAGGCGTTGATGAAAAATACATTGCCCATAGTGACGACGGATTTGAAACCCAGCTATATTGACAAAAAAAATAAATCTATTGATAATACAAAATAAGCATACGGAACACTACTCACCACTTAAGTAGTAGTTTCGCAGCAAAGTACGCGGATTGGTTAAGGACATTCGTGGATGTGGAGGATGAACCAAGCACGAAGAGTGCTCAACTTTCACTTGGAAAAGAAAGCGTCAAAATGGAAATCAGCACCGTTCATCTATCGGAACCATGATCAGTGAAATACTTAAGAAACCAGAAAATACTGAAAGCGATTGTAACAAAATCTGGGGTAATTGCTAATCCTTTCCATCTGTAGCGCATTAAAGACAACCTCCATCCACAGCCAAATACACAGCACGTCAAATACACTAATGGAGCACCATCAGCCCTGCTTTTGGACTGGATTGTCCAAGCGCAAAGTGGATATTCTTCCTAGCTTAAAGTCGAATGCCCAAGCTATGGAAGAACGAATGATGGAAACACATCTCGGAGGTTCTTCAACAACGATGATCCAACTGCTCAGATGCTTATACAACGACAACTTTTATCGATGAGAGATTTGTCAGCAGAAGTCAATGAATCTAAAACTAAAACAATTAAGGAGGATCTAGTCGAAAAATCTCGACCGTCAGTGCTTGCAAGTATGTATCGATCACATGTGTACATAGGAAATGACAATAGTTAACGATAATTTGAAACAAAATTTTACTGTCTAATCCTAATCCTAATCTAATTATGCTTTAAATCTGGAGTATTTAGCTCCGTTAGTCTCTGAGATCGACGCGTTCATACATACGGACAGACGGACGGACACATGGGCATGGCTATATCGACTCGGCTGTTGACGCTGATTAAGAATATGTATAAATATATTATGGGGTTGGAGATGCTTCCTTCTGCCTGTTACATGCTTTTGGACAAAATCATTATAGCCTTTTATGCATTTTCAATAGATGCAGGGTATAAAAATATGTATGTATTTTAAAAATGGTTGACTTACTAAATTCATTGCTGACCGCCTGAGACATGGCTTCGCTTAGAAGATTGTATGAACTTCTATGACGTTGTTGGTCAAGTAAAGAATTTTCACCACTGCCAGCATGAGACTGCGTTACCGCTAAATGTGCCACGTGTATTGATCCTAAAGGCGAAACAGGTGTTTCGGCTGACGATGTTGAAACGGTATTAATATGTACGCTTAATTTTCCATTTATTTTTTCCTTATGCTGTCCGTCAAGCGCGTTGTAACGATTTAAGCTCATTTCACTTTCAGAAATGCCTACGTTTACAATGCTTACAAGACAAGTGGTTTTCGATATGTAGAACAATAGAACAATTAGCAGCAAATTCCAAATGTATTTATTACGCATATTGTTACGTATAAAAAAACGTCGTTTTATGTATTGTTATTACTTTCTTTCTTTGCTGTGGGATGCCTCATTAAAGTTAATTTTCTGCAAGATAAAAAAAAATAAGTGGTTTAAGAACAGTGTGAGTTTAACGGAAATTTTGAACTTATCCACTGATCGTGCTAAAGCCGCCAAACAATTTTTGTTGCGACTTCATCTTTTTTACAACATTTCTACAAAAAACAAGTAAGAAGGCTCTAGTCGAGAAATCCCGACTAGACTATACCCTTAACCCTATAATTTACGCATACAGTCAGTGCTTGCAAATATGTGTGAGTGTCTGTATGTATACGCGTATAGGGCATACCTTCTTAATTTCAATACTCCATATCTCC
The DNA here is from genome assembly GCA_035044485.1 of Scaptomyza reducta. NCBI lineage: Eukaryota > Metazoa > Arthropoda > Insecta > Diptera > Drosophilidae > Scaptomyza > Scaptomyza reducta. Next base: position 144,521 of record JAWNNV010001052.1, read on the forward strand.
AGTGTTTCTCAACCGATTTCAATAAAATTTTCACAGATTATCTTTATTTAGTCTAATCTTTCAAACTGCATCAAAAAGTTTTCTAAATCAAAGATTTTGTTGTTATCGATCACATGTGTATATCGGAAACGGGAATAGTTATCGAAATTTTAAAACAAACTTGTACTGCCTAGGGATTAGGCGAGCTTATGTACCAAATCTGGAGTCTCTAGCTCTTATAGTCTCTGAGATCGACGCGTTCATACATACGGACGGACAGACGGACGGACGGACAGACGGACGGACGGACAGACGGACGGACGGACAGACGGACATGGCTATATCGACTCGGCTGTTGATGCTGATCAAGAATATATATACTTTATGGGGTCGGAGATGCTTCCTTCTGCCTGTTACATACTTTTGAACAAATCCATTATACCCTTTTTACCCATTTTCAATGGGTTAAGGGTATAACAAGTAAGAAGGCTCTAGTCGAGAAATCCCGACTAGACTATACCCTTAACCCTATAATTTACGCACACAGTCAGTGCTTGCAAGTATGTGTGAGTGTGTGTATGTATACGCGTATAGTGCATACTTTCTCAATTTCAATACTCCATATCTCCAGTGTTTCTCAACCGATTTCAATCATATTTTCACAGATTGTCATTATTTAGTTTAGTTTTCCAAATTGAAGATTTTGTTGTTATCGATCTCATGTGTATATAGGAAACGGGGAGAATTATCGAAAATTTAAAATAAACTTGTACTGCCTAGGGATTAGGCGAGCTTATGTACCAAATCTGGAGTCTCTAGCTCTTATAGTCTCTGAGATCGACGCGTTCATACATACAGACGGACGGACATGGCTCTATCGACTCGGCTGTTGATGCTGATCAAGAATATATATACTTTATGGGGTCGGAGATGCTTCCTTCTCCCTGTTACATACTTTTGCACAAAACTATTATACCCTTTTTACCCATTTTCAATGGGTTAAGGGTATAATGAATGTGTTCACTACAGGAAACTAGAGGACAATTTCTACAATAATTTTACGTTTTTGCTAAACTAATGTTTTCGACGTACGAGCTTCGCAAATTTTACACGCTGATTGGCAAATAAACGCAGTATTTTTTATTATGGCGGCTTTTCGTAAGGAAGAGGTTACAAAGTAATAAATTATATTATATTGTATTATATACACTTGCAAAACCTTCTTCTTATTATAGTAAAATATTTTACAGATCACGACAAATGATATAACTGAAAAACTGAGGGACTAGATTGCATAGAAAAACCGGAAAGACAGACATATTGACTAAGCTTACGATGCTGATCAATAATATATATACTTTATTGGGTCGGTTATACTTATATGTGTTACTTATTTATTTGACAAATAATATACACTTTCAGGTGTACGAACAAGTAAAAAAAAACAAGAAGGTTCTAGTCGAGAAATCCCGACTAGAAGATACCCTGAATCCTATACAGTACAGTACGTACAGTCATTGCTTGCAAGTACATATACTTTAATGTTTCATATCTAGGGTTTTTTTAAGCCCATTTAGTAAACTATAATACAAAAATGCTTCATTTTGTCTGTTACATACTTTTGCACAAAACCATTAAACCCTTTTTACCCATTTTTAATGGGTTCAGGGTATAAACAATTTTTTGTTGTATAAGAACTATGGAAAAAGAAAAAATTCAGCCGTCAGTAGTGAAGCCTTTAAGAAGTAAAATTTATGCCAAAGTTGCTTAATTCCGTCGATAATTGAGTATATCAGCAGGTATATTTTAAAAGTTAATTGCTTAATTTATGAACTATTGCAAAATTTAAACAATATTCATTATATTAGTTATAATTGATTTATATTATTAGTTATATACATATTAATATTAAACTTAATAAATCGTACATATATTTATTTTGTGTAAATATTACAACTACTTAAAATATTGACCCCATATAACTATTACAAATGTGCATTGGTTTGAAAATGTTTGGAAACTCTCTCGGCACTGTATCATTTAAGTCAACTTTCATAGAACTGACTTCAGATAGAATTAAATGGATTGATTTTTTATTTTTCTACCCTGCTTAAGAATGTGTGTGTATGCGTGGCTATTGTCTTAGCATCTCTTGTGCAACTATAAATAAACATTTTGAGGACACTAATTATTATCAGCTAACTCTTTATGGTGGTGTTGAGGACAGGTTCTAATAACGTGTGTAACCAACACACTGGTGGATGTGAATTTTCAGTTCCTTGTGTTTACCACAACAATTGCCAAAGTTCTGAACAAACTACACATACCGGTTACAGAATCAATTTGAATGTTCGAATTCTTGGCAGCACATACATTGCCCTTTGCTTTTATGCAGTTCTTTTACAGTGATTAGAAACACTAGTAACTGAATTTTAAGTGATTGCGGTTACCTATTCTTTTTTAAGATATTGAAGACCATTTTTGCGCTTAATCTTTTCCAATAGCGGCTACAGCGCTCCAAGCTTAAGTTATCGAATTCAGAGTGGATGCAAAATTTAGTAACAAACATCGCCCGGTTCCCACAAAGAGCATCCTGTCAACTTAATACTGGAACTTAATTCACCTGTTCATATTGATAATGATGCAGAATAATTTCTTCGTAATATTACGAATGCTCAGATGCTGTAAAGTTAAGACAACTGCTAAATGACACAAAGAACCTCTAATTTTAATACATGCTCTGTGTCGTTGGTCCAAATTGGAATTATGGTTTCAATCGGTGAAAAGTAACGAGTCCTAACAAACGACAGCCCCTTCGGCGGATCCCTATTAAGTGATTTGACCATACATGGTGTCGGTCAGATGCAGAAATTTCATCAGCTTTTACAGTTAACCTACATATAACTACAACCCCTGGTTGCGAAGGAATAGACAGCAGAGTTGCTATGGCTTTGCCAGAGCAGGCAGAGGAAAGTAACTGTTATAACAATACCTAAACACGAAAAACAAACAATTTTGTTGAGTCAAATCGACCAATAAGTTTGCTTCCTACTTTTTAAACAAATTTTGAAAGAATATTCCCAGAATGATTATCGGAGGTGGATGCTGTCCAGAATGCAATTCCTAATCACCAATTTAGTTTTCGACATCATTACGGCACACCACAGCAGGTTAATTTGGAGATACATAATATCCTTGAAGCTTAAGCAAATAAACGATATAGATCAGTGGTATTCTTAGATGCTCAACATTTAATCGCGTTTGTCATAATGGTTTATTATATAAACTCAAATCTCTTTTACCATTTGCAGTGTTTGCTTCTTTAGTCTTACCTGACTGACCGTTGAACAATCAAACGTGAGCCCCATTAGAACGGGTGTTGCTCAGGGCAGTGTTCTTGCTCCATTCTTATACACATTATACTCTGCAAATTTTCCGATTCCAGTGAAGGGAACACATTACTTGCACATTACATAATAACACCGTGTTTCTTGCCAACTCATCTAGCTCTAGTACTGCAACAGCCCCAACACGGAATTTCTTAAATAGCTTAAGTACTTGGGCTGCCAGGTAGAACATTTGCGTCAATTGCAACAAATCTCAGCACTGCACATTTACACTCAGGAAAAATAGTTGTCCAATTATTTAACTCAACAAAATGGTTATAACACCACGTTTGCTACCTTAGCATACACCTAAACAGGAAGGTAACGTGGACATATGGGATACAATTGTGAGGTACTTAAATCTTCCAATACCTCTCTGGTGCTCTATACTATTTTTGCAACTTTACACTACACAATGACTTTAATTTGACTACTTAAGGTCAAATTCAATGCGAAGTGTATTGAATACAACATCTTTTAAATTCTTTCATTTAATATTTTGTTTATTAATATATTCAATTTTGTTATTGATGTTAGATTTTATTTTTATTTTTCTATTGTCATTCCAATATCTTAAAATCTTTATGTGGGTTGATTAACATTAAATAAAAATGTTAAATAAAGTATATTTTTCGTATATGCTTTCTTAGTACTATATAATTAACTTTTGAGGTAGTCTGAACTTTTGTTATATATATGTTATCATAATTGGAATCATGTGGAAAATGTGCTTTCCAATGAGGTCTATCACTTTGTTCAAGGAATCACTGAAACTCTTCTGACGGATGTATATTTGGCTTTCTTTTGTCACATTCAAAAGCTTTAATGCGTACAATTGTCTGCCTAACATGTTAATTGATTGCCGTTTGTTTTTCTGACAGCGCAGCTTTTGTTATATTTATAGTAATTGTATGTTAACAAATAACTCGTTCATGGAGAGCGGACGCTGCAATCGAGGAGGTTATTCAGCATGTATTTCTACTGTTCTTTTGAGTTTAGAAATTTTACCCGTCTGCTTGAGAGTATTATATTAGGTAAATGTAATACCCCAATGACTTATCAACATATACACCAACACCCACAAACGACATATGTTAAACAAACGTAACTCTAATAACTTAGTAATGCAATACCACAGAAAAATCGATCGACCATTTTTAAGCGAGAAGTTAATAATTTACGAAACACTTATCTCATTCTAATAATGTTCCAAAAATTATCACGCCCCACGGAAACCAAGCAGGATGAAATATAAAAAAAAAACTAAGAACTTTGCAGCCTAAGCAAATAAAATTTTCTGTCACTTTTGAAAGTTTCAAATCCAATGGTGTTTTGGCGTTGTAGGATTGCCAACTATTGAATGATGTGATCAATTCTGATAAATAAATGGATCTGAATAATCAGTTGACATAGATCTAGAATTGTTCGATTAAAAATAGATTATATAATAATAATAACTAAGAAATTGAAGGTTTGACTTTAATAGTGAAATAACAAAAGAACGGGGAAAAAAAACCAGCTCTTAAATCAATTTGCATCAGAGAAAAGGGCGGTGGCAGTCCAAAAAATAAGTATGCGACGCTGTTATTTAATGGATGGACTTTGTGATTTGCACTACATAAATATATTCAAATGCAAATTGTATATTGGTTTTGTGCAATGTCAGTCCGTCTGTCTGAATGTACGCCTGTTCGTCCGTCTAAACGCGTCTCTACGACACCCTTGAAGGTAAGATTTCAAAATATTGCCTGAGACATAGAAGTGCTACGCCAATTGAAGGACTGAGAAATCGATTACAAGTCGATACACCTCAAAACACACATATTTCCCATATTAAAATAGCTACAGTTTGGTGGGAAGACAGGTAGTAACGTCGTGGGTGAACGTGGCAGCCAAACTTTTCATGCTGATCTTCGTTGATCAGCATGAAAAGTTTGGCTGCCACGTTCACCCACGACGCACCCAGCCCCTGACTTTTAGAATTGGTAATGTTTAGTCACCACATCTGGTTGGAGTATTGCTAATGACAGCCCTAAGAAATCTGAGTCAACAAATTTTTTGAATAATAGCTGCTGACATTTTGAAAAGATCTGCATCCAAATTTGAAGGACACATCCACACCAGCCTCCCCGCCGTATAAAAACAGAAATGCCTATGTCTTCCACAGCTTTTCAGCTAAAGTCAAAAAATTTGATTGGAACATATCTGGCTACGTCCTCAGAAGATTTGTAGTGTGTACTGAAGAGTTATCGAAAATTTAAAACAAACTTGTACTGCCTAGGGATTAGGCGAGCTTATGTACCAAATCTGGAGTCTCTAGCTCTTATAGTCTCTGAGATCGACGCCTTCATACATACAGACGGACGGACGGATGGACAGATGGACGGACGGACAGATGGACGGACGGACAGATGGACGGACGGACAGATGGACGGACGGACAGATGGACGGACGGACAGATGGACGGACGGACAGATGGACGGACGGACAGATGGACGGACGGACAGATGGACGGACGGACAGATGGAGGACGGACGGACAGATGGACGGACGGATGGACGGACGGACGGACAGATGGACGGACGGACGGACAGATGGACGGACGGACGGACAGATGGACGGACGGACAGATGGACGGACGGACAGACAGATGGATGGATGGATGGATAGATAGATGATGGATGGATGGATGGATGGATGGATGGATGGATGGATGGATGGATGGATGGATGGATGGATGGATGGATGGATGGATGGATGGATGGATGGATGGATGGATGGATAGATGGATGGATAGATGGATGGATAGATGGATGGATAGATGGATGGATAGATAATGGATGGATGGATAGATGGATGGATGGATGGATAGATAGATGGATGGATGGATGGATAGATGGATGGATGGAAGGATGGATGGACGGACGGACAGACAGACAGACTGGATAGATGGATGGATGGATGGATGGATAGATGGACGGACAGACGGACGGACAGACGGACAGACAGACAGACGGACAGACGGACGGACAGACGGACATGGCTATATCGACTCGGCTTTTGATGCTGATCAAGAATATATATATCTATATATATACTATATGGCGTCGGAGATGCTTCCTTCTGCCTGTTACATACTTTTGCACAAAACCATTATACCCTTTTTACCCATTTTCAATGCATTCAGGGTATAATTATAACAAAATAGCATGTTTAATAAAATAAAATTTGTTTTGTAGAGAAAACAAGACCATGGCCAAAGTTTTAGCTCGACAAAAACTGACAGTTGTGCATAAAATCAGACGGATGTTGATGCTAAGATTATTCGATTCAAGATTGGTTAATAATATGGATAATAATAATATTAATAAAATACTTAGACAAGTTCAACGAATACCCTTTAAAATAATATACTATTGATCCTAATTACGGTTTTGTGGTTTTCGTAAGAAAACATTTAACTGTGCTGTAAATTTGCATTACCCCTTAATGCAGGATACACTCATGTCAAATCAATTCAACAAGCAGATCCGAGAAAACAGTTCTTGCGACTCAACCAGCAATTTACGCACAGCGTGCATTGTGTTGTTGAAGGTTATCTGCTTGCGGTCATTTTGGTTTTGTAATTCACTCCGCTGTTACAGCTCGTCATTTTTGCAGTGACACAAGCTCTAACAAGTATGAAGGCTCTAGTCGAGAAATCCCGACTAGGATATACTTAACGCGTACAGCAATTGTAGCATACAGATCGACGCTGCAAGGATTACCGTGTCATTTGTACGGCAACATCGGGAAGGTATACCAATATCAATATATTATTTAACAGTGTATTCCTTATTATTTGTTTTGCATTTTATTTGTTGGGAAAATATGGTTTATTTTTGGCGGTTTGCGGTTACCCACATTGTATCGGACTGGGACAGCCGATTTACGAAGTGTTACTAAATTAAGTTAAGCATCAATATAATCTACTCTGATCGAAGTGTAAAAACAACGTGATTTTTTTTACAAAATTTCAAACTTTCAAAGTCCACAGTTAAACAAAAAATAAATAAAAATTTAATTACCTATTTCAAAATTCCCTTTCACTTTCAGTCGTTTGCTCAACGAATTCTTCTCTCTCAAACCTAATATTTTACATTTTATCGGATTTATTTAAAAATAAAAATTATTTAAATTTGCAGTGATTCCAAAACCGAGTTCTGAATATTATGGAGCACCGTGTTCAGTTCCAAACCCATGATCGTGAAGTTATAAAATAATAGACATTTGTTTTCTTTTAATAAGAATATTTTCACTGAATTATTGTTAGCCTATTTGGGTACTTACGTATTAACGATACCGAAGGACATGTTGCGCTAAAGCGCCAAGTTGGCGTCAGACTGACGGATAAGCTGAGGGTATAAACTCGAGCGAGCTCACAAAATCAAAGTACAAAATCATAAAGAAGATGTGCTTGTACACTTATATAAGAAAGTGTAGATCTGTTTGTAAGAAAATTAGTACATGCACAAGTTAGTGAATGCGCTGAGTAATTCAAATTTTTTCGTTTTTGTTTTTATATATTCGCTCAGTGCATATGGACGTGTTAGTATTTTTGTGTCTCTGACAATCGATTTATTTCGCATATATGCAGATGGTACGTGTTATTTGGTCTCCTCGTTACTCAGGTTTCAATGTAAATTGGATTAGAGTAAATGATGCGCTGGAATATTTAAATGAATTGTTTTACGACTTAAGATGCGGCTGTTGTTGTAGATGTAGTTGTTGACCTAAAACAGTTATATTTGTGGGCATCTTGGACTTAAGCTGTCAAATTAAGTAAACAAAAATGTATTATTCAGAATCACTTTCATTCATTGACGCAACATTCATACTAAAGATTTATATCCTTAAATCATACCTCACTAAAAAATTAAAAAAAAATTCTTTGCGTTCTATTAAAAATGCACCTTATAAATTCTAATACCACAACCGTACATTAAATAAAAATAAATTGTATAAAAAATATCACAATTCTTCAAATTACTGTCGAGAAATTTACAAAAAGAAAGAAATTAAATATCACAGATTATTCAAAGAAATATGATTTTCCGGCACAAAACAAAAACAAACAAAAAACGTTTGCGTATGATTTTTCTCCCTATCCTGACGTGACAGAAGCATCTATGTGGTCATAAATTAAAGCTTGATGTGTAATACTATACGACAAAAACTGAAGATTTCGTAAAAAAGATATTCATATAAACATTATCCATATCCTTAATACATGTCCAGCTTTTGATAAAACCAGATGTGAAATCTTGGACAACATCAAACACTTTTTCTCTTGTAAACCAACCAATTCAATTACTTTCAAATATATAAAATTTTACGAGTCTACATCAATTTAGCATTTATACGTGTCTTAAAAGTTTCCCAAAGTGTGCTTACCGCCAGTTCAGTCGGTATTCAGTTCTTGAACTCCGCTCGCTCTAAACTAATTCTGTAAAGCAAATTCTAGAAATAGATCTAAAGTAGGGCGGAGCGACGTCACATTAAAAACGATTTTAAAGTTTGTATACGCTAAGCTGTCTTGAGTGCGCTTACTCTATCTTTGCTAAGACCAAATGAATTAAAAAAATAAACTTTAAATGTTTGTTATCCCTTTGCCTTTTTTAATATTGTTTATGCGTAATGCGTATTATGTTTGATAATATTTTTACTCTTATACCGAATGTGCAATGTCTGTCGTAGTGTCCATTCATCCGTCTGTATGAACTCAACTTTTTTCGACACCCTTAAAGCTAAACACTTGTAAATTTGCAAATATCTGGGACCATGTATTCGTCAGACAGTGTTTATATTGAGGAGCTACACTTAATTTTACGCTGTTAAAACACTTTGACACACCTAGATGTGCAAATCGATAAAACACACACATTTCCCACGCTTTGACTGATAGAGACAGTTTCGATACCAGAGGGGGAACAAAATCAAAAATATCAGTTGAGAGTAGCTTTCAAATGCAGAAAAAGCGGATTCATGCTTCATTTGAAGTGTCACTGGATAATTAGTTTATAAGAATTAAAATAAATAGTTTGAAAAATAATGAAGCATGTTTACTTACTGTCAAAAAATTTCTTATATATGAACAATATGTTGATTTGTATTTGCTTTTTAAGCTTAAAAGAAATGGTCGATAACTAGTTAAATAAGAGTAAGAATTGGAATTATTTGCAATAATACTTTTTTGTTGACTCAAAAAAAAACTACTTTTTCAGCTGGTTGCCATACTGTTTTTTTTTTTTTTTTACTCCAAGATGTACTTAACAATTTCTAATTTTGAATCTTTATAACTAGTTTTGACCTGTAATGCGCGGAGTGACTGGCCTCGTAAAACATCTCCAGGTTAATGCAAACAACAGTAAAACAGATCGAGCGAGAACCATTTACTGCCTGTTTGGCAACGACGAAACAAACACCAACACATACCAAGAAATAAACAAATATTTACATTTCAACCTGTGCACCTGTACACTCTTATAATTAAAACTATTTATTGAGAAAACTATTAGGCATAGGGTTTATGGTAAACCGCAGAATATACAAAATTGGTTTCCAATGTTTCAGTGCAATTGCAACAACAACCGAGGACGGAGAGCAATGGGAATGGGAAACACTCCATAAAAGATATAGCCGAAAACCAACGCCAAATATTTTACGCAGTAATTTTTTGTAAATAAACAAAAAAAAATACATACGTATCAATTCTTTTTTAATAACCTTGACATGTCCCTTGTTGTTTGCAACACATTCTTACATGTAGTAAGATCTTTTGCATAGCAATAATATTTTTACAAGTAAAATTATTCTGATTTTATTGCATAATTTAATTTCAAATTTTATATATTTTGTAAATTAATTAAAATAAACAACTTGCACAAAATAACTTTAAATTGATATATCTTAGTCCGTTTTTCTTGGTGTTTTTTTATCCCCAAAAATATGATTTTTCAGTTTTTAGTAAAAAAAAAATCTATTTTATTTTATATCGCCAAATAAAACAAATAAGAAGGCTCTAGTCGAGAAATCTCGAATAGACTATACCCTGAACCCTATACTTTACGCGTACAGTCATTGCTTGCAATTATGTGTGTGTACGCTTATTGTTCATACTTTCTGTCAATCAACTGTCAAATAAGTGTTTACACAATGTCAAACATTCTATTACTTCTTGGTTTTAACCTATAATTAATAATTTCTATGTCCACCGTTGGCTTCTATAACCGCTCCCTTTTCATCGATTTGACGGGATTTCGGACGTATTCCAATGGAAAATTTTTCCATTCCTCCAAGATTATCGCCTTGAGATCATTTTTGTTTTTTGGATGGCGCTTGACAGTACGTGATTTCAGATAGGCTCACAGATTTTCAATTGAATTGAAGTCTGGGTTATGGGCAGGGTGTATCGAACACTTTTTACAGTTATAAAGCAGGCAGATTTGCCTTATGCTTAGGATCATTGTCCTCGTAAACTTTGTAAGTCGGCTTGTAGTCATTATTAAATCAAAATTTGTTGGCACTGGCTACCAAATTTGTGGGCAAAATACTTAAATATGGTTGGGCATCCATTGTATATTTAATGAAGCTCAATTCTCCAACTCCTTTGCTTGAGATGCACCCCCAAACCATCACTGACAATTTTCCAAATTTCACCATCCGTATAATATTTTTGGTTTCCAGTGCTTTTAACGGCTTGCTATGGACCGGGGCCTTCCAGTTGAAGGCTTGGTTTCTAACCTTCCCTCATTCTTTACGTGGTTTAAAATATTGTATACAGATTTCCTGCTAATTTCAAACATTTCTGAAATCTCAAACGCCGATTTCCCGACCGTGGTGTTATAATAAAGCAAGTGGTTCATATCAAAAGATAACCGCTTGCCTGGCATTAAAAACCCGGCAAAAACTCTCCCGATAATGATTAAATTTTATATTTAAATTATGAAATTTTTCAAAAAATGGCATTACGAAGAGCTGAGCGATTTTATTTATAAATACGAAATACTACAACGAAAATAAACTAAAAAACGATGTGTTTAAACACTTTCGTGTCAGTTGAATTTAATGCCTTTGTTTGTATTTTTAATTGTTCTTTGTTAATATTAATATTTTTTAAGTTTTGTTTAATATGCTTAAGAGATAATTGATTGAATTATTTATAAAAATTCAAACAAGTAAGAAGGCTTTAGTCGAGAAATCCCGTCTAACCTATACCCTTAACCCTATAATTTACGCATACAGTCAGTGCTTGCAAGTATGTGTGAGTGTGTGTATGTATACGCGTATAGTGCATACGTTCTTAATTTCAATACTCCATATCTCTTTTCACAGATTGTCATTATTTAGTCTAATCTTTCAAACTGCATCAAACAATTTCCCAAATTGAAGATTTTGTTGTTATCGATTACATGTGTATATCGGAAACGGGAAGAGTTATCGAAAATTTAAAACAAACTTGTACTGCCTAGGGATTAGGGGAGCTTATGTTCCAAATCTGGTGTCTCTAGCTCTTATAGTCTCTGAGATCGACGCGTTCATACATACGGACGGACAGACGGACGGACGGACGGACAGACGGACATGGCTATATCGACTCGGCTGTTGATGCTGATCAAGAATATATATACTTTATGGGGTCGGATATGCTTCCTTCTGCCTGTTACATACTTTTGCACAAAACCATTATACCCTTTTTACCCATTTTCAATGGGTTAAGGGTATAAAAAAAAATTAAGAACAACAACCAATCTGTCCTTATAGTTCTAAAGTGAAAAAATCAAAAATATTCACAATGTGTAAACCCTTTTTTGACAAACTGTATGAACGTGTCGATCTCAGAAATTATAAGAGCTAGAGACTCCAGATTTGGAACATTAGCTCCCCTAATCCCTTTTGATGCAGTTTGAAAGATTAGACTAGATAATGACAATCTGTGAAAATTTTATTTAAATCGGTTTAGAAACACTGGAGATATGGTGTATTGAAGTTCAGAAAGTATGCACTATACGCGTATACATACACACACTCACACATACTTGCAAGCACTGACTGTATGCGTAACGTATAGTGTTAAGGGTATAGTCTAGTCGGGATTTCTCGACAAGAGCCTTCTTACTTGTTATACCCTTAACCCATTGATAATGGGTAAAAAGGGTATAATGGTTTTGTGCAAAAGTATGTAACAGGCAGAAAGAAGCATCTCCGACCCCATAAAGTATATATATTCTAGCCATGTCCGTCTGTCCGTCCGTCCGTCCGTCTGTCCGTCCGTATGTATGAACGCGTCGATCTCAGAGACTATAAGAGCTAGAGACACCAGATTTGGAACATAGGCAGTACAAGTTTGTTTTAAATTTTCGATAACTCTTCCCGTTTCCGATATACACGTGTAATCGATAACAACAAAATCTTGAATTCAAAAATCTTTATGATGCAGTTTGAAACATTAGACGAAATAATGATAATCCTGTGAAAATTTTATCGAAATCGGTTGAGAAACACCGGAGATATGGCAAATTGAAGTTAAAAAGTATGCACTATACGCGTACACACACACTCACATATACTTGCAAGCACTGACTGTATGCGTAAAGTATAGGGTTCAAGGGTATCGTCTAGTCGGGATTTCTCGACTAGAGCCTTCTTACTTGTTTTTCATTAAATCTGATGAAATTTAAAGTTTAAAGTGCTCGAAGAAATTAAGTGTGGGCTGTGGAGTCCCATAAAACCATTATTTTGAAAAAAATTTAGAACATATTTGATATAAAAAGGCCAATCCTTTGTAATCAGTTTAGTCTTATTCTGTATTTCGAGTGTTAAAAGCCAAAAACAATAATGGGTAATCGAACGACAATGGATCAACGAAAACTCGTCCTGGAAAACTTCAAATGTTCAATCTGAGCTCGTCGAGTGTGCATCACATAAACAGGAATTTCATTGAACATGAAGAGGGGGAGATTAGAAAGAGAGGAAACTCTTATATTTCATATTCTTAGTTAGCTTATTATTAACTCAATAAAATATTTTGACAACAAATGTAAATTAACACAAAAGAAATTGGCGTTTAAAGATTTTTTGTTTGTTTTCTAGTTTAAACTTTATTGCACTTTAAATATGTTCCTTGACACAGCTAGGTTTTGTAAAGTTTTTGTCATTCTGTCTGCGTTTATCCAACTGTGTGGGAATTATTAAACACCATGATAGCTAGAGACTTGAAACCTTGTAAATATCTTTGTCTAGTGGTTGGTCAGAAAACGATTGGAGCGAAATAAATATATAATTCGAAATCTTTAATTTAGCTGAGGCTAGAAAATTTAGTTGCAAGACAGACAGCTGGCAATGTCCCGTTAAAATCTACATAAATGGTAGTTTGCCACGCTTACAAATGTTTATATCAGGCAGAAAAAACCACCTCTCACACCAAAAAGTTTATATACAGTCTGTCAATAAAGTGTTTTCGCGTGAAGAAAAATGCATGTTTTTTCACTTCACAGGCAAAAATATAACTGTAATATAGCTCTTAAAATTTTTTTGAAATTTTTTATGTATTATTTATTTATTTCTTAATAATATATTTAAACAAATTTGATTATTCATTCAAGAACAAAAAAGTTATAACAAAAACAAATTAGCTCTAACTAAATTTGACTGTCAAGAAAGTGTTTTCGTCTTTGCTATTCTTGCATTCTTTCGTCTTTCTTGCTAGTACAGTTATAGTTACAGTTATTTTTGCATAGCGGGTCATCATGTGCGCATATTTAAAGCAAATTTTGTGCATTTTAAAAATTGTACTAGTTGAATGCAGACACAGCCGTGTTTAAAAATTCATTAAAATGCCTGCTAAAAGAATTCCGTTTGATGTCGTCCAACTGGTTTCTTACAACCATACCATCGGCAAATCTACCAAAGACATTGCCAATATGCTCCAGCTCCAACACAGAACTGTCCAAAACAGAATACGGCGGGCAAAAACTGAAAATAGACTGGAAAATAAGGTAGCAAGTGGAAGACCGCCAAAACTGTCACATAGAGCATCGCGTGGAATAATGCAAAAGGTTAACCAAAACCCGATGATCTCGACTAGAATTCTGGCGATTGAGACTACACTAGAATGTGGAGTTAATGTTTCTCACGAAACAGTCAGAAAAACAATAATAAGCCATAATTTCACGTCCCGGTCAGCTAGAAAGAAACCAATGCTGTCTGCAGTACACGTGGAAAAACGCCTTTCCTTCGCTTCTGGCCATTTAAACACACCGCAAAGCTATTGGAATGATGTTATATTCTGTGATGAGACCAAGATAATGTTGCATTACAATGAGGGATCCCATAGAGTATGGCAGAAACCATTAGCTGCATTGGAAATGAAAAATATTATACCGACGGTGAAATACGGCAAACTGTCGGTCATGGTGGGGGGGTGTTTTTCAAGCAAGGGAGTGGGCGATTTGGTGTTTATTGAAAACACAATGGATGCTTTTCAGTATCTTAACATTTTAAAGGAAAATTTAAAGAACAGCGCTAATAAATTTGGGTTTGATCGCAGCTTTAAGTTTTATCAAGATAACGATCCCAAACATAAAGCTTCCAATGTGCGACTGTGGCTGCTATATAACTGCGGAAAAGTTATTGAAACTCCACCCCAGAGCCCAGATATCAACCCAATTGAACATTTGTGGGCATATCTAAAAAAGAAGGTCGCACAAAGAAGCCCCACATCACGGCCCATGCTAAAAAGTATAATTTTAGAAGAGTGGAGCAATATACCAATAGTATACATAGAAAAATTAGTTAATTCAATGAGTTCAAGACTTAATGCTGTTGTTACAGCCAAGGGCTATCACACTAAATATTAAAAAATATATTTCATAAGTTTAGCTTTATGTTACTACCCGATCCTTAAAGACGAAAACACTTTCTTGACAGTCAAATTTAGTTAGAGTTAATTTGTTTTTGTTATAACTTTTTTGTTCTTTAATGAATAATCAAATTTGTTTAAATATATTATTAAGAAATAAATAAATAATACATAAAAAATTTCAAAAAAAATTTTAAGAGCCATATTACAGTTATTTTTTTGCTTGTGAAGTGAAAAAACATACATTTTTCTTCACGCGAAAACACTTTCTTGACAGACTGTACATGTATTCTCTTTCAGCAGCATAAACAGCCTAGTCGATACAGCCAATTCGAAAGGGAAAACTTTAAAACATAGACTTCAGATTTTAAATTTCATGGATTCGGGATAATGAAAAACTACAGCGTCCAAACTGTCACGATTATAGATCATCTTTAAAAATTTTCAATGCTATTACGTGGTATTAAACTTCTGCACAGAACGTAAACACATCATTCATACCGTATGAAGTGTATGTGCGTTCCAACATTGATGACAAGGAAGCCCATTATGATATTCAGGTGTTCAGATTGGTACATAAACACAATAACGATTTGCTACCGTACAGAATCACTCAATTGCCAGTTTATTTACGAACGTGATATTGGTTTGACTCAATACATACACATGAAAGTACTTTGAAGACAGATTTACCGCACAATAATTTAATACTACTGTCTTCAGAAACATAATTTGTACAGAGTATTATAAAAATATGAATATGTAAATAAATATTTATTAAATATAAAAATAATATTTGAAAGTAATTTACATACATATGTTTTTATACGTTTACCAATATAGGGGTTGTATAAGAATGTTGATGTTCGATTACAAATAAAAAATCACAGTACGTGTTTTACAATAACAATTTAGGCGCATTAACAACATAGCGTCCAACTTTGCTACAATGCAATCAAATATAAAAAAAATATTACACTATTTTTTTGGAATATCTCTTATGGTATATTTACACTGACGTCACTGTAAGGTCGCTAGTATTTTGCCTTATGGTCTTCACAAATTTAAGCACGTCATACAAAATTTTACTGTTAAATTAAAATTACAAAATTAAAGCCTTTTGCTTGTACCGCTATTCTACGGGCACAATAACCGATTTATCAATAATTTAAGTGAAGTTATAAATGTTGGCAACTGGACTCAGCAGATTTTATACAAAAACAAATGTGTAAGCAATGTAACTTTTCACCGCCACTACCAAGGTCTTTTTAGCGTTGTCAGTAAATATATAATATTATTTACCTTTACCTTCGTATATTTTAGCATAAGCCATAAAATACGTGTCCGTTCCGATGGAATTAACAGAACTTTGTTCGCGCTGCTTGAGCGTCGTTAATTGGAAGAAAATTTAATTTTAAGTGACGTTAGTCATA
Organism: Scaptomyza reducta; assembly: GCA_035044485.1. Classification (NCBI taxonomy): domain Eukaryota; kingdom Metazoa; phylum Arthropoda; class Insecta; order Diptera; family Drosophilidae; genus Scaptomyza; species Scaptomyza reducta. The sequence goes on from JAWNNV010001052.1 coordinate 161,218, forward strand.
ATCGAATCAAAAAATTTGATGCCGTAGAAAGCTGTAACGCGTTTGATTTGTAAAGCAAAACTAAACGAGCTTATTTAAAGAAATTTTAAAAACGTTGACAACTTTACACTGATATAACTAATGTCTTTTTAGCGGCGTAAGCTTATATGCAGAATAATCACTGAGCAAGGAATTACAGAGATGTGTCAAATCGGCATAAAACATATTGCATGTTGAAAGTGATGTTTGAGGTCACCGATATGTACATATTTAGTAATCAATTTTAATGTTCGACAGAACAATTTAATATATAAAGTATAATAAAAAATATGGTATTATATAATAGGTCCACCAAAAACTGTTAAACATATGAAGACGCAAATACATGGCGTCAACGGCATGTCTATATGATTTTTGTCACTGTTCGCTCCCTGCTGCCGCGATCCATCTCACAATATACACGCTGCTGCGAGCGTACAGCAAAATATATTATTATTACCATTAATACCATCTGTTGTCACGGAAGCTGTTTCCACAGGTCCGTAAATTAAAGTCCATAAAAGAATCTGCTGTTTGGTTTAATTCGGATTGTGTTCAAAAAAATCAAAAAATTCCCTGGCCTTAGTGCATTTCTCCTCCAACAATTTGTAGTGGCGTGGCCACTAAATTAAATATTTCGTTCGGGAATGCATGTGAAATTTAGCGACTTTCACTTAGAACAATTTAACATCAATATTCTTATGGAAAAAATGCTCGAATAGAATCAACTATCGGCCGTCAATATTGACGCAAAAAGATTGACAGCACGACGGTTTTAAATTATCGGCCGTCATAGAGAACAATGATTGGCAGAGCAGTGGAAATACCCTATTCGAGAACATATTGCAGCGAAGCAAGCGACGGTCGTTTTTCCGTTGCAATGTTTTTGGCTCCCTGCATTTATGACAAGTACTACGTGGGGCTGGTATATCTCATTAAATAGTATGTTTGTTACATTGATATCTCTATCTATACCAAGTGTATAATTTTGGTAAGCTTCGATATTGTTCGGTGCATTACTGAAAAATTGTTATTCGAAATCAAAACATGTAAACTGTCTAGACAAATTAATATAGCGGGAATTGAGAAAAGCAACATATAATCATTATTTCTTAAGAATATTTTTAGTTGATAGCGCACCTCCGCTAGGGCCAAATTTGTCCTTTTTTCGTTATAAAACTGTTATATTGTTAAAACATTATTTACTTGTAAGACTGTCCCATTTCGTCCTCACATCACTCCACTGTATCCCGATATCCAACTCAGGCAACGTCCATATCATGGTACACATGTCTGTGCCCTAGTGTGAATTGGCTGGGAATCATGACGTCATGAGCAACGCTTGCTTAACTACACGTTACTTTATCGATTTTCAAAAAAATCGTCGTATTACTGTCATCTCTAATTTGTTTACCTATTTAATGATATATTTGCATTGTTAAACGTAATTTATTCAAGAATATTGAAAATAACTAACATGTTTGATGGCCTCACTTTATTTACTGATGCCTTAGGATTGGGTATTTCACAAAAATCAATAATGGCTGGTATGTATTTATGATGCTTACAGGCACTTACAAGTTTGAGTAGCGTATGTAAAATAGTAAAAAAAAATGTGATAAATTAAAACTTATAGCAGTACCACAAGTGGTTTTTGCTTTTGTACTAGTTCAATCTTGTACGCATTCTGCGTATTAGGGCGTTCGTGACGCCACCACGTCTCCGGTTTCTTCGACGCAACGAGTTGAAAGGTTATTCTTGTATAACTAGGCGAAATATGACAATAATATAAAACAAAATTTTTGTATAAACGATTCCAGCAAAATCTAGTTCAACAAGTAAGAAGGCTCTAGTCGAGAAATCCCGACTATACCCTGAACCCCATACTTTAAGTGTACAGTCAGTGCTTGAAAGCATGTGTGTGTGTGTGTACGCGTATAGTGCATACTTTCTTAACTTCAATACTCCATATCTCCAGTGTTTCTCAACCGATTTCAGTAAAATTTTCACAGATTGTCAATAATAAGTCTATCATTTCAAACTGCATTCAAGATTTTGTTGTTTTTGATCACATGTGTATATCGGAAACGGTAAGAGTTATCGAAAATTTAAAACAAACTTGTACTGCGCGGGGATTAGGCGAGCTTATGTACCAAACCTGGAGTCTCTAGCTCTTATAGTCTCTGAGATCGACGCGTTTATACATACGGACGGACAGACAGACAGACGGACATGGCTATATCGACTCGGCTGTTGATAGTGATCAAGAATATATATACTTTATGGGGTCGGAGATGCTTCCTTCTGCCTGTTACATACTTTTGCTGAAAACCATTATACCCTTTTTACCCATTTTGAATGGGTTCAGGGTATACAAACTGTGGAGGTATAGGCTATAGGTATAGGCCCTGTTTAAAAGGCGAGTGGCTGTGGTAGGCCTGGCATCCAAAAGTATTCTTAGCCAGTGCGGCAGATACAATTGAGTTCCTAAATTATGTCTTGGTAAACCAAATCGACGCATTTTCCCGAGAGTATCGTTTGTCGAAAAATCAAAGTTTAAGCGTTTTTGTCTGCTTTGTATATTCGGATACCAAAGGTAAAGAGCAAATTCGGGTATGTGCAATGAACGCGCGTTTATTCGCAGACGGGGATGCTGTCAATAACAAGTCGATATACCTCGAGGTGCACATATTTCCCACATCTTAACTGCTACAGTCGCTAAATTTGGTAAGAAAATATCGGGCAGCTTTCCCAAATATCTGAATATTTAGACGCACAAAAGGTTTTGGCTGAAAGCGGGAGGCACAAAACTTTTTTAAACGGGAATACCCATATCTTCTACAGTTTTTGAGCTAGAATCACAAGATTTGGTAGAAGGATAGATATCTCCTTAAGATGTTCATAATATTTGAATGCCACGCTCACCACAGCCAAAAAAAAAAGAATGAAATAAATTTGGAATAGGATTGGAATTACTTTTTTTTTTTTGTGTATTACTAACTTTTTTTTTTTGTGTATTACTAACTTTTTATATTTATATGTATCTACATATAAAATTGTAACCTAAAATGCAGTCTTAATGCATCTTAAAAACGGAATTTTCGATCTGATATCTTACTTAAACTTTTTTAAATACGCGAATTACTAGGTAATTGTATTAAGCGTTCATTTTTATTTTTGCTTCAAACTAATTTTACAGTTATAAATGTGTACAATTAGGGTTAAAAAATAATTGGGAAAAGCATATGACACTACAAATTTTGGTCACTACATGTTCCTAGAGCATTATAATTATATGTACAATAAGCCGTCATAGTAGTCACTTTGAAATAAATGTTAAAAATATGAATTTTTCTAGCCGTTAGGCCATACTCAAACAATAAAGGTTAAATAATATTTAGGAACTGTTGTAGCGTTTACTTAAGAGCTTGTACCAATACAAATTATTCTATATTTCCAATATTGCCAAAACAAATTATTAGATTAGTTTATTGAAGAAGCAATACTAACTACAAGAAATAATATAACACGTTTATATCTCCACCCAAATTTTACAATGGCGCAAGAGTGTAAAAATTAGTAATTGAAGCCAAAGTGTTTGGGAATCCGTAACTGTACTACAAATTCCTCTTTCAAAAATTAAATTTCCTGTAAATAAATGTCGAACTAGACCAAGGCCAGACATTAAAATCAGTTAGACTTGACATAAAAGACAAATTTCTCTCAATGAGAATGTAATAGACAGAGAGGAAACAAGAGTACCCCTCTTTTAAACAGAAGGGAATAAACTTATGGTTAAGCTCGTGGGGAAATTTCCCTGTCAGTAGACACGAGTACGTGGTCGGCCATTATTATTTGCGCTTTTGTTTTTATCGCCAAGAGTGCGATGCGTGAGACAACGATTAGCTGTAGCCTTACTTCATTGCTCTTGTTGTTGTCGCAGAACTTGAGTTTCTCAATTTTCAAATTTTAGTTCAATCTGCTTGCCAATGCCTTAAATATAAAATTAAAACAATAAGTTATTTAAATTTAAATTATTATTAAAATAAAAAAAATAATTATATATATATATATATATATTTAACGTATATATTATATTTATTAATCATTCATTTATTTAAATGTATTTATGGGGGATCTATTACTAAAAAAGACAAAGGTAAAAATTGGCATGGACGCAACCAAGAACTGAATATTTTGATACCAGTTTAAAACTCTAGCAATGTTTCAAAGCCTGTGAGTTAGTTGCAATTATAAATTCGATTTGTAAAAATATTAATAATAATAGAAACTAGTGATAGAGTCTATTTGCAAAGGGCCGGCAGGTTAGGTCGTGGCCTTAAAAAATTAATTGATGAATATCTTTGGGGGACGTCACCAGCTATTTGACCAGCTTTTCTTGAGGTGTGGCCAGTGGTTCTTTGAGTGATGTTATCAACTATCTTCCTATCAAATTTAGTCACTGTGTTTAAAGGCGGTGGCAGGACTGTCTGAACAGGCGATAGAAAAAGATATTTGCAAGTTTACAACTTTCTAGCTATAGGGGCTTAAAAAAATTATTTATTTTCATTATATATTTTATATATTATTTTGTTTAAAATAAAAATTTTCATGCGGCCTCCAAAAAACATGACATTGTATTTTTATACGCTTAACCCATTGAAAATGGGTAAAAAGGGTATAATGGATTTGTGCAAAAGTATGTAACAGGGAGAAGGAAGCATCTCCGACCCCATAAAGTATATATATTCTTGATCAGCATCAACAGCCGAGTCGATATAGCCATGTCCGTCTGTCCGTCTGTCCGTCCGTCTGTCCGTCCGTCCGTCCGTCCGTCCGTCCGTCCGTCCGTCCGTCCGTATGTATGAACGCGTCGATCTCAGAGACTATAAGAGCTAGAGACTCTAGATTTGGTATATAAGCTCGCCTAAACCCTAGGCAGTACAAGTTTGTTTTAGATTTTCGATAACTCTTTCCGTTTCCGATATACACATGTAATCGATAACAACAAAATCTTCAATTTAGAAAACTTTTTGATGCAGTTTGAAAGATTAGACTAAATAAAGACAATCTGTGAAAATTTTATTGAGATCGGCTGAGAAACACTGGAGATATGGTGTATTGAAATTAAGAAGGTATGCCCTATACGCGTATACATACAGACACTCACTGGAAGCACTGACGTATGCGTAAATTATAGGGTTAAGGGTATAGTCTAGTCGGGATTTCTCGACTAGAGCCTTCTTACTTGTTTTAATTAAGCAAAGCCCGTGCCTTAAGGCGATCTAAGATAATTTTTTTAATAAAAAGCTTAAAAATGCTTCGCTTTTAAAGCTTACGTCTTACGTTTTCTTATACCAGCAAATTAATTTTAAAAAAATGCAATACATGTTTAAAATGGGCGGCACATAATTTTTTTAAAAGTCCACCCTTATATATATAAATATGAATATATCTTATATATTATTATCTTGTAGCTATCGGAAACCAAGCGTTTGTTGTCACCGAAAATTCAAAAACACAACTGCCACAGAAACTGCGTCACAAAAAAATTCACGGATTTGCATTTATTCACAAATGCGAGAAAACGGGATTGCTACTACTTTACGCAGAAAATGAGTTCTGTTTGTTCAAATATAATAATAATCCAAATGAAACCTTTAAATTAGTTTACGAGGGAGAGACAAAGGACTGGATACATAGAGCCACATTTTTTACAAGACGAAAAAGGTTTTCAGTTTGTGTTACATATGGCCCACAGTTCGCTTCTGCGTTTGCAATATGATGACTCAAGTAATATAAAATTTGGGAACTGCAATATTTTGGAATTAGCTTGTTGCACTGACTTTTCTTTGCTCTATCATACGAGCTTAAGCGGTAACTGTTATAAAAAGCTTATTATATTAAGCGGAAATGGGTTTGGAGAAATACTCATTTGGCAGCCACTGGCTTCTGTTCATTTTAATACAGATACATGTGCAAAAATATATCCACTTTCTTTGCGTCTTAAAGCGCATAACGGTGTTGTATTTTCTATTGACTTAAATTTATCAGCTCGGTTATTGGTAACTACATCTGACGACCGTTCTTTAAAGTTTTGGCAACTGGAAAATAAGTCTACTACTGAGTGGACTGAAGCGGCGGTGGTAAGACCATTGTTCAGCTGCTATGGACACACTGCACGAGTTATTTGTGCTATCATTGCAGAGTATGGTAAGGGGTTTAAAATAATACAAACAACAATATCAATAATGGTCATATAATTAATTTCACAGAAGGCCAAGTTTTTGTGATAAGTGGAGGTGAGGATTCATTTATATGCGTTTGGAATCAATCAGGTGATATGCTTTTCAAACGACGACAGCAGTTTGGCTCTCCAATATTGCGTTTGAGTTTCGATCAAACAAAGGCCACATTGTATAGCACAGGTACAACGGGAAACGTACTTGCTTATAATCTTAAAAGCATTTTTAATGCAAACCAACCTCATTCAACGCGACTGACACCATTAGAATCACAAACTGAAATTATGAAAAAAATTAAATATCTAAATAACAGCACAATGATTGCTTTAAGCAGCAAAAATCGGTTGTTCTATATGAAACTATCCGAATCCCCTAAAAATAATATTTGGGAATTAGTTTCTGTGTTCCCCGAATATAAATGCACAGTATTGGCAGTGTGCGAAGGATTAATTGCTACTTGTGGCTATAAACGAGTCACACTTCTAAGATATAACGATAACTACTTTGATCAACTCTACGATGGTACAACGCTTGAAGGCCTCATTCATTCGTTTCACTTTCTTAGCGAAGATCTTTATCTTATTTCTGATGAATATGGTAATTGTACTATGCGTAAAGGATGTAAAATGGATGTTGCAGGAAATCTAAAAATAAGTAATTGTCGTGGGCCATGGATAACAGCAGCACTGTATGTGTCTCCAAACTGTTTGATAATGAGCTGTCGGAATGGAAATATTATGTTATATACCCTTGAAGGTTCTGGACAATTTAAACTAAAGCATTCCCTTAAGCGCTTGCACGGACAAATGGGATCCACTTTCCTTCGATTGCTAAGGACTGATAACAAATATGCATATATAATAAGTGGTGGCCACGAACCCGTTGTCAAACATTTGCGTTTGTGTTTTACAAAATATTGGTTAACTGTTGCACAACGTGTTTGCGTACCTTTAACTTGGGTTGAAGCATCGCCGACGTTAGATATATTAATCGGCTTTAATGACAATCATCTTGTGGTTTGGTCTCATAAAAATGACGTGCTGTTACAGTTGCAGTGTGGGGGGGTCACCGGTGCTGGGATTATCAACTAAACAATGAGGAAGTTCATCTCATATATATAAAGCAAAATCTTGTTTTCTATCACCGTGAGTTACTGTATAAGAGGTTGCCCGGCAATTTATTGCAAGCGTCGCGAAATTGCTGGCACATGCGAACTTGTAATGTCATGCTAATACTTAAACATACAAATAACAAGCAGCCATATATTGTATCAGCCGGCGATGATAATATTATTAAAATAAGTCAGCTTACAAATCACTCGTTTAATCAGTGTTTCGAGCTTCACACGCATATTTCAAGTGTGCGACACCTAGTATCATATCCAATGAAATCTGAACAAAATGAAAGGTATTGGCTTTTATTCTCAGTAGGTGGTCGAGCTCAGCTATGCATTAACAAACTTGAACCAAAAGGTCCAGTCGTAAGTGAACTTTGTTCCCACATAGTGCGGCCAAATAACGACGAATGTAGTTCTTTACTTGATGCCCGACTTATGTCAATTACTATTTTGCAACAAACTAGAGCTGGAGACTTCTACCTTTATGTGGCCAGCGCTGAGGGAAAAATCATTATGTTTCGCTGGCAGTTGGAAAACCCTTCGCAGCTTCATTTGATTCGCTTTATTGATATACAACGGTGTCCTCTTCAAATAACACTTTTAAATAATCTAAATTTACTTCTTATTACAACTACAAATGGAACACTTTTGGGTTTTGACCATACTCTCCGTTTAAAGCGGTTTCAGATCCAACTACACTCTGCGGGCATCAATGCGTTAGAAACCCTATATGATGGTTCCATTTTACACATTTTAACCGGAGGTGACGATGAAATCATTAAACACACCACCATCAAAATATCCGATATGAGCATTAAAAAAAGTACGAAATATTCGGGTTTACATAACGGCCAGGTTAATGCATTAACTTTGCATTCATCCCAAGGCGCTAAACAGTCTTTTGAACTATACGCCTATACTTGTAGCATTGATAAGCAAATATTCATGGTAAATCTCAGCACTTTAAAATACTTTCGGATAGGGTATACTTGTGTTTCGGACATCAAAGGAATACTCTTAGATAGAAACAAATATTTATATATTTACGGCTCTGGGCTTCAGGTTATAAAATCTAAGAAAATAATTTAGCAATAATGGACAATATCAAACATTTCTTAAAAAAGTTGAGCCTAAAATTAATTCTGTTTCAAGCCACAACATTATTAATGCAAACAAATTTTTCAATGAAAGTTAAATACATAAATTGGTATGGCATACTTCCAAATCAAGCCAAGAATAATTAAATAAGCTAAGATAACCCAAAATATCTGAAATGCTCCTTGGTAGAGGAAAACAAATGATATCAAAAAGGATCCCAAATTTGCGAAAGAGCATAAAACCATCTAACGTTTTGGATTTTACACTTACGATTTGACGCATAACACCTATGCTAAGATAGGGCAGACTTCGGAGGAACTACGCTGTGGATCTACCTATGGAAACCCTTGTGTTAACTACACCTTTTAATAGTTCCTTGTAAACCTTTTAAATATTTGTTAATGCTATATTTTTCGCCCTGTGGTATACATTTCTTTTCTTTATGTTTTTCCAAAAAATAAAGTTAATCCAGAAACAATGTAATATATTTTTACAGGTAAAGGTTCGCTTTCAGCAGTGCGAAGTGATAAACTTTACATAATCAAAACGGTGGGAGGGTTTTTTTTATTTTGTTTGTTATTTTTGCCCACTGCGCCCTTCAATTTATGGAATTTTTTTATTACAGAGTTGCCAAAAATCATAATTTGAAATAAGCGCTAAATAAATATTTTTTGTTTAAATAAAATTTAGTATCAATCAAAAACAAGAATTTAAGCTATATATTTTTTCTATGTGTAATACTAGGATCTAAGTGTCGTGTAATGTTAAATTTTTGTGTTTTCGTACAAAATTTAATTGTGTCACCTGTATTTCGTGAAATATAGCAAACGTTCTGAGGCCTGCTGAGAAAATGTAATTACCGGTACGAAAGGTAACGAGTATAATGGCTTTGTGCAATGTCCGTCTGCCCATCTTTATGGACGCAACATTTAGATAAAAACTTTAAACTTGATAATGTCAATGGCGTGCTACACCCTGTAAAATCGATAACACCATATATTTCCCAGATTCTAACATGTAAAGTTACTAAATATGTCTAGAAGATCGTATTTTTTGGAGTCACTCCCAACCATTGCGTCCCCAGACTCACCTCATTTTTAAATCGGAAACGCCTATAAATTCCATGGATTTTATTCTAGAATAATGAAATTTGTTGGCAAGATACATAGGTCCCCGTAAAACTGCATAATACATTTTAGGCCACGCCCACTTCATCCGCATAGCCTCCATTACCCGCCCGACCCTCTTCTAAAGTTGGAATTACGTATATCTATGACAGTTTTTAAGCATGAGTCATAAAAACATCTGCATCAAAAGATTAAAGTTTTGTCAGAAAATATATATAAAAAAACGCCCACAAATTTAAGGACTTAAGCTACGGATATATGCCGTTGAAAATTTATTTTTATTAATCCTCTAAGAATAGGCTTACGCTTATTAACAAATAATAATTTACAATCAATTCAATTATATTGTTAGCAAGGACTTCGAAAGCAGCGTGCCGCATTATAAACTCATCGAATAATTTTTAATATATCAAGACGCAAGCACCAAATTAAAATAAATATTATATTTTTGTTTATATATTATACATATTTTATATTTGTTAAATTAAATAATTTACCGCTCACGCCTGCGTCAGACCTGTGTGCTCAGCGCTTGACGTACGCTGCTTTTCGCATGCAGCGTTCAGGCGTGAGTCCATGCTAAATTCATGCATCGAAAGTTGCAATTATGAACTAAAACTGCTAGAAATACTTGCTTCAACGGCGACTTTTGTTTTTTTTTTTATTCAGATGCGAATCACAAACAAGTAAGAAGGCTCTAGTTGAGAAATTCCGACTAGACTATACCCTGAACCCAATGAGAATGTAATAATTACGTTATGCACAATACGCGTACACACAAACATACTTGCACGCAGTAACTGTACGCGTAAAATATATGGTTTAGGCATATACGCGTATTGTGCATACTTTCTTCAATGCTCCATATCTCCGGTGTTTCTCAACCGTTTTCAATAAAATTTCACAGCTTTTTATTATACATATACTTATATACAAAGTCTATAGCTTCAATTTACTTAATATTAATTGTCCCTGTATTAAAAATACATATTAAAATTTTCATTGAGCTTAATTGAATATTGAGATAAAGGGTATTAAACGTTGTGCAGCTTGCAAAAACCGTTACGTGTTGTTGTTGTATGTCGTGCTGCGTTTAGCCAATTCCCGCACAGAAATGATACACACCAAGGCCATCTACAGACATTTTGCCAATTCCCGTTGGAATCACTCATATGCATACATTCAAAGACAGACCAAAGCCACCTGCATCCGTTTTGCCGTCGGCAAAACAACAACATTATTTTTATATAAAAATGAAATAAACGGTTGATTAATACAAATGTATTATTATACATACAGTTTGACAACAAAGTGTTAACACACACTGAAAAATTTTGATTTTTTCACTTTAGAGCTAAAGGGGCACACTGGTTGTTGTAATGGGGTGTGAGATGCTTCCTTCTGCCTGTTACATACTTTTGCACAAAACCTTATACCCATTTTCAGATGGTTTCAGGGTATAAAAAGTGACAATAAAACTGTCCAGCATATTTGCGCCTTTTATACCCTGAACACATTATTAACATTTTTTTTTAAACATTAAAATCCGAGTTGATATAGGCATGTCCGTCCGTTCGTCCGTATGTATGAACGCGTCGATCTCAGAGACTATAAGAGCTAGAGACTCCAATTGGAACATCAGCTCGCCTACCGTATAGGCATACAAGTTTGTTTCAAATGTTCGATAACTCTTTTCCGTTTCCGATATACAAATTACTTTTTTTAACGAATATTTTATTGAAATGGTATTACATTTATAAATGCAATTGAGTTGCATGTATTATTACAACTGAATTATATCAAATAAATATGTTAATGTTTATTATTGCATTAGGAAATGCATTTGAACCTTTATTCATACGTACACTTTGACAACGTATAATGATTGATTATTTAGTTATGTAATTAAGGGACATATTAATTTCTTACTAAGTACAGTTTGCCCATAAAAGGTTGCGACAGTGAAAAATGTTGATATTTTCACTTTAGAGCTATAATGGTCACACTGGTTGTTGTTATTAATATTTTTTTTTATTTTTTATAAATAATTCAGTCAATTATCTCTTAAACCTATTAAACAAAACTTAAAAAACAATAACATTACAAAGAAACATTTAAAATACTACCAAATGCACTAAATTCAACTGCCCATTAAAGGTTGCGACATTGCGTTGACATTGCCAAACATTCTCTTATTTTTTGGTCTTGAGCAATATTTAATATTTTGTATGTCCACCGTTGGCTTCTATAACCGCTCCCAGTCGCCTTTTCATCGATTTGACTAGATTTTGGACGTATTCCAATGGAATATTTTGCCATTCCTCCAAGATTATCGCCTTGAGATCATTTTTGTTTTTTGGATGGCGCTTGGCAGTGTGTTTTTTGAGATAGGCCCACAGATTTTCAGTTGGGTCGAGGTTTGGGCTTTGGGCAGGAGCACCGAAACCTTTTTACAGTTATAAAGCAGCCACCACCTCTCCAGATTCGCCTTATGCTTAGGATCATTGTCCTGGTAAAATGTATAACTCGGCTTGCCATCATTAATAAATCCAAATTTGTTGGCACTGGCTACTAATTTTTTGCTCAAAATACTTAAATATGGTTGGACATCCATGGTATATTCAATAAAGCACAATTCTCCAACTCCTTTGCTTGAGATGCACCCCCAAACCATCACCTACAATTTTCCAAATTTTACCGTCGGTATAATATGTTTGGTTTCAAGTGGTTTTAACGTCTTGTGCTGGGGCTATATTATTATAGTATAGCACTATTTTGGATTCAGACAAAACACCACGTCACCCAACGTGAATCTTGCTGTCCCACGTGGATCCTGGCAAAAGTTACACGTGTTTAAACATGATCCGCCGACATCAACGTTTTTTTTTCGAGCAGCTCGAGATGAAAAGTCGGTACTTTTTATAGCATTTCGGACATATTCCCGAGATATGGTTATTCCACATTCCGTCTTCATCTCATTGGCAAGCGTTCTGGTCGAAAAAATTTGGATTTTCATTGAACCTTCTGACCATAATTTGCTCTGCCCTTGGTGCTATTGCACGCGGCCTTCCAGTTGATGGCTTCGTTTCTATCCTGCCCTTTTTTACGCGGTTTAAAATATTGTATACAGTTTTCCTGATAATTGCAAACATTTCTGCCATCTCAGAGTCCGATTTCCCGATCGTGGAGTTATAATAAACCAACTGGTTCATATCAAAACATAACCGCTTGTATGGTATTTAAAAACCGTCTAAAACTCTCCCGATAATGATTAAATTTTATATTCAAATTATGAAGTTTCTCATAAAATGGCATTACCAAGAAGATCACCAAGAACTGCGCATTTTTATTTTTAAGAAAAGTAACTGTAAATACGAAATTCGCAACGAAAACAGACCAAAAAATGAAGTGTCGCAACCTTTAATGGGCAGTTGAATTTAGTGCATTTGGTAGTATTTTAAATGTTTCTTTGTTAATGTTATTGTTTTTTAAGTTCTGTTTAATAGGTTTAAGAGATAATTGACTGAATTATTTATAAAAAATAAAAAAAAATATTAATAACAACAACCAGTGTGACCATTATAGCTCTAAAGTGAAAATATCAACATTTTTCACAGTGTCGCAACCTTTTATGGGCAAACTGTATGTTCTTTACTGTTTATATGATTTTATTGCGAGATGAACAGACGTGGTGCAACTCGTCTTGTTATGCCGACGGAGAGCCTGAGCATGTGGTGAGTTAACTAAAAACACGATTACCATTTCGTCCGGCGATACACCGGCTTTATTGGATAACTATTTCAGACTGTTTTTGAATATGTAAAAGTATAATGATTAAAGCTTAAATAATATCAAAAACGCTCAGCCTCAAATGAAATGCTGAGCCCTGCATTTTGATTCATAGCGGCCACGTAACTATGCTGTGATTGCCGGCTGTGCAATGACATCCGTTCAAGTGCTCGTGGTGTCACATTTACCACTTGCAACTGAACGTCGACGTTCATTGACTTAAGTAATAGGAGCTGCTGAGCTTCGCGAACTGATTCGTAGCGGCTGCACAACATTGCCAGCTACATAAAATCCAGCCAAACATACAATGCTGTGACGTGGTGTCATATTTTATTTTATATATATAAAATTAAATTGACATTAGTTAACTACCCCTCTTTAAGCTTATGGCCGTCTTCGGCCGATCCTGTCTCTGCAACCACCACCCTTGGCGGTTCTTCTTGCGCTGGTGTATCACCAAAGGGTGATGCCGACGCAGACAGCACGCGAAGTATACTCATCGTGCTACCTGCTTGAGTCCTTGAACTGCCTCCAAGCCTCGCACGTAACAAGTGATGAAGGCACGGGAGGCACAGGATGTTCTGGCTGGTGGCGATGTACGGAAGATGGGATTTAGCCGCTTGCTCGTTGATTGTAAGGAGGTGCGCGCCTTGTACCCGGATTTTGGTACCGTTGTTCCAGCGTGTCTTCGATGAATGGTCATTAATGATAATGACCTCATTAAGTGGTGAAAAAAATAATAATTTTCTTAGGAGCAATACAATTTATATAAATAAGATGTAGGATGTTAATGGGTTGCATATTTAATGGCAATGATAGTACGTTGCTAGTAAACTGGACGAAACGGACATAAGATCCCCTATGGGGGTATTAGTGAGCTCCTCAACCAAAACTCTACAACTACTCTGAGCATAAAGCTTAAAGGAAATATATGAAAAAAGACCCATAACCTAAAAAGTATCAAATGTTCAACGGAATTCCAACAAGTCCAACTAGCTACAAGTGCTAGTTGCTACGCTTTGCTAGTAGTCAGCTTGTGTGGTGAATGTTTCCCTTGATTATTATAAAAACTAACAATAAGGTTATTTTATATTACCAAACATAAAGAAAGGGGACACATGAAAGAAAACCCAGAAATTAATAAAAAGGAAAGAAAAAATGATAGTACAGTTTATTTTGTATTGTCCTTGTGGACCACACTCCCTTTAATGAAGACCGTGGTACCCAGGTCTGCTTCTACAGCTCTCTTTTCGCACAAAAGCGTGAGTTTGTTTCCTGTTGGTCTCCTATTGGATTTCACCGAGACATTCTCACCCACCTCAAAGATCCTGTTTTGTCGAGAAGCATTTTCTCTGGCTCTGAACGCGATCTGTGCGTTTTTTTTTCCTATCCTGGTTCTTTTGAAAGATGCTGGCTGCATTTTTCTGACTAAATGGGAGTCTTTGAAATTCATATTTACCCCCATTTACTGAAAACGAAGCTCTGCGAGCGTTGAAAACTACCTAGCTTCGCCTAAGCCCCCCCGTATAAAGAAAATATAATATATAATAATATAAATATAAATAATATAATATTCTGCATAGGGTATTTGTCGGGTATCGTTCGTTCATTAGGCTTACGAAAGTCAATAACTAAACGCATGTTTGCTCTTATATTGAACATTTGTGGGTGACTGCAGTTGTGCCGTGAATTGAATGAATTGGGAAAGGAGAGTCCAACGGGCGGACGCTTCTCAGTTCCTCTTGCGGTCAGATGATATTTTTAGAAGCACCCTTATCAATGAGGAACTTCATATCGAGTTCCGGTACTCTTTGTCTAATGACGGGCAGCTGGGATTTTGCCCCTAAAACATTTATGGCATCCGAGTCATAATCATCTACGGCATTGTCGCCGACTTCTGCCGCTTCGATGGAGGCGGTTCTGCGTAACATGGTTGACCATTTGCTGATTTACATGGAAGTTAAAGGCTTGGTTGAATTGATGAACCCAAGATAAGGAAGGATCGACTTCCATATGTTGTTGTGCATTACAATGCCCTTGCTGCGTATAACTACCTTGTCTGAGAGTGCCGTGTAATGGTCGCTTGTCACAGTAAAAGAAGAAGGCGAGTTATTATTGCATCAATTTTTAAAGCTGTGCTAAATGAGGTTAACACAGAATTGGCTGGACCTATGATCTTGCTCCTTATGATGGCAATTGTCTGGTAGTGTCGTGAGCTGCCATTATATGGCTTGAAAATATGGTAAGCGGCTACGGCCACCTGCCGGGCAGGTATTCGACAGCGTCTGGTGGTTCATCTCACCGGACGCTATTTCTTATTTCAATAGCCGCGTATTTTTGTACCGCCGGGGCGACAATGTGTGATGCCGCCATTCGGTCAGAGAGTTCATTGATTCTATTGATCAATGCTTTTTCTCGCTGTTGGTCCAGAGCAACTTGCTCTGCTAAGGTGCTGCTGATAGCCGTCTGTAACCTGCTCGACATCTATGTTGCTGGATACGAGAGAAGCTATGGGTGCGTATTTTGGTATATTGTCCTGGTGGACCACCCTCCCTTTAATGAAGACCGTGGACCCCGCGTCTGTTTTTACAGCTTTAAAAAAATGAAGCCAAGAACTCTAGTTGGCTATGCTAATATTCACCAAGCGGATTGTTTTAATATATCTTTTTTCCCATGCTCATTATTTTGACTGAGGAAGCTCACTCACTTGTTTCTTAAAAAAAAAAATTTTGTGAAACTGCTTTAATCCTCCAGCGGTGTTTTTCCCACGTAGTAGATTGCACCCGTTGCCCGTAGGATTGTTGAATAATTGTTTTTTATAAAAACGCTTTTTTGCGTCTTTACTTTTGCTGCCTCTAATGAAGTAGGCCAGCAACTGTAAGTTTTTTTTCTTTTCTCTTTTTTTTTTTTTAAATGCTTCCCGGAAAAGCCCCGTAATTTTTTGACTTATGATTTTGTCAAGGTACCACAAGTTGGGTGCCAATTAATACGCGTTTGTGTATTAATTGGTCTTGCGATTGCTTCCGTTAGAAGCCGCGTGGGTACTGTACTTTTATTATGTTATTTCACGAGAGATACTTGCATTTAAAAATGCATTTTAATGGTCAGGACAATATAGGTGTTGCTTGTTGTTTATTTTTAAACTGCTTCCTGAAGAAGCCGCGTGGTTATAATTATTTATTTATGTATTAAT
Source organism: Scaptomyza reducta (assembly GCA_035044485.1). Taxonomy (NCBI): domain Eukaryota; kingdom Metazoa; phylum Arthropoda; class Insecta; order Diptera; family Drosophilidae; genus Scaptomyza; species Scaptomyza reducta. The sequence continues at coordinate 177,805 of JAWNNV010001052.1, forward strand.
CATACGTTCACTTTAATCATGTATGATAATAGTAATGCTTATTGTCTACGAGTGCCAAGCAACATGCGTTGAGATGACGGTGAGTTAACTAAAAACACGATTACCATTTCGTCCGGCAATACACCGGCTTTATTGAATAACTATTTCAGACTGTTTTTGAATATGTAAAAGTATAATGATTAAAGCCTAAATAATATCAAAAACGCTCAGCCTCACATGAAATGCTGAGCCCTGCATTTTGATTCATAGCGGCCACGCAACTATGCTGTGATTGCCGGCTGTGCAATGACATCCGTTCAAGTGCTCGTGGTGTCACATTTACCACTTGCAACTGAACGTCGACGTTCATTGACTTAAGTAATAGGAGCTGCTGAGCTCCGCGAACTGATTCGTAGCGGCTGCACAACATTGCCAGCTACATAAAATCCAGCCAAACATACAATGCTGTGACGTGGTGTCATATTTTATTTTATATATATAAAATTAAATTGACATTAGTTAACTACCCCTCTTTAAGCTTATGGCCGTCTTCGGCCGATCCTGTCTCTGCAACCACCACCCTTGGCGGTTCTTCTTGCGCTGGTGTATCACCAAAGGGTGATGCCGACGCAGACAGCACGCGAAGTATACTCATCGTGCTACCTGCTTGAGTCCTTGAACTGCCTCCAAGCCTCGCACGTAACAAGTGATGAAGGCACGGGAGGCACAGGATGTTCTGGCTGGTGGCGATGTACGGAAGATGGGATTTAGCCGCTTGCTCGTTGATTGTAAGGAGGTGCGCGCCTTGTACCCGGATTTTGGTACCGTTGTTCCAGCGTGTCTTCGATGAATGGTCATTAATGATAATGACCTCATTAAGTGGTGAAAAAAATAATAATTTTCTTAGGAGCAATACAATTTATATAAATAAGATGTAGGATGTTAATGGGTTGCATATTTAATGGCAATGATAGTACGTTGCTAGTAAACTGGACGAAACGGACATAAGATCCCCTATGGGGGTATTAGTGAGCTCCTCAACCAAAACTCTACAACTACTCTGAGCATAAAGCTTAAAGGAAATATATGAAAAAAGACCCATAACCTAAAAAGTATCAAATGTTCAACGGAATTCCAACAAGTCCAACTAGCTACAAGTGCTAGTTGCTACGCTTTGCTAGTAGTCAGCTTGTGTGGTGAATGTTTCCCTTGATTATTATAAAAACTAACAATAAGGTTATTTTATATTACCAAACATAAAGAAAGGGGACACATGAAAGAAAACCCAGAAATTAATAAAAAGGAAAGAAAAAATGATAGTACAGTTTATTTTGTATTGTCCTTGTGGACCACACTCCCTTTAATGAAGACCGTGGTACCCAGGTCTGCTTCTACAGCTCTCTTTTCGCACAAAAGCGTGAGTTTGTTTCCTGTTGGTCTCCTATTGGATTTCACCGAGACATTCTCACCCACCTCAAAGATCCTGTTTTGTCGAGAAGCATTTTCTCTGGCTCTGAACGCGATCTGTGCGTTTTTTTTTCCTATCCTGGTTCTTTTGAAAGATGCTGGCTGCATTTTTCTGACTAAATGGGAGTCTTTGAAATTCATATTTACCCCCATTTACTGAAAACGAAGCTCTGCGAGCGTTGAAAACTACCTAGCTTCGCCTAAGCCCCCCCGTATAAAGAAAATATAATATATAATAATATAAATATAAATAATATAATATTCTGCATAGGGTATTTGTCGGGTATCGTTCGTTCATTAGGCTTACGAAAGTCAATAACTAAACGCATGTTTGCTCTTATATTGAACATTTGTGGGTGACTGCAGTTGTGCCGTGAATTGAATGAATTGGGAAAGGAGAGTCCAACGGGCGGACGCTTCTCAGTTCCTCTTGCGGTCAGATGATATTTTTAGAAGCACCCTTATCAATGAGGAACTTCATATCGAGTTCCGGTACTCTTTGTCTAATGACGGGCAGCTGGGATTTTGCCCCTAAAACATTTATGGCATCCGAGTCATAATCATCTACGGCATTGTCGCCGACTTCTGCCGCTTCGATGGAGGCGGTTCTGCGTAACATGGTTGACCATTTGCTGATTTACATGGAAGTTAAAGGCTTGGTTGAATTGATGAACCCAAGATAAGGAAGGATCGACTTCCATATGTTGTTGTGCATTACAATGCCCTTGCTGCGTATAACTACCTTGTCTGAGAGTGCCGTGTAATGGTCGCTTGTCACAGTAAAAGAAGAAGAAGGCGAGTTATTATTGCATCAATTTTTAAAGCTGTGCTAAATGAGGTTAACACAGAATTGGCTGGACCTATGATCTTGCTCCTTATGATGACAATTGTCTGGTAGTGTCGTGAGCTGCCATTATATGGCTTGAAAATATGGTAAGCGGCTACGGCCACCTGCCGGGCAGGTATTCGACAGCGTCTGGTGGTTCATCTCACCGGACGCTATTTCTTATTTCAATAGCCGCGTATTTTTGTACCGCCGGGGCGACAATGTGTGATGCCGCCATTCGGTCAGAGAGTTCATTGATTCTATTGATCAATGCTTTTTCTCGCTGTTGGTCCAGAGCAACTTGCTCTGCTAAGGTGCTGCTGATAGCCGTCTGTAACCTGCTCGACATCTATGTTGCTGGATACGAGAGAAGCTATGGGTGCGTATTTTGGTATATTGTCCTGGTGGACCACCCTCCCTTTAATGAAGACCGTGGACCCCGCGTCTGTTTTTACAGCTTTAAAAAAATGAAGCCAAGAACTCTAGTTGGCTATGCTAATATTCACCAAGCGGATTGTTTTAATATATCTTTTTTCCCATGCTCATTATTTTGACTGAGGAAGCTCACTCACTTGTTTCTTAAAAAAAAAAATTTTGTGAAACTGCTTTAATCCTCCAGCGGTGTTTTTCCCACGTAGTAGATTGCACCCGTTGCCCGTAGGATTGTTGAATAATTGTTTTTTATAAAAACGCTTTTTTGCGTCTTTACTTTTGCTGCCTCTAATGAAGTAGGCCAGCAACTGTAAGTTTTTTTTCTTTTCTCTTTTTTTTTTTTTAAATGCTTCCCGGAAAAGCCCCGTAATTTTTTGACTTATGATTTTGTCAAGGTACCACAAGTTGGGTGCCAATTAATACGCGTTTGTGTATTAATTGGTCTTGCGATTGCTTCCGTTAGAAGCCGCGTGGGTACTGTACTTTTATTATGTTATTTCACGAGAGATACTTGCATTTAAAAATGCATTTTAATGGTCAGGACAATATAGGTGTTGCTTGTTGTTTATTTTTAAACTGCTTCCTGAAGAAGCCGCGTGGTTATAATTATTTATTTATGTATTAATCATACGTTCACTTTAATCACGTATGATAATAGTAATGCTTATTGTCTACGAGTGCCAAGCAACATGCGTTGAGATGACGGTGAGTTAACTAAAAACACGATTACCATTTCGTCCGGCAATACACCGGCTTTATTGAATAACTATTTCAGACTGTTTTTGAATATGTAAAAGTATAATGATTAAAGCCTAAATAATATCAAAAACGCTCAGCCTCACATGAAATGCTGAGCCCTGCATTTTGATTCATAGCGGCCACGCAACTATGCTGTGATTGCCGGCTGTGCAATGACATCCGTTCAAGTGCTCGTGGTGTCACATTTACCACTTGCAACTGAACGTCGACGTTCATTGACTTAAGTAATAGGAGCTGCTGAGCTCCGCGAACTGATTCGTAGCGGCTGCACAACATTGCCAGCTACATAAAATCCAGCCAAACATACAATGCTGTGACGTGGTGTCATATTTTATTTTATATATATAAAATTAAATTGACATTAGTTAACTACCCCTCTTTAAGCTTATGGCCGTCTTCGGCCGATCCTGTCTCTGCAACCACCACCCTTGGCGGTTCTTCTTGCGCTGGTGTATCACCAAAGGGTGATGCCGACGCAGACAGCACGCGAAGTATACTCATCGTGCTACCTGCTTGAGTCCTTGAACTGCCTCCAAGCCTCGCACGTAACAAGTGATGAAGGCACGGGAGGCACAGGATGTTCTGGCTGGTGGCGATGTACGGAAGATGGGATTTAGCCGCTTGCTCGTTGATTGTAAGGAGGTGCGCGCCTTGTACCCGGATTTTGGTACCGTTGTTCCAGCGTGTCTTCGATGAATGGTCATTAATGATAATGACCTCATTAAGTGGTGAAAAAAATAATAATTTTCTTAGGAGCAATACAATTTATATAAATAAGATGTAGGATGTTAATGGGTTGCATATTTAATGGCAATGATAGTACGTTGCTAGTAAACTGGACGAAACGGACATAAGATCCCCTATGGGGTATTAGTGAGCTCCTCAACCAAAACTCTACAACTACTCTGAGCATAAAGCTTAAAGGAAATATATGAAAAAAGACCCATAACCTAAAAAGTATCAAATGTTCAACGGAATTCCAACAAGTCCAACTAGCTACAAGTGCTAGTTGCTACGCTTTGCTAGTAGTCAGCTTGTGTGGTGAATGTTTCCCTTGATTATTATAAAAACTAAAAATAAGGTTATTTTATATTACCAAACATAAAGAAAGGGGACACATGAAAGAAAACCCAGAAATTAATAAAAAGGAAAGAAAAAATGATAGTACAGTTTATTTTGTATTGTCCTTGTGGACCACACTCCCTTTAATGAAGACCGTGGTACCCAGGTCTGCTTCTACAGCTCTCTTTTCGCACAAAAGCGTGAGTTTGTTTCCTGTTGGTCTCCTATTGGATTTCACCGAGACATTCTCACCCACCTCAAAGATCCTGTTTTGTCGAGAAGCATTTTCTCTGGCTCTGAACGCGATCTGTGCGTTTTTTTTTCCTATCCTGGTTCTTTTGAAAGATGCTGGCTGCATTTTTCTGACTAAATGGGAGTCTTTGAAATTCATATTTACCCCCATTTACTGAAAACGAAGCTCTGCGAGCGTTGAAAACTACCTAGCTTCGCCTAAGCCCCCCCGTATAAAGAAAATATAATATATAATAATATAAATATAAATAATATAATATTCTGCATAGGGTATTTGTCGGGTATCGTTCGTTCATTAGGCTTACGAAAGTCAATAACTAAACGCATGTTTGCTCTTATATTGAACATTTGTGGGTGACTGCAGTTGTGCCGTGAATTGAATGAATTGGGAAAGGAGAGTCCAACGGGCGGACGCTTCTCAGTTCCTCTTGCGGTCAGATGATATTTTTAGAAGCACCCTTATCAATGAGGAACTTCATATCGAGTTCCGGTACTCTTTGTCTAATGACGGGCAGCTGGGATTTTGCCCCTAAAACATTTATGGCATCCGAGTCATAATCATCTACGGCATTGTCGCCGACTTCTGCCGCTTCGATGGAGGCGGTTCTGCGTAACATGGTTGACCATTTGCTGATTTACATGGAAGTTAAAGGCTTGGTTGAATTGATGAACCCAAGATAAGGAAGGATCGACTTCCATATGTTGTTGTGCATTACAATGCCCTTGCTGCGTATAACTACCTTGTCTGAGAGTGCCGTGTAATGGTCGCTTGTCACAGTAAAAGAAGAAGAAGGCGAGTTATTATTGCATCAATTTTTAAAGCTGTGCTAAATGAGGTTAACACAGAATTGGCTGGACCTATGATCTTGCTCCTTATGATGACAATTGTCTGGTAGTGTCGTGAGCTGCCATTATATGGCTTGAAAATATGGTAAGCGGCTACGGCCACCTGCCGGGCAGGTATTCGACAGCGTCTGGTGGTTCATCTCACCGGACGCTATTTCTTATTTCAATAGCCGCGTATTTTTGTACCGCCGGGGCGACAATGTGTGATGCCGCCATTCGGTCAGAGAGTTCATTGATTCTATTGATCAATGCTTTTTCTCGCTGTTGGTCCAGAGCAACTTGCTCTGCTAAGGTGCTGCTGATAGCCGTCTGTAACCTGCTCGACATCTATGTTGCTGGATACGAGAGAAGCTATGGGTGCGTATTTTGGTATATTGTCCTGGTGGACCACCCTCCCTTTAATGAAGACCGTGGACCCCGCGTCTGTTTTTACAGCTTTAAAAAAATGAAGCCAAGAACTCTAGTTGGCTATGCTAATATTCACCAAGCGGATTGTTTTAATATATCTTTTTTCCCATGCTCATTATTTTGACTGAGGAAGCTCACTCACTTGTTTCTTAAAAAAAAAAATTTTGTGAAACTGCTTTAATCCTCCAGCGGTGTTTTTCCCACGTAGTAGATTGCACCCGTTGCCCGTAGGATTGTTGAATAATTGTTTTTTATAAAAACGCTTTTTTGCGTCTTTACTTTTGCTGCCTCTAATGAAGTAGGCCAGCAACTGTAAGTTTTTTTTCTTTTCTCTTTTTTTTTTTTAAATGCTTCCCGGAAAAGCCCCGTAATTTTTTGACTTATGATTTTGTCAAGGTACCACAAGTTGGGTGCCAATTAATACGCGTTTGTGTATTAATTGGTCTTGCGATTGCTTCCGTTAGAAGCCGCGTGGGTACTGTACTTTTATTATGTTATTTCACGAGAGATACTTGCATTTAAAAATGCATTTTAATGGTCAGGACAATATAGGTGTTGCTTGTTGTTTATTTTTAAACTGCTTCCTGAAGAAGCCGCGTGGTTATAATTATTTATTTATGTATTAATCATACGTTCACTTTAATCACGTATGATAATAGTAATGCTTATTGTCTACGAGTGCCAAGCAACATGCGTTGAGATGACGGTGAGTTAACTAAAAACACGATTACCATTTCGTCCGGCAATACACCGGCATTATTGAATAACTATTTCAGACTGTTTTTGAATATGTAAAAGTATAATGATTAAAGCTTAAATAATATCAAAAACGCTCAGCCTCACATGAAATGCTGAGCCCTGCATTTTGATTCATAGCGGCCACGCAACTATGCTGTGACTGTGATTGCCGGCTGTGCAATGACATCCGTTCAAGTGCTCGTGGTGTCACATTTACCACTTGCAACTGAACGTCGACGTTCATTGACTTAAGTAATAGGAGCTGCTGAGCTCCGCGAACTGATTCGTAGCGGCTGCACAACATTGCCAGCTACATAAAATCCAGCCAAACATACAATGCTGTGACGTGGTGTCATATTTTATTACACATATATAAAATTAAATTGACTTTATTTAACTTACACATGTGATCGAAAACAACAAAATCATAAATTTGGAAAACTTGGAGACGGCGTTTAAAACATTAGACGAAATATTTACAATTTGTGAAATTTTACAAGCATTGTGTGTACGCGTAAAGTATAGGGTGCTGGGTATATTTTAGTCGGTATTTCTCGACTTCTTACTTACTTGTTTCAATAATCTGCTTCTGCGTCTAGCTGGTGACAAAACGCTAAAGCGTTCTTACTTGTTTCAATAATCTGCTTTAGCGCATAGCTGGCGACAAAACGCTAGAAAGTTGTTTTTGTGAGCCCGCTCGCTATCATACCCTGAGCAAAGATCGATCTACGAGTTCATGGAATTATTCGCTTTATGAATAAGCTTATACAATGCTCTTTTGAGTATGCGTTACGAATATGGGTTAAGGTGTATGATTTAAGATTTTATGATTTATGTATGACCATATATATGTTTTTAGTTTGAACAGAAAGAGATATTTGAATAATTCCGAAAGGACAATGATAAATAATGGGTGTAATTTTAAAATGAGGATTATAGGTCTACATACATGGTGACGCAGGGTTTGCTGCCAAAGTGAAAAATTAAATACGCCGAAAATTTAAAAGCTTATTTTCAACTACTACACATATTTATTTATGTTCATACTGTTGTTAATTAAGGCACCAATATCATTATTTAATAGACTTAATATTACGGTGGATATTCCTTGGATCTGATCCAATTCCGGCATCGTGTGCCTTTTAATGAAGTCGAGCCCGTGTCTCCTTGGCATATTTACCATTTTTTCAAGCATAAACATTTTCTTCACATCTTCTGACTTGAGACTGAACTTAGGCCTTTTTATGACATACTATGATCATCGTCGCTGAAGACCGTCCGTATTGTGTATCCATCACTCGTGTTTACACAATGAGAATGTAATACAGATAGAGAGGTAACAAGAATACCCCTCCACTGTTAAGAAAAAAGTCCCAGCCCTGTGGTTAAGCTCGTCTCCCCCCTTCTTCTTTGTGCTCGTTTATCACTTGTTTGCTTATACTACTAGTCCCGCGGCCATATTTGATTTAGTTTTTGTTTCGATTGCTCATGTGTTCTCGTATGTATTCGGCACTGTCTGTCTATGCTGAAAGCCTAATACATATTTCGAAGCATGAACTCTTTGTTAGTCTCTTAGTTATCAATACTTTGTGACTTGGGTGTGATGAAATTGTTATATAATACGAATAATATAAAATTAATATTTGTTTTTATTCTATTTAAGTAAAAAATTAAAACAATAAAAATAAGTTATTTAAATTTAAATTATTAATAATATAAATTAATATATATATATTTTATGTATATATTATATTTATTAATCATTCATTTATTTCATTAGAAGCAAATAATTTGTTTGCATTATACTAATTTGTTCTGTCGACACCAAAAAGTCTGCAAATGACCTGCTGCATGTGTGTGCTCTATCGCTTCATCGCAGCCCTATGGTTAAGCTCGTCTCGTCGATTCTTCTTTATGTCTTGTGTTTGGTTATAGTTCTGGACCTGCCTCAATATTCGAATTCGTCCGTCTTTTTGTGTATGCATGTGAACAATTCTAACGGGAATTGGCAAAACGTCTGCAGACGGCCTGCTGTATGTGGCCTCGCGCCGTCTTTTTGTGTATGCATTTCTGTGCGCCCAGCGGCTATAGGCAAAACGCAAAAGATCGAACAACAACAACACGTGATGGTTGTCGTTGCTGGAACGCACAAACTGAATAATGTATTTTAATACCCTTTATTAAAAAATGCAATTAAGCTCTATGAAATTATTAATATATATTTTTAATACACGAACAATTCATGTTAATTATCTGAATGGAAAATGCGTTTATTTTATGGTTAGTGTTAATTTAGTATTTATTCATTTTAAACCTGTTTAATAAGTTATTAATGATCTACCTAATTCCCAATATATATATACGCATATATATTTTGGAAGTCATATTTAAGTATCTCACGTTTGGCCATACAATTGCACAAAGTTCTTACAAAGTCTGTACTACCCTCCCATAATACCCTCGATCTAAGGCATTGGCAAGCAGATTGAACTAAAAGTCGAAAAATGAGAAACTCAAGTTCTGCGACAACAACAAGAGGAATGAAGTAAGGCAACAGTTAATCGTTGTCTCATGCTTCGTCCTCTTCGCGACAAAGCAATAGCGAAAAACAATGATGGCCGACCACTTCACAACGAGCAGGCAGGGAAATTTCCCCACGAGCTTAACCACAGGTTTAGTCCCTTCTGTTAAAAAGAGGGATACTCTTGTTTCCACTCTATCTGTATTACATTCTCATTGGTGTTTACATAGCCCTGATTGGGACAGTCGACTTCTAGTCGAGCTCCGCTTGTTCATATGTAATCAGAGTCGTCTCGGTTTAGGTGTAATTAGATTTAACAGAAATTGCCTACCCTATAAAGGGATGTCTACCTGAATTCCATCACTCGTTTTAGGCCCCCGCATGAACGATCCAATTTGATGACACTGCCCGTGTTCCAAGGATGCAGGATACATTCTAATTTAGAATATGTGTTTATATTAACACAATGTTGTGATATTTCCTTGAACATCAATTCAAAATGTAATTGTATTTTATAGCTTGCATTGATTTCCAAGCACATATTTTGACATTTTGTTTAGAAAATAAAAAAAATAAATGAAATCAGATAAAATTTAAAACATATTTTTAGCAATATTTTTCAAACCAGAACATCAGACTAGGTGAAATGTACTTTTCGCAGTCAATCAAAGTTGGAAAATACGGTAAAAAAAAATGAGTGTCAATAACTCAACAAAGCAAAACGAATAAAAGAGATTTGATCTCTTTCTTTAGAACTAACTCATCTTTAACAAGTAAGAAGGCTCTAGTCGAGAAATCCCGACTAGACTATACCCTTAACCCTATAATTTACGCATACAGTCAGTGCTTGCTAGTATGTGTGAGTGTGTGTATGTATACGCGTATAGTGCATACCTTCTTAATTTCAATACTCCATATCTCCAGTGTTTCTCAACCGATTTCAATAAAATTTCCACAGATTGTCTTTATTTAGTCTAATCTTTCAAACTGCATGTATGAACGCGGCGATTTCAGAGACTATAAGAGCCAGACTCTCCAGATTTGGAACATAAGCTCGCCTAATCCCTAGGCAGTACAATTTTGTTTCGATAACTCTTCCCGTTTCCGATATACACATGTGATCGATAACAAAAAATATCTTGAATATCGAAAAGTAATAAAGTATGCACTGTACGCGTACACACACACACATACTTGCAAGCAGTGACTGTACGCGTAAAGTATAGGGTTCAGGGTATCGTCTAGTCGGGTTTTCTCGACAAGAGCTTTCTTACATGTTTTTTTTTTGTTTTTTTTTTTGTGGCCGATAGCTGGCAACACTGCTGTCAATACCAGTTCTATGCTTGTCGTGAATTTGAAAACTAGGCATCTATTTACAGCACAACGATTTCTTTTTAGTTGGCATTAACAATATGATAGTTATGTTTATCATCAGCAAGCAAGAAACCAGACTCCAAACGTCTAACAACTGCTCTGACGTCTCCAAGATCGAAACGGATACGCGAAAGGTGATTTCGAGTCGAAAGGAAGGCGAAGTAGCCCTGATGGCAATCGGCATTGACGACTACCACCACGTCTCATTCCCTGGGACCATTCTCGCCAGCGGTTGGAAGATAAAAGCAATAAGAGCAGCAGGCACAGTAACACCGTTTTTCACTGCATCGAATCGGGTGATCGGGCAGATTTGCCCGTCTTATCGGTCGGTCTGGTTGAGGATGAAGACCGTGCGAAGTGGATACTCGGTCCAGATGAGCTGAAGGAGATTTACGAGACTGTACCGATGTCCCCGCGCTTAATGAGCTTAATAAAAAATTAAAGCTGACGGCACGACGTCCGCCGTCCAATGCAAAGAAGTGGAACGGTATGTGATTATGGTGACGCTGGCCTTCGCGACTACCAGATTACCACATGAACATCCATTGAGTTTAAGCGGCCTGGGATGTTTATCAATCAACATCATGGGCTTGCCCTCGTAGAGGAGAGATCGGTATAAAAATAGAATGCCTTTACTCAACTGACTCGGAGATGCAATACCAGAAGCATGCCTCATTTTTATACCCTGAACCGATTGAAAATGGGTAAAAAGGGTATAATGGATTTGTGCAAAAGAGACTCCAGATTTCGAACATAAGCTCTAGGCAGTACAAATTTGTTTTAAATTTTCTATAACTCTTCCCGTTTCCGATATACACATGTGATCGATAACAACAAAATCTTGAATTTGACAAACTTCTAAACTACGTTTTAAAAACTAGACGAAATAATAAGAATCTGTGCAAATTTTATTAAAATCGGTTCAGAAACACCGGAGATATGGGGAATCGATATTAAGAAAGTATGCACTATACGCGTACACACACACGTACAAGCAGTGACTGTACGCGTAATGTATAGTGTTCAGGGTATAGTCTAGTCGGGATTTCTCGACTACAGCCTTCTTACTTGTTTTTTTATACCCTTAACCCATGGAAAATGGGTATAATGGTTTTGTGTAAAAGTATGTAACAGGCAGAAGGAAGCATCTCCGACCCCATAAAATATATATATTCTTGATCAGCATCAACAGTCAAGTCGATATAGCCATGTCCGTCTGTCCGTCCGTATGTATGAACGCGGCGATCTCAGAGACTATAAGAGCTAGAGACTCCAGATTTGGTACATAATCTCGCCTAGTCCCCGCGCAGTAGTTTTTTTTTCGATAACTCTTCCCGTTTTCGATATACACATGTAATCGATAACAAAACCTTCAATTTGGAAAATTTTTTGATGCAGTTTTTAAGATTAGACTAAATAATGACAATCTGTGAAAATGTTACTACACTATACGCGTATACATACACACACTCACATATACTTGCACGCACTGACTGTATGCGTTAAGTATAGGGTTAAGGATATAGTCTAGTCGGGATTTCTCGACTAGAGCCTTCTTACTTGTTTTATTTTAAATTATTTGCTGCAACAGTTATAAGTACCTCAATAAAATTGATATTTGTGCATAATATTTTCTACATTTTTTTTACGAATCTTTTACTTTCTCGGTATTAATATTTGTTTTAAATATGTAGTAGGTATATAAATTTAATACACAATATTTTTCCCAGCTGTGATTTATTTTATTAAGAAATTATTTCTTTGAAAGAAATCTTCATGTAAAGTTGTTATTTGTGCAAAACTTGAAAGTACCAAATATTAGAGAAATTCACTAATTTAATTAAGTTAAATTTATTAATTAATATGAAATATATTCACCAATTTCAATCGGTGGGGTATCGAATTTACTAAGTTTTCTAATGTTTTCTTCTCGATAGATGCCCATTTCAGGACAATAGCCGCTTTTAAGCCCTTTAAGGACACTTGCCTTCCACCCTCATACTCCTTTGCTGAAAGTATTCCACAAAGGTCCTCAATTGGATTTTGGTCCGGACATATTGCTGGCCACCGCAATACCCCTTATATTTTTTGACTTAAAAAACGTTATCAAATGCATTGAAACGTGTATATCGTTGAAAATCGCGTGGAACACGCATTCATTCGTCCCGGCATATGAGACTTTCCACCAGAGCTAAATGTCGCCCATACCATCAGAGAGCCACCACAGAGGTTCCGCTTAGGGCAACTCTGCCGGGGATGTGTTGCGTCCTCTCCTTCTGATTACGGTCTGCTCGGTCTAAATTGAACATTTTTCATATTTTTCATAAAAGGCAAGTCGGGCCCCTTTGCGGAGTGTTTGAGGTGCATCTTCAACTGCGTTTTTATACCCTTAACCCATTGAAAATGGGTAAAAAAGGTATAATGGTTTTGTGCAAAAGTATGTAACAGGCAGAAGGAAGCATCTCCGACCCCATAAAGTATATATATTCTTGATCCGCATCAACAGCCGAGTCGATATAGCCATGTCCGTCTGTCCGTCCGTATGTATGAACGCGTCGATCTCAGAGACTATAAGAGCTAGAGACTCCAGATTTGGTACATAAGGCTCTAGTCGAGAAATCCCGATTGGACTATACCCTTAACCCTATAATTTACGCATACAGTCAGTGCTTGCAAGTATGTGTGAGTGTGTGTATGTATACGCGTAAAGTGCATACCTTCTTAATTTCAATACTCCATATCTCCAGTGTTTCTCAACCGATTTCAATAAAATATTCACAGATTGTCATTATTTAGTATAATCTTTCAAACTGCATAAAGTTTTCCAAATTCAAGATTTTGTTGTTATCGATCACATGTGTATATCGGAAACGGGACTAGGCGAGGTTATATACCAAATCTGGAGTCTACCTCTTATAGTCTCTGAGATCGACGCGTTCATACATACGGTCGGACAGACGGACATGGCTATATCGACTCGGCTGTTGATACTGATCAAGAATGTATATACTTTATGGGGTCGGAGATGCTTCCTTCTGCCTGTTACATACTTTTCCACAAAACCATTATACCCTTTTTACCCATTTTCAATGGGTTAAGGGTATAAAAACGACAACGAAGTTAATTACAACCACTGAAATGCAGGCGATTATGGGGTGATTTAAAAGTCATCTGCAAGAATCGGAATATATTGGAAAAAATTTTAATTTTGATTTTTACAAATAAATCGTCCATAGCTATAAAATGGCGCGAAAAAGAGCTTGTTATATATTTACTTTAACACAAACGTGATAATTTTTTGTTCAAACTACAGAGTGATCAATATACATATAGAACTTTTAAATTTTCACGAATGCGAGTATACACATATATAATATGTACGGTGTTAGAAGGTATTTCGTTGTTATTTGCGACTTAGCTATTTTGAAAACACATTCTTTATGTTTTGATCGCTGATTAATTTTCTGCTATATGTGTACTGCTATTGTAGCAATGTTTTGGCCGGCGTTGGTTATCCTGTATGTGTTGTCATTTGCGGTCATAAGTCCTTCAAGATCGCGCTCTTTGCATTTTTCAATTTATCAAGTCGCTTTAGTAGATGGTTATTCGCGGTTTCCGATTCTTCTAACCGTTCCAGGATCTCTCGGTGCTGTTGATTACATCAAAAAAATATATATTTTTATGGTAACTTTAGTAACGTATTTGCAAATATATACATGTTTGTATCACAGGGTGCCCATAAATTGCTTATGCAGAGCATTTACCAATACCACCAATAAATACAATATGCAATAAATTGAATGTGTGATCAGGGCTACGCATCACTTTGGTTGCTGACATAAGCAAACAAATCGTGGGCGCATATTTTTCAAGCCAAGTGTGTCGCATAGAAAAATGAAAGTTATTCTGTTGTTGACATCGGTGCACAATTTTCTTTTACAGAACGACCGGTCTTTTCTTATGCATGGCGAGAAATATTTCATTATTATTACAGCATAAAATTATATATACTGTTTTGAAATGACTGGCTAATTTCTTTTACCCCATCTGTCTTTTTATACCAAATCCCAAATACAGGATTCATCAGGATAGAATAGAATCAGTGCAAAAACAATTCCTGCTCTTTGCACTTCGGGGTCTTAATTGGGACAATAACTTTAACTTACCTTCCTACCATAGTAGACTTTTACTAATAAATCTTCCTTCTCTTCCTGATCGTAGAACAATGCTTGGAATAACTTTTTTTCAATAAACTAATGGGGAAATTGATTCCCCTGAATTAATAAACCAAATTAGCTTCGCAGTTCCGATCAGAAATACTAGAAATTTCTTACCTATATCTCTTCAAACTTGTTATTCTAATTATGCTATCCATAACCCCTTTCGGATTTTATGTGCTTTATATAAGGATCTTTCCTACTTAATACATAGTGCCACTCCTACTTGCTCTCTCAAAAAACTAGTCTCGTGTCACTTGTCTATATGTTCGCGATCTTCGTAACCGTACGCTACGCGGTGCGCCCCTCGGTCGGATGGGCGGGAGGTGGGTCGCTTTGTGCTTGGGTCCGCGCGTTAACAAGCCGGTGCTTGGTATCGTTGGGCCACTTGAATGTACTGTCCGTTAGTACATCTACGTCCAATAAAAATACCCTTAACCCATTGAAAATGGGTAAAAAGGCTATAATGGTTTTGTGAAAATGTATGTAACAGGGAGAAGGAAGCATCTCCGACCCCATAAAGTATTTATATTCTTGATCAGCATCAACAGCCGAGTCGATATAGCCATGTCTGTCTGTCCGTCTGTCCGTCCGTCCGTCCGTCCGGCCGTATGTATGAAGGCGTCGATTTCAGAGACTATAAGAGCCAGAGACTCCAGATTTGGAACATAAGCTCGCCTAATCCCTAGGCAGTACAATTTTGTTTCGATAACTCTTCAAGTTTCCGATATACACATGTGATCGATAACAAAAAATATCTTGAATATCGAAAAGTAATAAAGTATGCACTGTACGCGTACACACACACACATTTTTGCAAGCAGTGACTGTATGCGTAAAGTATAGGGTTCAGGGTATCGTCTAGTCGGGTTTTCTCGACAAGAGCTTTCTTACATGTTTTTTTTTTTTTTTTTTTTTTTTTTGTGGCCGATAGCTGGCAACACTGCTGTCAATACCAGTTCTATGCTTGTCGTGAATTTGAAAACTAGGCATCTATTTACATCACAACGATTTCTTTTTAGTTGGCATTAACAATATGATAGTTATCATCACCAAGCAAGAAACCAGACTCCAAACGTCTAACAACTGCTCTGACGTCTCCAAGATCGAAACGGATACGCGAAAGGTGATTTCGAGTCGAAAGGAAGGCGAAGTAGCCCTGATGGCAATCGGCATTGACGACTACCACCACGTCTCATTCCCTGGGACCATTCTCGCCAGCGGTTGGAAGATAAAAGCAATAAGAGCAGCAGGCACAGTAACACCGTTTTTCACTGCATCGAATCGGGTGATCGGGCAGATTTGCCCGTCTTATCGGTCGGTCTGGTTGAGGATGAAGACCGTGCGAAGTGGATACTCGGTCCAGATGAGCTGAAGGAGATTTACGAGACTGTACCGATGTCCCCGCGCTTAATGAGCTTAATAAAAAATTAAAGCTGACGGCACGACGTCCGCCGTCCAATGCAAAGAAGTGGAACGGTATGTGATTATGGTGACGCTGGCCTGTGCGACTACCAGATTACCACATGAACATCCATTGAGTTTAAGCGGCCTGGGATGTTTATCAATCAACATCATGGGCTTGCCCTCGTAGAGGAGAGATCGGTATAAAAATAGAATGCCTTTACTCAACTGACTCGGAGATGCAATACCAGAAGCATGCCTCATTTTTATACCCTGAACCGATTGAAAATGGGTAAAAAGGGTATAATGGATTTGTGCAAAAGAGACTCCAGATTTCGAACATAAGCTCTAGGCAGTACAAATTTGTTTTAAATTTTCTATAACTCTTCCCGTTTCCGATATACACATGTGATCGATAACAACAAAATCTTGAATTGTGAAAACTACTAAACTAGGTTTTAATCATTAGACGAAATATTGACAATCTGTGAAATACTGAAATCGGTTGAGAAACACCGGAGATATGGAAATTAAGAAAGTATGCACAACACTCGTACACACACACATACTTCCAAGCACCGACTGTACGCTTTAAGTATAGGGTTCAGGTTATCGTCTAGTCGGGATTTGTCGACTAGAGTCTTCTTGCTTGTTATAATATAAACTTTACTTAAAATCTTTAATTTTTGCCAATTTCCGTCCATATTCGCTGGGAATTAAACATTCACTCAAATCGAACGGCAGGTCCAGGGGATAGTACCTCCAACAACTACGGTGCTGAATGCTATTGCTCAGCCGCAAGAATGTTTTCGTTATTCTTTAATCTGTTAATATATATCTAGCTGAAGTCAGAGATAACTTCCGTGAAGTCATCCCGATGGTGCAGATCTGCCTGGGGTAAAAACATTTTGCGATTGCCGCTAACTTCCTTGGGCTCATCGGTTGAGTGGCCATGTTAGGTTTATGTAACATATGTTATTATTTTGTTATGTATTTGTAACATAGAAAGTATAATATCAGAGCAACACACACATTTGTAACAAGAATCAGATGTGAAGTGTAAGTTATAGCCTTGATAAGACGATTCCTTTGATCAAATCTTGTATTGGCGAACATCCAGAAGAAACACAGGATTGTCATGTTTAAACTTTAGGTCAATACAGATAGTGGAGTACCAACTCGCTGCCACAGAAAAAAACATAGAACTTAACATAGCCACAAAAAAATCTAAACTAATAAAAGTTATAATTTAGGCAGTAACATTATTAATGCATTCTAAGAACGCTGCCCACTAGGACAAACACACAGAAAAAAGACGACCTACAATTGTATGGTGGTCTCGAAAGCGTGAATCTCACCACCCGTCGTCTCTTTAACAATGCGAAGAAATACGGAATACCTCCTACATCAAGGAGAGTTTAAAAGAAACAAGCAAGAAATTAAGTACCTTGGAGTCACTTTTAATCGAAAATTTAACTTTGGCACCTACGATATAAAAGTCTTGTAGAGCACTTTCGTATCATAGCTAAAAAGCCATGGGGAAAAGAAAATATGTTGGCTATACCTCTTAGAAGTAAGGCTCATGATCACGTACAAATCACGAAGGTGCATGGGGTGGAAGAGGTAACAACCTCTTCAAAAATGGTATCATGAGAGCGTCAAAATCACCATACAATAATCTAAAACAGTTGGTAGACAAGAAAAGCACCGATGAGATGGGCAATAAAAATAACACCCAGTAATTTACTTTGAGAAGCACAATCTAAAAGCGATTGCCGACAAATACTCTAAACACAATGATAGATATTTAGGTATTTCTTTAGATTAGCGAACTATTGATTAGTTAAAAGGTTACTTTCAACAGGAACATTTTTAGATTTTTTGTGTTTTGCATATTTTTTCAGAATAACAATTTGAAAATACGTCCTCAATATTCTGGTTTATTAACTGTATAAGTCGAGGAAACTTCTCGTGCAGTTCAAACTGTCATTCCATATGACCAAACCAAGGAAACATGTTACAAAAAAAAAATGTGCTGTCATGGAGTACTCATTGAGGGGAGGGTTAAATTGATAAAACTGTAAATTTTTATATTTTTTTTTTCACTACCAACGGCCAACGTTTTAGGGCTAATTTTGTGATGCTAGATATATTGACTGCGACAACAGCAAGGGTAATACACTACAGTCACGCGAACAACATACCTATTGTGGACGGAGACATTTAACTTTGGGACCCGTATCACACTACAGAACAATGACCAACTATACAAGGAAATTGACACAGTTGGTAATCGACATAGGACACGTTAAGGACATGTTATGTACTCTCGTTAAACACTATCGCACGAGGCACTTCGGACCCGTACGACAAAAATAACATATTATTGACACAGATGCAGCTAAATACTGCATTCAAGAAAAAATCAACCAGCTCACAGATACAATTACCAAGATTCCTTAAAACTCTAAAGACAAGCAGGCCATTACCAGCCATTTATTCGAAACTCTCGCAGCAAAATAATCGTTATAAATCCATGTAATATATAATATATATATATGTAATATATATCACTCTGACCTTATATCGATTCGCACTGACCAAGTCAAGGGACTTTTACTACAGGGATATTTAAAGTCTCTGGTATTCAGGTAGATCTTAGATATAATCTTATCAATTTAATAAATTACATTAAGAAAGCTGTGAAGAAAAGTAACGATCATCCCACTGTCGACCACAACGGTTCTACCCTTCAACTTCATGACAACCTGGTGACCAATTACGATGGGCATATGTAGCGAATTTATAAGATAAGGTTGAGGCGGTAATGAAAAGTCAGGAATAAACACAAATTATAACAAAAATCCTATCAACAATTTGTGTGTTATTACCCATGTTTTTTATATATTCACATTTTTCTCATAATCTATGATACATTTTTGTTGTGCATTAGAATACTTTTTTGTTGTGCCGCACAATAGGAGAAAAGTAAGAAACTGTAAATGTCGCAACAAAAATTTCGAGGACTATAACTTTCAGGTTCAGTATGACTTGTATATACTAAAATTTAGGAGAAGCACCACAACTTTAGTTTAAGAATTTTCTATAACGCCGACTCTGAAAAAAACAAGTACGAAGGCTCTATTCGAGAAATCCCGACTACACTATACCCTGAACCCTATACTTTAAGTGTACAGTCAGTGCTTGCAAGAATGTGTGTGTACGCGTATAGTGTATACTTTCTAAATTGTAATGCTCCATATCTCCGGTGTTTCTCTACCGATTCAATAAAATTTTCACAGATTGTCATTATTTCGTCTAATGTTTCAAACTGCATCAAAAGTTCTCCAAATTCAAGAT
Organism: Scaptomyza reducta; assembly: GCA_035044485.1. Taxonomy (NCBI): domain Eukaryota; kingdom Metazoa; phylum Arthropoda; class Insecta; order Diptera; family Drosophilidae; genus Scaptomyza; species Scaptomyza reducta. The sequence continues at coordinate 197,450 of JAWNNV010001052.1, forward strand.
TTTGTTGTTATCGATCACATGTGTATATCGGAAACGGGAAGAGCTATCGAAAATTTAAAACAATCTTGTACTGCGCGGGGATTAGCGAGCTTATGTACCAAATCTGGAGTCTCTAGCTCTTATAGTCTCTGAGATCGACGCGTTCATACATACGGACGGACAGACAGATAGACGGACATGGCTATATCGACTCGGCTGTCTATGCTGATCAAGAATATATATACTTTATGGGGTGGGAAATGCTTCCTTCTGCCTGTTACATAATTTTGCACAAATCCTTTTTACCCATTTTCAATGGGTTCAGGGTATAAAAAAAGTGAAAACGGGTGGATACGAGTCTGCTTGCAAAGGAGGTGTACGGGTCGCCAGGGGTGAGTGCGGCGTTCAAAAATAGTTGGATGCACATCTTTGGGGCCGAGGATATGTAGATTCTCCATGCCAATTCCATTCAACACGCCGTCACATTCAAATTTTAAGAAAATCTCTGAGAGATGTCTCTAGCTATATTGCCATTAAATTTGGTGATCCTACCCTAAAAACGAAGAATGATATGTGCGTTTCCAATTTCAAAGTGGGGGGTTGTAGAGATTTGAGGGATGCCACCAGCTATGTTTGGTAAGTCTTGCTGGTTTTTATGGATTTTCCAGCCTCCAGTGGACAAAGCAACCCAATATTGAAACGAAAAAATTAGCAATGTTTCAAGAATCAAGCCTTACGGCTGTCAAAAAACGTGGCGTTCATACAGATGGACGGAAATCTCACAAATCCAATATACTCATTACCTTGGGTATCGGTGTATAAAAAATGTCATATCTGGGTGTCCGAAAAACTTTACGTCTTTAGGATCACTGAATCCGAGGTCCATTTTACATAATTACATCAGGATTTTACCAAAACCTACATTAAAGGGAAAATTTTTTGAGGAAAGGGGGTTTGGTGTTGTTAGGCGTTATCTAGATTGGTTAAATCACTGTGCACCATTTAGGCCGGGTTTCTTTGACAATTCTACAAGTACCGACAGTACGTATACGAAGTACTTTGGAACTCATTGATGGCAGCTTAACATATCGAGCTCAAAGGAATTGCTTATGGAGATTTTATAGCCGCCTGATTTTAGATGCAGACACTTGCTGTAGTGGGATCCATGATGGCAAGGCATGAAAGTGCTTCTTTTCTAGAAGTAAACTTAGCTTTAAAAAAAAACTACAGTGGTCAATAATTTTGTGGATTTGCTGATGGGTGAGTTTCCGCAGTAGTCACCCGCCTACCCACAAGCCATCTGTAAAAATTCGTATGGAGTATGGTCTGTCCTGGCGTGCTGTTGCACTAGTCTTCCCGTGAAGGGTTAAGTGTGGGCAGCTCTGGGGGTAAGAGGGACAACCTCTTTTTTTCTCTCCTATGCGTAGAGCAATATAAGTCGGTGGGGTTCTTAATATCAATTGTTATACAGTGCACGCTCAATAACATGATTAAAATCAATGGAGTTCTCAAGTTAACAAGAGTGTTTATATTTTAGAATGCCAAACAAGTATAAGATGAATAGAAATTTATACACTAGAGTGATACATGAATGTCAAAGAAATGTCATTCGCATACAAAACGCGTCAAATTAAATGAATGAAGTAGCTTACGACGGCAAGATGGTATGAGTTAATTGTATGCTCGGCCAGATAGTGTAGACAGCTACCGGCCACAAAAAAAAAGGATACACAAAAAACGTGATAGCGAAAAGGACAGAAATCAGGGGGGTTGCCTATTTTGAGCTCTCACACTGTTTGATTTTTAGTCTATTTCTAAATATTTAGAAATTTGCAAGCGGTATGTAAATGTTGTTATCGCCAGCTCATAGCTCAATGTGAATTTAATATATATTTGTATTATATTTCAAATCTAGAGTCTGGCTTTTAATATCATTGTATGCACCAACAGTGCATACATACGGACGGACGACGGTCCAACGAATATGACTATTTCGACTCGGTTGTTAATGGTGATCAAGATTATATATATACCTTATTGGCTCCAAGATGCTATCTTGTGTTTGTTACATACTTTCGCAAAAGACTTCTACGTTCTTTTAATAAATAAGGAAATATGCAAATTTTTATCAAGTTGGGTAAAGTTTTGAAGTGAAACTTGTCAATAGCAATAAAAAAAATGTTTTCACTTGTAGCCTGTAGGTTCGTACTAAGATTTTATTACATATCTTACATTTGTATAACTTCTATATAATATGCTTTGCCCAATCTAGCCGATTTCGACAAATGATGTAACATTACAGGCCATGGCCACGGTTTTACCTCGATAGTTCAAAAGCTGCCAGAAAAGTTTTGAATAAAAACATTTCATGGATTAATAAAAACAAAACAATTTACCGTAGTAGAACATAATTCTTTGTTTGTGGGGAGGTGGGTGAAGTTAGTTTTAAATTATTTATTTTTAGACTATCAACATTATGCCATTAGTTTTAAAAAAGTCAACAACGCCTCCCGTGATCGTTGCGGTCAAATCTCAATACTTTGAAGCATAAATGTTTGAATTTGTATTATCATATTACATAAATATTATTATAATTTTAAAGATGATTCGTTAATTTGACAGACATTATAAAGGACATTGCACAAAACTAGTATAATTTTCTACATTTTTAATCAAAGTAAAAAACGATTTTTTAATAAGATTTGTTAGAGTGTATTTCTTACTTCACGTTGCAGCTTCCTTCGTTCGACTTTTAGTTCTGCCTCTGATTTTTCGGCGGCTTCTGCCGTGCTTTTATATCGTATAACTTGCGTCTCCGACCGTGATAAGCTTGCCTGAAGACATGCGATTTCCTGTTCAGCTTTTTGTAGTTTGTATTTATAATCTGATATGATTTTATTTGATTCTCCTGTGAAATGTATGTTGAAAAAAATGATATTAAGCTTAGGTCCTCCGCACATCGGCTTTTATCGGCATCGTAGCAGCACAGCAAATAAAAACGCGACTTTAATGATACAGTTATTGAACCGAGCTATGGGACCAAACAGATACGGCTATTCTTACAGCTAATCGCAAGACAAGGGACAACTTTCGTTAATAGCATACATGGCGATATAGCAGGTCGCATTTGTGCAATGCAAACCTATGATCACTTATTTATTTTGTAAAAAGGTGTTTAATCGCAGAAGCCGGTTTTACACTATACAACATATTTGAGTTAAACATTCCCGTTCAGTTTTATTATCGATTTTGGCTTCCTTAACACGAAAATCAGAACCAACATTTTTTTAGGATTAATTTTCAGGATATACTAACCTTGTGGTGCAACAAAAAAACACGGTTTTCCAGTAAATTTAAAACAGGGTCGCCAAGCTTTAAACAAATTTTGGCTGCTTTATCGTAAATCGAAAATAAAACTTTTTTAGGCAGCATTGTAGAATTCCACAAAAACTTGTATTATTTTAGTACTTTCTGCACTTCGTTGCCACCCTGTATTTATTTAACATTACCCATACGTTCTTGATACGCAGTTTCTGTTTCTATTAAGTGTTTATGATTAGTATTGTGGCAAAAGCTGCTATTAAATGTTACGCGCATAACTTTAAAATCCTGTTCCTTTAAACGTGGCATACTATTATTAATACTCATTATTTTTAATCAGGTTTTATCAATCTAAATAAAATTTTCTTCTAGTTTTGCAGCGAAATTAACGTTCGTCTGAATGCCATATACCCAACTTAGACACCCTATATTTCCTAGGCCAATGGTAATACTAATTATTTAGTAATTTACTTCTAACAACCTTCCATCAAAATAGATTTAGTTTCTATGTATGAGAAAGCGGACAAAATTGGCGACCCGCTTTAAAATCGGTTTTTAAGGATAAGAATAGTACTTGCGGGTGCAAAAATACGCAGTGTAACTCAACAGAACGTTTGTATAAAAACACGGGGTTTATGAAATTTTTAGTTTCGAATATCTCAAAAACGAACGAAACTTTTGTTGTGTTTTTCGTGTGTAAGAGGCCAAAAACCATAAGAAAAGTTTGCTGCAATGTCTGACAAAGCAATTTGTTTCATTTTGTTGCCTATTGTAATCAGCAGAGAGCACTTATTTAGTGTTTTGTATAGACATTTTTAAATCTTTTGTTTACCAGAATAAATAAAATATGCTAAATTTTTTCTGTATAGATTTATTTTCGTATTTTGATCCGCAACACTCTAATTTGGGATACTTTTGTCCAATACTAGTAAGATATCGAGTGAATTACATAGTATATTTAACCAATACCGAGACGTTACGCGTAGTCCTATATCTCCGGTGATTCTTGACCGAATTCGATGGAATTTTCACAAATAATCAGTACTATGTCAAAGGTGCTAAAGAAAAACTAAAGCCAAATTTGTGATCGTTATAATAATGGGAAGAATTGCCAATTTAATTTTCTGACCGTTGAACATTATAGGCACTTTTTGTGGAACATCTTTTAGGCGAAGATTCCGTAAGAGCAGCTTCAACTGCGAATTATCGCTTCTGTTGATTCGATTCTCTCTCGAGCGACGTTAAATATTACAACCTACGAAACTGCATTGCCACGCAGCAGTTGAGCGATAAGCAAAATCGTGAGCAACTGCGCGACGTCGCAAGAATCAGTTTTAATATTAATAATTCAGTGCGACAAAATAAGTGCAATGCAAAAAATCTGCACAGAGAGGGTTATTTTAATTGTTTAAATAATGATTTTTCCTTCAATTCAATTCAATTCAGCTATCAATCTTATAGGACTGAGCCCATTGAAAATGGGTCGAAAGGGTATAATTGTTTTGTGCAAAAGTATGTAACAGGCAGAAGGAAGCATCTCCGACCCCATAAAGTATATATATTCTTGATCAGCATCAATAGCCGAGTCGGTTTAGCCATGTCCGTCTGTCTGTATGTATGAACGCGTCGATCTCAGAGACTATAAGAGCTAGATATTCTAGATTTAAAACATAAGCTCCCCTAACCCCTAGGCAGTAATTTGTTTTAAATTTTCTATAACTCTTCCCGTTTCCGATGTACACATGTGATCGATAACAATAAAATCTTGAATTTGGAAAAATTTGGAGATGCAGTTTGAAACATTAGACGAAATAATGACAATCTGTGAAATCGGTTGAGAAATACCAGAGATATGGAACATTGAAGTATACTGTAAACTTAGTATACGCATACACACACACCCATCCTTGTAAACACTGACTGTACGCGTAAGGTATGGGATTCAGGATATCTCCTAATCGGGATTTCTCGACTAGAGCCCTTCTTACTTACTTGTTTCCTATACAAATAGTAAAGACACCTTGTGGTGGCAAAAAGTTGAGTTTCGTTTGCAAACAGCTGCGTATATTCGATTTGCTCAAAAAATTCTGAACACTAGCACAAATAAGTATCTTATAATAAGTATTTTGTGTATTTCTTCAACTCACTTAGAGCATATTTTTGGTTTTGAGTATTGATTTGTGTGGTCATCTGCTGCCACACGCACAATCTTGAGTTTGAGGACAACATGGATAGGGCAACCAAAAAAAAAAGATGTTTTCTTGGCTGATAACCCAATAACTCAACACCAATTCTTAGTTATTGCATCAATGATGATATATATAGCAAACTTGACTGTAGTGTAAATCTAGCACTACTCAAATGCAAATCGTAAGATTCAATGTTATGCGCATATATCGATTTGAGTAATATCGCAGTTTTAACTTTGCAACGTATTTATGTGTCAGACATTCCAGTTAACTTCTCTTAATGGTTTTGGCCTCCTTAACATGAAAATCACACTCAAAAACCGTGTATGGATAAGTTTTCGAGATTTTTGCAGATCTATCGAGAGAGCGTCGTTCAGTAGCACAGTCGAAAATCGCGTGGCCGAGGCCTGAGTGAGGCATCCGACGAAGGCGGTAGGGTCGTGCCGCTGTATGTATTTTGTATCCTCTCACACTCGAAATTCGTTTTCTAAGATTTTTTGTGTGTGCACACAGCCTTCATATTTATTCATTTTCATTTCGTGTGATGACCTTAACCTGTCACTATTTTTTTGCTATTCAATTTTTTCAACAGATACAGGACTTTTGGCTAATTTTACTCTGGTTTTTATGGTTTTTTTTTTTAAATTGACTTTATACTGGTAACAGATAAAAGATTTTAAATCAAGAAATTTCACTTTATATTAATTATATTATTTAATATTATTTCATTTAATTTTGATTATTAGAGACACCAGTGTCTCATAGATTATTTTGGACTGCCATAAACAAAAGTTGCAAATAGCTGTAACTTGCAAACTGCAAAAGATATCGAAAAGAATTTAACGCCACTTTGTTTATTAATATATATATTTCTAATACAATGAAAAGTGCCATTGTTTTCAGTCACAACTGATTTTGAACAGATTATCCATTTTTTTTAATGGCTGAGTCCATGGCCAGCTGATGCATAGGCGGAATGAGTACGTAGAACAAGTTGCAGATTAACCAGGTTTGTGCAATACCGCACATGTGTTTGTATGCTGATGCCAAACGCACCAGGGCTATATGACAAATTTTTTTCTAGGAGTCTTAGGTACATCTCATTGTTCATTATTCCGTCAAACCAAATTTCCAACTTCTGAACCTAATATACACCTCCTTACTTCATTGTTATACTGCAGCCCATCCGATCTAAAAATTTTGAGTTTGGACTAATATACGAAGATTACATCGTTCCAGAACGGTGGTGGCTTCACACCATGGTCCTTGGAAAATTTTACCCCTATCTGAGTATTCATATGTCTAAACGGTTTCTGCCTTCTTGATGCGCAGTACCCAGTGCCCAGATTTCCAAAAAAAAATTACCTAAAAATTGTTAGCCTGGAGGAATGCCAAAAAAAAAAATTGCGCCAGAAACAAAATAATTAATTAGTTTACTCAATGCAAAACTGAATTAGATCTGTTATTTAACAAAGTAGGGCCACACCAATACTAATCTAAGTTTTTTTTTCTGTTTAAATAATTTGTGCAAAATATACTGTGAACGAAAATAAGAGTAATTGCCTTAAAACTTAACTTAACTCATCATATAATACTAAAATGAACAAAATGGCGTTTAAATTTTTTGCCATATATTTTATTGTTTTTTATTTATGTCTGTACAAAATAAGCTGTCAGACACTGTACCTGAAAAAGCAACAGCAATGAATCACGGCCAAAAACCCCATCAATATGACAAGCGGACGGACGGACATGTACCATATTATGCATTTAATTAAGAATCAAGAATCGCAGTTATATACTGATTTTAAAAAAATAACAGCTGCTTGAATTGTTGTCATTCTGGATTAAACTGCGATAATTACATGCAGCGGTTGAACCGTGTGCGTTTCTCTGCTTAAAAAGTGTGCGACAATAAATCGAACATCAACCGTGAATTGCATTGCGTACACCAAGATTACGAAATACAAGCCGTGCGCAAATGGCCCGTTCTGAAAACTTACTTTGAAGTTCGTAATCATCATCATAACCTAAAGGGCCATTTGATGAACTACCGCGTCCACCGCGGCCTTCACTTTTATAAGCATCTAACTGTTCACGCAGATTTTGCATTTCGATAAGAAGCCTTTCCTTTTCTCCTGCCAGCTTTTTTAGTCTTACATCTGGGAATAAATAAATTCATTCACGTGTAAGCTTCGATCCTTTTACTCAATACTTACCCAACGAACCCTGCACAGTCGCCAAGGTATTGGCGTTTTCAATACTGACTAGAGCCCGCTTTGCATCACTTCCATCAGTATTTTCAAAAGCAACAATAACAAGGCCATGTTCGGCTATTAAAGAATCGCGTTCGGTTAGCTGGCCTTGTACCAGGTTCAATTCAAGTGTTGTGCGGTCCAAGTTTCGTTTTAGAGCATTACAATCCCTCAATTTATTTCTAAGTTCGCGCTGAAGTTGTGCAAAAGCCTCCTGCATCGTTTCACCTTTATCTTTAAGAAGCTTGACTTCGTAGGTTTGCGATGAGCGGTCGTTGTCTAGCTGGGCGTTCGTTATCATTGCTCTTCTAAAGCGTTCTTCAACTTCCTGATATGGAAAAATAAGGCTTGTAAAAAAAATGGTTCGAACTTTCATAGAAACATTTCGGCTTTTAGGTATATTTAATATATTTAAATGAAAATTAAAATGCATTTGAATATTGTTTCGACCGAAACATATATAAAAGTTATAAAAAAAAAGCTATTTTCGGCACGTTTAATATACACTTGCAAAGCGTATTTGTCATTTTCATAGTAAAAGTCTTGCATTTTTATAATATGATATAAACGCATGCATAGGCAGCGATGGCTAGCTTTGAACATTCTCTTTTCGCTTTATTTCGATTCGTTGTTTAATGTTAATTTGATTAAAATGTTAACAACAGTGGAACAGTGGTCAAATCTTGACTTCTGGACGAAAACTAGAATAATTATAAATGGCACAAATAGATTGGCAACCCGAAAGGGTCACATACGTAATTACATCCACTTATGCTAGTTTTTTTATAATTGAAATACTTGAATGATATTTCAATAAAAACATTAAATGTCGACTGATACTTAGTGCTATTTTTTTATTTTAAGTTCTTCTTAGCAAGCAAAACCCTTTAGCAATGAAATGACCAAAAAAAAAACAAACAGCAGTGTCAAATTTCAGTTTGGCATGACTTTTTTTGCAATTGCAACTATAAACAACTTGCAAGTTTGTTGCTTGCTGCTTTCTGCTTCAAATTGCGCTGCTGACTTAGCAAAAACAAAAAATTATCAACAGATGACTGCTGCTGCTGATTCGCTTTGTGCTTGTGATTTTCTGCTGTTTCTTTGGCTGCGACTTTTGTTTGAAATGTAACGTCAATTCGTCCCACCAATCGCTGGCCCCAATTAAGAGTGTTCTGCTCTGTTATTTTAAGTGATTTATTTTATATTAATAAGGAAATTTTTTTGTCTTTATAGCCAATTAAAAATCTATTAACCCGGTTTACTGACTTTGGAATTTAAAAAGCCATTGTCACAGACAAGTCTCTAGGAAAAAAGTAGGCAATAGAAACAGACAAGTCAGCAGAATTTTAAGCCTGAGCAAAATTATATTTTCATTATAAAAAAAAATATGTATTTCAATATGTTAAGCACTAAGCAATAGCGAGATTTATCTGTATCTTTTCTGTTTGAGCGGCAACAATCGTTGCTAAAAAATCGGTGAGGCAAAAAACAGCCCCTAGAGAAAATACTCATTTCAGAAAAACACTTTAGAAGGCTCTTACTTTGGTGGGATCGAAAATTTGGCTGCAACGCGCAATCAGGCCGCAAAGCCTTTTAAAATTGTACATTTTCTAGCTAGTTTGGTGGCAATATAGCTGGTTCCTTCAAATTCTTCCCATTTAGGGGTTCAGAGTAAAACAAAGTTCTGTCTTGATGTGACTTGACATTGGTCAAAATCTAAATTATAATTTCGTTTCAAATTTGGATTCAGCGCCTCAAAACCATCGAAAGGTCTGTTTATAAAATACAATTAATTTGGCTGGCCTGTGCTTATAGAAAACAAGTAAGAAGGCTCTAGTCGAGAAATCCCGACTAGACTATACCCTTAACCCTATAATTTACGCATACAGTCAGTGCTTGCAAGTATGTGTGAGTGTCTGTATGTACACGCGTATAGGGCATACCTTCTTAATTTCAATACTCTATATCTCCAGTGTTTCTCAGCCGATTTCAATAAAATTTTCACAGATTGTCTTTATTTAGTCTAATCTTTCAAACTGCATCAAAAAGTTTTCCAAATTGAAGATTTTGTTGTTATCGATCACATGTGTATATCGGAAACGGAAAGAGTTATCGAAAATTTAAAACAAACTTGTACTGCCTAGGGATTAGGGGAGCTTATGCTCCAAATCTGGTGTCTCTAGCTCTCATAGTCTCTGAGATCGACGCGTTCATACATACGGACGGACAGACGGACGGACGGACGGACAGACGGACATGGCTATATCGACTCGGCTGTTGATGCTGATCAAGAATATATATACTTTATGGGGTGGGAGATGCTTCCTTTTCCCTGTTACATACTTTTGCACAAATCCATTATACCCTTTTTACCCATTTTCAATGGATTAAGGGTATAAAAAGAGGTATAAAAATGCAGTCTTAATTTTCTTAAGAATAAATACCTACTTTAAGATCAAGTTTAATATCACGCAAGCTGCGACCTTCGTCTTCCAATGAATCTTCACTGCTGCGTCGTGAAGCTGTTGATCGTGTTAGATTAAGGAGACCACCGTAAGTAGTACGTGTGGGGTGTGATGGAAAATTGTCGATAATAATACTGCCACTGGTGTGCATGTCGAATGCGCGGTCAGCATTTTGTTCCTGTTCTTTTTGTTGCCGCTCAAGCTCTCGCATACGAATCTCACGAGCTTCGGCACGAGCTTGTCGGCGAGCTGCCAAGCGAGCTTCGGCCTGTATAAAAGATTTTAAAATAAAAAAATCACTTTATTTCATTTTTGACCTTGTATTAATATTACATTTTATTATATAAGTATAAAGATTCTCATAAATTTTCACTGTAATCAACTATTTTTAAATTTATTTTCACTAAAATTAATACTCACATTCGCAAATATTTAAAAAAATCTTTTCAGGATGTTTTCGTAAATCATTAAATAAAATAATTAAGTGAGAAGACAGAAATTTTTGGTTTTCTTTTAGTTTAACCAATTCAATTCGACCAAAAACATATTGCATCTTAAATACGAACGGAGAATCTTCGGGAGAGAGATCACCGAACACAATGCGTCACATAAATTGCAGGTCTTGTGTGTCACGCATTTACGCTAATAACCAGAGTCATGATTGCGGCGGACGTGTCGCTACTATGATGTCAGCCGCGACGGTCATCTGACACCCTGCATGAGACGCTAACGTTGCACTTTTGAGGCAGATATGGCGCGAGTTTCGCGGCCAGGCCTCATTAGATTTGTAATGATTGATAATTCTAAGAATGAACAGGTATAAATTACGTACGACAAATCTTTGTACAATTCTCCTTAGTTAACTGATCTGCATTTATCAATGTATTAACAAACTGATTTATTAATGAACTATTCAATTATTCATCAAGAACATTTCGCTTGTGAGACACAATAATAAATACGCAGCCGCAACTATTTCAACACCTATGAAACAAGTAAAGTCAGCGAAGTCGCTGGAATTCTTCGAGCTGCGTCTTGTAACCAACAGTGCAGCAAGGGAGCTCACAGTAACAGAATAAAACAAAATAAAGATAAAAAAGAGATTGAGAGAGAGAGAATGATAATAAAACTAGTTTTGATAAATCTCTTTGAACCCATACAAAATTTATTTAATTTGATTATTGGTATCAATATTTTCGCTTTGATCATAAGTGAGCAAGAGAGAATTAGATCTTGGTACAATATTTAAAATATCTAACCATTTGTGCGATGTGCGGTTTCGCTAAATGTATTGTATTTTGATCGAATGAGTAACGGTGACTCCGACGATAACGGACATATAGTGTGTTAGCGGGACTAATGGGGGGCTTTAATACGTTTCAAGTATCAAAGTGAGATGTTTGGACTGCGTCAGATCCAAACACAAATTCAAACAACCAAAAAACAATTGCGCGCAATAATTGATGCTGCAGTGAGCGCACTTGCATCGCAAAAGCAAGAATTTCACAGAAGAGCAATTAACCTAAAACATGAGCTTTAACAGAAAATTTCACAGGTATCGTCTAATCCGTCTACAAATTCTTTAAAGAAAAGACGGAAGCTCTCGCCACTACCAGGCAATCATTTTTACCAGAGGTAAAGTGAGAGGTACGGCGGATGCGTTCCTCGCACCATTTAACACACTATTGAATTTCGAATTCATAATTGCCAGGCTCGACTTTACTTATAGTGATAATCGTTCGATCCATGTGATAGAGCAAAAGATGGGCACAGTTAGGTCTGTCTATCCTACAGTACTATAATATTAGGTTGAGAAGAAGCTCACCTTACTCACAAACAAAGCCCATATTACTTAAGAAAGGAGCTTGAAAACGGGCTTGTGTAAAAAAATCTGGGGTGACGCTTTTCGCGCACTTATTTTGGGGCCCAAGCGCAGCCTAATTGATGTACTGCTTTTGGCTCACCATCCAGTATGCTGACAGCACTTGTGTTAGCCCAAGAGGTCGAGGCCAACCATATGAGGTACGCCATCGCTGAAAGATTTGGTAGAGGACAAGAACAAGTAAGAAGGCTCTAGTCGAGAAATACCGACTAGAATATACCCTGAAGCCTATACTCCATGGTTGACATTAGGACGCTGTTCAGGAGCAGTCGGCGTTTGTGCATTATTAAGCATCATTTGCCTGACAGAATATTCTGTTCTAGCTGCCTTGGAAATTTCCTTAAGGTGCTCGCGGAAGCATAGCCTCGTATCCAGCTTTACGACGAGTTGGAAGTATGTCTCTGTACGCATATACTGCCTGCTTACCTTCAATGTTCCATATATCGGATGTTTTTCAACCGGATTTAATAAATGTTTCAAAAGCCCTTTTAAAGTTTTCTAAATTCAAGTTTTTGTTATCGATCATGTGCATATAAGAAACGGAAAGAGTTATTGAAAATGTTAAACAAACAAGGTAGTAACTTGGAATTAGGCGAGCTTAGTTCCCAAGTCTCTAGCTCCTTAAGTCTCTATTTTCGACCCGTTCATACATACAGACAGGCTGTCGATGTTGATCATGAATATATATACTTTATGGGGTCGGAGATGCTTCCTTCTGCCTATTACATACTTTTGCACAAAACCATATGGCTGGTGGAGATAGTGCCCCAAAACTCGAGGACGTCGACCCCTCAAATTTTCAGAGAGTCCAGAGCTTGGGAAGGTCAAATGTTAATCAAGGCCAAGGTTATACATGATCCGATCGCGTGACAGGTCAAAGACAGCAGAAACTGGATCACATACCGACGCGGGACATGAGGTATCAGCTGAAGCAGATGACGAAAATAGTCCTTCTTCTTTCTTTTGATGGGATCATGTACTGGACCAGTTGAAACGGATGTGCTCAAAGCTTATGCCTAAAATAGGGCATGTTTAAAATTGGTGCAACTTCGGGGGCGCAACAACCTTCTAAGAACAACGTAATCGAGACACCACCTGCGGGAAAAGCACATGTACTTCACCGGAACAAGCCTTTTGCGGACTCGAATTTTACTTAAACCGCTACCCTCGGGGGTATTAAGGATTTTGTCGCTTAACCTTGCGCGGGATCGCGCGAACACGGCTTTTTAAGTTTACGGTGGTAAGTATGAGTTTTGTAATTTTTCAACGGCCAATCGATGATGTTCTAATGGAACAGGTAGGAAAATCCCACTTAGTTTAAGTGGATGCAGTTATTGTCTTTTCGAAAAACGAGCTGGACCATGTTGTGCACGTTAACTGGTGTTTAAAGAGCCTTTTAGACGCAAAAATGCGTGTGGCACATGAAGTCAATTTTTGATAGTAACTAAAGTCGTCGCCTAGTCAGACCCTGAAAAGGTAATTAATTGCTACATTTTCAGAAGAGCAAACGCCGATTGATTGACAATCTTGGGAGATGTTACACGTCGATATGTTTTCCACAGACAAGAAATTTTTCCTCACCTTTGTGAAGAAGATTCTTAGTTCGCGGTCGTGAATTCTATCGCATCACGTACGATGGAGGACACAAGATCCCCTTTGTTGGTGTTAATGAACATCTTCCCCTTAGCAAAACATATATTTTGCATTAACGAGTCTGCATTTAAGTCAGAGATTATAATGTATCTGCTATTGAATAAATACGGCGTTGGCATTGTAAATGCGCCTGCACTTCACAGCGCGTCTAATGATCATATTGAACGCGTCCACAGCACCCTTCTAGAAATAGCTTAGTGCTTAGTGTTAATGAGGCGAGGCGGTTCTGGGGACAACGGTCTTCGTTGAGAGTTGGGGGGTCCAAAAGGATAACCTCCGTTGACAGTTTATAACATTTTTGACATTGTTAATGATTCAACGTTGAAGGTTTACTTTCATGATGCTTGCGATATTGACCGGGACAACAGCAAGGGTAACGAATTACTCTTACGCACACATTTTACTAGGGAACAAGAACGCTTACTTATGATAATGTTGACGCGTATGTTTCCACAGTTCCTTATGAAAAAGTTGTTGGAAATTGACACAGGACACGTACATTTTGTTGGATATTGGCAACTTGGCGCATTTGTATCTGCCTACAAAAACGTAGAAGTAACACATGACTTTTAAGACAGACAAATTTCAGCTTCGTCATACATACCCTTTTGAAATTTGTAATTCTTTGACACTAGCAAACAATTTCACGAAGCAACTGTCATACAAATGGGTATTTTAAGTTTAATTCTGTCAAGCTCTCTGAATGATGCTTGTGTGTTCAACTTGATAGAAAGTACGACACATTTCTTGTATATGCAATTGACTGCGAACAACCGTTTTAATATTGTTTTTTTTTTGAGTGAACTATACTATTTGTTTCCTTTAATCTATTTGACATTCGTTTGCTTAGCCCGCAAAAGGAAAACATTTTTTGTTCGGTTTTTTTTGTTTACTTCAAAGAATGTCGAATACGCCTTTTTTGTATTTTAACAACGGCCGCAAACGAATGCATTTTCGGGAGCAAATACTAAAAGTTTGTTTGAGTAACAGTCGAATTGTATTGTAGAAGCAAGACGCTCAGATGACAAATGTATTAGAGCAATGTCATTTGCGAAATATAATATATACATTAATAACAATAATATAATATAAATATTAACGATTTTAAAAATTTGATACCGTCATTGTCATTATCTATGGGCGGATTTAATAAAGTGTCAACATTGGGGCAGGAAAATCGGTAAAATCAAATAATAAATAATTTTGTAAATAACTACCAAGCCCACTACTTCTGAAACCAGCCCCCCTCATTTTGAAATTGGAAACTCCGAAAGCGTGTATATATCCCACTGTTTTAGATCTACAGTACTCAATCTGGGCGCAATAAAGCTGGTTACATACTAGATGAGCATCAATTAATTTTTAAGGACCGATATACCAGCCACTTTGCAAGCAGACTCTATACCACAAGTTTTTATACCACGAACCCATTTAAAATGGGTAAAAAGGGTATAATGATTTTGTGCAAAAATATGTAACATCAGCAGCCGATATAGCTCGTCCGTCTGTACGAACACGACGATCTCAGAGACTATAAGAGCTAGAGACTCCAGATTTGAAACATAAACTCGCCTAATACTAGGCAGTACTAGTTTCAGTGTGTTTCAAATTTTCGATAACTTTCCCCGTTTCCGATATACCCTTGAGATCGATTTGAGACATTAGACGAAATAATGACAAACTGTGAAATGTTAATTAAAATCGGTTGAGAAACACTGGACATATGGAATATTGAAATTAAGTCAAGTATGCAGTATATGCGTACACGATTACATACACATACTTGAAAGACTGACTGACTGGTTTTAACATGATTTTTCTTCCGATTACTAACACTATTTTGCCTACGGGTACTATTAAAGAAAATGTGATTAACAGGTTTTATTAATTAGTTAAGTAACTCAACTATGTATTTCAGGCAATATTTTAACGATTTATAGATATTAACTCCATAAAAAATAGTGTGAACACATTTTAAAAAATAAATCCGATTTAGGAATACTCTGATACCAGTATTAAACTGCTTGAGAAAGGGGGAGTGCGAGAGGTAATAGGTGAACGTAACTAAACTTTGGAATCAGAATGTCAGTTATATACCTTTTAATTTTAAAAACAGCAGCTTCAAAATTGTGGAAGACGTACCTAAGTAAAATTGATATTTGTGCAAAATATCTTTTGCGTGTAACACTTTTTATTATAACGGTATTAATGTTTTGAGTATACATGTATCTCTTATGTTTTCTGATGTTATTCCATGCATTTATTTCTTATCAGCTTTTAATCTATAGTCCCGTTACGACAAAGATGGGAGAAAGTCATTCCTTCATTTACATTTTGAGTGCAACAAATCAGTTACCTCGCTACTAAAATTTATTGAGGTTATTAAAATATTGTTTTCTAATTGTTCTGTATTAAAATTGCTGCACTTTTATTATTTTTATTTATTTTTTTTTTTTAAATTTTATCTGTTTTTGGTAAAAAAAAAAAATGACCCTCAGAGCGGAGTTGAGTGAAAAAGAAAAAACCAAAATTGAAACTATGACTGAATGTCGCTAACTTTTTGAAAAATCCGGATAATAACTTGGCACAGGGTGCAAAAGATTTGCCGAAATGAGTTGCACCTCAAATACACCGCAAAGGTGAGGAAACCAAAACTGTTGCCTGTTGCATAAAAATGCCCGTATTGCATTTTATGAAAAATATAAGTTTTGGGGCAGCGAGTTTCAAAAAGTGGTTTTCAGTGATGAAAAAAATTCAATTTAGGCGGACCAGACGTTTTATAAGTCAAAAAATATCTCCTTATTGCAGTGGCCAGAAATAAGTCCGGACCTAAATCCAATTGAGGGCCTTTGGGGAATACTTTCAGCAAAGGTGTATAAGGGTGGGAGGCAATTCGAGTTCTTAAAGGATTAATTTGAAAAAAAAAAAACCTTTTTCAATTGTAAACATTTGCACAAAACCATTTTAGCTTTTTTCATGGCTATAATTAATAACCTTTGACTTAATTTTGAACCTTTGAAAATTTACATTATTATATATTTGTCCAATCATTTGTATATTTAACACAAAAAGATTTCCCAATTATCTATCACAAATAAGTGAACATTGTGATGATATTTGTTGTTTACTCTATACTTTCTATGTAACATATCACAATAATTATTCGGCAGAAAGTATGTTGGGTTCTTTCAGAAATTTCTAGAGCATGTTTGATGACATTTATAATTACCTCAAATTTGTATTGGAAGAATAAAATTTTTGATTTTACATTGTGGAAACACTTTGTTGGAGGTTGAATTTAGTGCCTTTGTAAGTATTTTTTGTTTTTCTTTGTTAATGTTAATATATTTTAAAGATTATTGGTTAAATTATTAATGAAAATTAAAAAAATAAAAACAACAAATAGTGTGTCTCTTCTATATCTAAAGTAAAAAAAAAATCAAATTTTTCACAGTATAGAAACACTTTGTTGCCTAACTGTAGATATGAGGGGGACCCATAAGTTCCGGAAATTACGCAGTGGTGGGGAGGGAGAGTGGGAGTACCTATTGAACACTTGTCCGTTAGTGTCTCGCCACCTGCGTTAGGTGCAAAGTTGGGTCGTGGTGAGTGAATCGGTAACCCCCCTGTGAGTTTGTTTTTAGTAAAACAACTTTTTATATTTGAACTCCTTCACAGTGGCGCTTTCATTTAAATTTTGTTGCAATTTTTGACCAAAAAAGCCATGACATCGACTGTCCAACCCCCATACTCACTGGATATAGCTCCTGTGACTTCTTTTTGTCCCCCACACTGAAAAGGAATATGAAAGGAAAGCGTTTTGCCACTGTGGAGAAGGCGAAGCAAAAATCGCCGAAATGTAAAAAAAAATATGGCCTATGTAGTTTAATGTGATGTTGTAGGACTTGCAACTTTCATGTGAGCTGACATACACCTCGAGGCTCACATTTTCTACATTTTTACAGCTGAAGTCACACATTTTGATGAAAAGATTGCAGGTGACGACCCACAAAGATTTGCCACCAACATTTTTGGGACACACCCACCGCTTTAATAATCGGAAATGCCTACAGCATTAAAGATAGATTCACCAGTTAAGGTATCAGTAAGGCGGGACATTTGAATTTAGAGTTCATTTTTAGATTTACTTATTTAATTAATACACATGTAGCGTAGGCACTGGAAGGCCCAAAAAAATATATATATATTTATATATATATATCAACAAACGACTTTAAATAAATAAAATATCACCATTTTGGAACTTTTCTTTCTCTACTTAAAAATAAGTAAGAAGGCTCTAGTCGAGAAATCCCGACTAGACTATACTCTGAACCCTATACTTTACGCATACAGTCATTGCTTGCAAGTATGTGTGAGTTTGTGTATGTATACGCGTATAGTGCATACTTTCTTAACTTCAATACTCCATATATCCGGTGTTTCTCAACCGATTTCAATAAAAATAAAAAACAGATTGTCATTATTTCGTCTAATGTTTCAAACTTAACATTTTTGATTCAGATATTTGACGGAAGTCACCAGCTAAGTTCCCACCAAATGGTGACTCTAGCTAGTAAAATGATCAAAAGTGTTTATTCAATTGATGGATCGACTTATTTTTAGGATGTGAGAGATACTCACGTTCATAGACTCACGGACAGCAAGACCTCCATTACACAAACTCTACCTTTACGTTTAAATAAAATTCTTACTAAATTAAAAAAAAAACATTCTCGCATGTATAAATTGCAAGGACAGATGTTTGCTTTTGAGCCGGTAAATCAAAATGCCAGTATGCAGCCATTTAACATTTCGCAGCTGTTTGAGGTTGTAGTTATATTAATTCGCAACATATGATAACAGTTATTTTATGACTACATTTGGTGTTACGAGCGTTGGACGTCAATTTTTGCAAGTGTCATATAACACACTATAGTTGTTATGAACTTACCTCCTTTGTTATTTGATCGAGCGCATTATCCTCGGCATTAACACATAGATTGTTTCGCCGCCGACCGGTGGTATTTGTGATGTCCATGGTATTCAAAACATTAAGTTGTCAATTAAAATTTTTTTTTCATCAAATAAAACTGAATATAATTTTAATTTGTCCTTCGAGATATCAAAAACAACGTAATATGAAAGAAACTTACGATGTTGTTCTATCTTAAAAAGAAAAGAAACATATATATTAGTGTGGGTCAATGAATATAAATTAATCTACAGTTCTTAAATCAAAATTGAGCTACCCGTTTTAACGAGAAACTATTCGAATATTATATATATTTTTTAATATTTTTGAATACTTTCGACTTTCTACCGAGGCTGAAATAGCTGCATCGAATTTGTTTGTATTGTTCGAGTGAAACTCTAGTGCGAGGAGAAATTTGTGGATTCGGAAACGGTGGATCACCACATTCTGTGTATACGAGCAAACGCTCATTGGGTATCTTGTCAACATAGTTCAAATTTTTAGGAGGATTTTGGTTAGCTCTTAGTTTTGTCTAATTTTTCTGCATTTCAAACGAGAGCTGTTTAAAACTATTTATAGACTGACAATTTATATATATAAAAAAGATTAAACGGTAAAATATTTTAATATAATTATTATAAGCGCAATATAGCCAAGCCCAGTAGGTAGTAGATAGATAATACAAGTATCTACCTCCATACATAGTATCTACTACGTATTAGACTTGGCTGGCACCGACTTCAAATCAATGAGTGAATAGCGCTTATAATAATTATATTAAGTCATATTTTGCTTTAGGTTGCCTATATGTGGTTTGAAAATCGGTTACAATTTTTTTTAAAAATATATTTAACTTTTTTAAGTGCAAAACATGTATAAGTTGCGCTAAATCGAGTAAAGACTTTAGACGGTATTGCACTGGGTGAGTTTGAACCAAATAAATTGATAAACAGATCACAAATCAAAAATGCATTACAAGAAATAGGGAAATATTGGCGATCATAATATCTTAATTTTTCGTAACGCTTGTAAAGACGTGGAGTTTTTCATCAAGTTTATAACGTAAATACATTTGTTCGCCGTTGAGGAGTTCCCATTTACGTCCTGACTGGATCAGCTCAATGGTACGAGATTATTGCATTGTTAATGTAATTGTATTTGTTTTATTGTTAGTTAAACAGTGTTTCCTCGATTTCCTAGAATTTCAATCATCAAATCAAGACTGATCATGCATGATAATGGGACCAACTAGGGAGTATACCATTTCAAACTAAAAAAATATTTTTTTTAATCAGGTCACAATTGTCCAAAACATGGATGAACATACATAAAAAAAGTACAGTAAAGAGGAAAATTATGCAAAGCAATTATCTTGTATTTATTGATTTGCCAAAACTATTTTGATTTTTAGCAATTGAAAACAAGTTAGGACACCCTAAAGAAATGATTTTTTTTTTTTTAATGTATAATTAAAATACAATATTAAAATTTGAAATACATTTTTAATAGTATAAAAATATTTTAAATGATTTTGAATTCAATTTTATAATTATGTGCTATGTAACCTTAAAAGTTAATAAAAGTATGATGCATTTGTATTTGCCAATAAATATCTAGATATACCCTGTATGATTGAGGCGAAATGCTTAAGAGGGAGACAGAGAGAGTAAGAGAAAGACAAACAGACAGACAGAGAGAGACTGAAAGAGAGAGAGAGAGAAAGAGAGACGCACTAAGTTTTTTTCCCGAGAAAGATAGTGCAACGAATAGGAAAGGAAATAACAAGATAGAAGGCTCTAATCGAGAAATCCCGACTAGACTATACTCGGAATCTATTCCTTACGCGTACCGTCAGTGCTTGCACGTATGGGATTGTGTGTACGCATATACTGCATACTTTCCACAATTTCAATGTTTCGGTGTTTTTCAACCGATTTCAATAAAACTTTCACAGTTTGTCATTATTTTGTTTACTGTATCAAACGCCATTCCAATTCAAAATGTTGTTTTTATCAATCACATGTGTATATCGGAAACGGACGGACAGGCGGACATGGCTGTTAATGCTGATCAAGAATATATATGGGGTCAGATATACTTCATTCTGCTTGTTACATACTTTTACACAAAACCATTATACCCTTTTTACCCATTTTCAATGGGTTCAGGGTATAAAAATGTTTCACAGCATGCCAGTGGAATGCATTGCAATAAGCGCTTATTAAAATTAAAATTAATTTGGTGTACAACACTGAAATTTTTGGTTTGATTTGCACAATCATTTGTAATAATAATTGTGCACAAGGGGCGACTGCCCCAAATACACGGCAAATATACTATGTACAGTTTACAACAAAGTGTTTACACACTGTGAATTGTTTAATTTTTTTCTTTAAAGCTAGATTGGTCACACTAGTTGTTTTTAATTTTTATAAGTAATTTAACCAATAATCTTTTAAGCCTATTAAGTAAAATTTCAAAAATATTAACTAATTAAATAAAAAAAATAACAAACGCACTAAATTCAATCGCCAACAAAGTATTACACAATCTAATCTTTCTATTATTTTTTGTCTTTAAATATAATTAATATTTCGTGTGACCACCGTTGGCTTCTATTGATCGATTTTATAAGATTCTGGACGTATTCCCATGAAATATTTTGCCTTTCCTCCAAGATTATCGCCTTGAGCTCCTTTTTTTTTTTTGGATGGCACTTTCCAGTACGTTTTTTTTTAGGTAGGTCCACAAATTTTCAATTGGACTAAGATCTGAACTTTGGGCACGTGTATCGAAGATCTTTTGTTAAAAAGCAGCCTGCACTTCACAATATTTGATAAAAGCCAAACGTCTCTTAACATGCTCCACCGACATCAACGTATTTTTTGTGCTGCACGAGATGAAGTCATTTCTTTTAATGCCTTATCTGACATTCTCCTGATATGGTAATTCCACGTTCATTCTTTATCTCATTGACAAGCGTTCTGGTCAAAATAATTTTATTTTCATTGATTTTTCTGACCATAATTCGCTCGTCCATTTGAAAGATTCCCCTCCTTCCCTCGTTTTTTACGTGGTTTAAAACATTGTAAACAGTTTTCGTGATATTTGCATGCAACCAACTGGTTCATGTCAAAAGATAACCGCTTTCCTGGCTTTTGAAAACTATCTAAAACTCTTCCGTTAATAATTAAATTCTAACGATAAATTATGAAATTTTACAGCAAATTGCATTACCAACAGCTGAGCGCTTTTATTTTTAAGAAAACTATCTAACTAAATACGCAAATCTCAAAGAAAATAAATAAAAAAGAAGGCGTGTAAACGTCTTGTTGGCAGTTGAATTTAGTGTTTTTTTAATATGTTAAAACTTTTTTATATTATTCTTATTTCTCTATATTTTTGAAGACTCCATTTCGTTAATGCAAATGCTTCAAAGTGGAAGGCGGAGACTCATTTAAATATCGAACATACATATATTTAAAAAAAAGCTGATTATTTTCCAAGCTAGAACGAATTCTTCAATCATCGTATGCAGCTTCGGATATTTGTCGGAGTCCTGTCAAACATTTTGCAAATGTAGTCGGTGGATTGGCCGTCATTATTCAGATACAATGGTATTTTCTCTCAGCAAGTGTTAATTTCCTTTCTTTTGTCATTTGATAAATAACAACATGTAACAAAGTCAAACTGAACGAGTAAAACTAAAACCATATTTGCACTATAAGAACTGTTTAAAAGCAATTCAAAAAATAACTAATGCCTTAAAATATAAGACAACAGAAAAAGCACTAGATGCAAAAAAAAAAAATTTGTGACATGAAAAAATTATTATTTTATTTTGTTCGTATATAATTAAAACTCCGCTCGAAAATTTCAAATTTTAATTTTTGCATTGTGTTACAAAAACTTAAATTTACAAATTGATGCATAGACGTTCAAAACATACGGTTTTTTGCACCGTGTGCTTAAAATTTTATACTTTTATGACTCACTGTAGGTAAAATAAATGGTTTTGTTGGCGAGCCTGAGTTGTTTTTAAACAGATCTCTTACAAATGAACTATGAATAATCACAGCACACACATGCACACTAATAAATGGGCAGGAAATAGAGAAAATAAAAAATCGAATTTCGCGACAAAGTCCACAAAACATGAAAACAAATGCAAACGCAGATATATTTATAGCCGTTTTTTATCTTCTCGCCAAACTTGGTTACCCTAGCTATAAGAAAATTATATTTTTTTTGATTATATATAATACAACACTTTTTCAAATCAGTAACCTTTTTGCGCTCCAGATTTTTGCAATACTGAAAAGCCCAAAGCAGTCGCTCGGGACAAAAAATATAAGTGATAAAACTTGCGCAAAAATTACGGTGCGAATTTCTTAAAAATTTCGTTCATTGTTGACTTTTCAAAATAGTTTTGATTTTGCGCAAATATGATACGTTCTTTTAATACACATGAAAATTTGCAGTGACCTCAACTCGCGGATCAGAAACTAGACTGCACTGGAGCAAACAGCAGGGGAAATATTTTTTAAGTTCTCCGAACAATTGACAAATTGAATATATTAATTCGCCACCTACTTACAATATGTCAAACACCTTCGCCTCTACAGGTGATCTATGTTTAACAAACCAATCGGTTTAGTAATCCGATGGAATATAAAGATATTTTTTTCCGACCACCTACCACTGGTCATCAACAACTCAAATATTTCATCGAGAAAACATATCTAATTTTTCAACAAGAAAGACGGCTCTAGTCGAGATATCTCGAGTAGACTATACCCTGAACCCTATATCATCATCAAATAAAACTAAAATAATTTTAATTTTTCTTTCGAAACTTCAAAAACAACGTAAAATGAAAGAAACTTACGATGTTGTTCTATCTAAAAAAGAAAAGAAACATATATATTAGAGGGGGTCAATTTGAATATAAATTAATCTACAGTTCTTAAATCAAAATTGAGCTACCCGTTTTTACGAGAAACTATTCGAATTTTATATATATTTTTTAATATGATTGAATACTTCCGACTATCAACCGAGGCTGAAATAGCTGCATCGAATTTGTTTTTATTGTTCGAGTGAAACTCCAGTCAGTAGTTGGACGAATCACTTAATACCTTGAATGTGTGGAGAAATTTGTGGATTCGGAAACGGTGGATCGCCACATTCTGTGTATACGAGCTCATTGGGTATCTTGTCAACATAGGTAAAATTTACAGAAGGATTTATTATCTCCTAGTTTTGTCTAATTTTTCTGCATTTCAAACGAGAGCTGTTAAAAACTATTTATATACTGACATTTGTAATTGCCAACAAATACCTAGATATACCCTGTATAATTGAGGCGAAATGCTTAACAGAGAGAGGGAGAGAGAGAGATACGCACTAATTTTTTTTTCACGAGAAAGATAGTGCAACGAATAGGAAAGGAAATCCCGACTAGTCTATACCCTGAATTTTATACCTTACGCGTACCGTCAGTGCTTGCACGTATGGGTTTGTGTGTACGCATATACTGAGTTCTTTCCACAATTTCAATGTTTCATATCTCTGGTTTTTTCCAACCAATTTCAATTTACAGATTGTAGACGGACAGACGGATATATTGACTCGTCTGTTGATGCTGATCAAGAATATATATACTTTATGTGGTCGGATATGCTTCCTTCTGCCTGTTTCATACTTTTGCACAAAACCATTATACTCTTTTTACCCAAATTGGTACACTTGTCGTGGTCATTCTCCCAAGCGTCGTGAGGGCAGTTTCTAAGAAACAGTTTTGAGAATCAAAACTAAGTCCCGGGCGGAAACAGATAACAAAATTTTAATAGAATAGTAACAGCATACTATAGAAATTGTTGAAACCAATTAAACCTATGCAATAATGTAAATAAAAATAATAAAGCAAGCTTTCAGAGCACATCTCAAAGCTGCTTACAATTAGAAATTGCATCCACAGCCAATTCAAACGCCTATGATTGCCAATCCTTAAAGCGAAATGTAAACATTTAAATAACCTCATTCGTAGAAAGCTATTTTGCCTTAATAATCAACAATGGAACAAAAACCAAGTTAATTAAACATATGTTGTAAACAGAACCACTACTTCAAACTACCAAAGCTAAGCATAATTGTATAAATCGTTTAAAATGTGAATTCAAAACTACACTGCAGGTGAAAACAAAACCATCTAGCATTCTAAAACAAACATAGTTTGGCTTTTAGGACAGCTCAAATTGTTATATTAATATAAGAAAATTGATTGGTTCATTTTTTGTCCGAAGAACACGTTCTCACTGTTAAGTTTTTAGTTTTAAAAAATGATTATGTAAATATAATTTAAAAAAAAATTATAATAATTAAATAACGCTAATATCTATAAGTTAAATAGATTGATATCTTTTACATTCAAAAAAAATTGTTTAATAACAAATTATATGGGGAAGCCATTTGCAGTTGCTCAAAATGGTATCAGCATACAAAACTGCAATAAATAAAGTTACCACTAGCGATTTCTTCTTTTCATAAGAATTAGTTTATCTTAGAAGAAAGAAATAAAATAAGCAATTTGACAATTAATTTGTAAATATCTGAACGCACGTATAGGGTAAAAACACGCAAGTGTGAAAATGAATTCTGTTTCTAATTTACGTGAATAATGGGAAACTAATATGCAATTTTTTTATTACAATGCACCGAAACCAAAACTTTTCCATGGGTTTTTTTCAATCATAAGCCACAAAACTTTCTTTTACCTTTTATGTTGCAAATATGGAGCTATTTTATTTTGGAATACTTATAATTGAGTACACTTTATATTGATAGTCATTTCGGGAGTTGGTTGGTGTGTGTTGCAGTACAATTTAATGCTAGAGTTAAAAAACAATCGAATGTAATTTCGATAGCATATATTTTGCTATTCACACAAAACTAAATTAATATACAGCATGATTCTTTGATTTCGAATAGATATGAGGTAAAGCTAGTTCACCCTAGGTGACATTACGCGGAACGGTGATAATATGTGAAACTATTCACAGTGCAATATCCCACGTGTGACATATACCATCAACTGTCTTTTGCAACCTCTGGAGTGTTAGGCTACAACCGCATTTATGCGATGCAAATAATTGCCTGCATAGCCCTGGCCGTCCCACTTTCCTTTTTTTTTTGAAAATTAAAACACTGTCATTTTATGAGTATTGTTATAATATAATAACAAATTGGGATAAAGAGGTAAAATAGTGTATTTACACTAAGGTCGCTCGGAACCTCCTTTTAAAAATGATTCCATATTTTGTGTCTAGAATCAGCTGATTAAATATCTAAATATATAAATGAGCAAGCATGTACAATATTATTAAGAGTACCACGGTTTGACAAGTATATTGTAATGGAAACGAAAGCGATACAACTTAAGAAAAAATAGCTGATTCTTAAGACCTTTAAACTTTTCGCCGCTGTCACTAAGGCCTTCATACCGTCAGGATTAAACAAATTTCACCCACACGCTAAAACGACTTTAGCCCTCCAATGTTGTGGACACGCAGCAACGACTTTAGGCCTGCATTGTTGTGGCCACGCAGCAACTGAACAGTTAAATTTAATTTCTGTGGGTTTTAGACGATATCTCGCTTAGTTTTCGAGTTTTACCCAAAAAACTAATAATTATTAGTGCCAGTCTAATTTAGTGCCTTTGTTAGTATTTTTTATTGTTCTTTGTTAATAATAATTTTTTTTAAAGTTTTGTTTAATAAGTTTCAGAGATAATTGATTGATTGTTTTTTATAAAAATTAACCAAAAAATTTAAAAACAACAATCCGTTTTCATTTTATACCCTTAACCCATTGAAAATGGGTAAAAAGGGTATAATGGTTTTGTGCAAAAGTATGTAACAGGCAGAAGGAAGCATCTCCGACCCCATAAAGTATATATATTCTTGATCCGCATCAACAGCCGAGTCGATATAGCCATGGCCCTCCGTATGTATGAACGCATCGATCTCAGATACTATAAGAGCTAGAGATTTGAAACAGAAGATTTTTTCATTTTATAGGCCAACACACTCAACAATATTTTAAAAAAAATATATGTACATATATAATATGCAGGAGACTTACTTTTCTCGGAGTGTTCTAGTGAACGCTATGCTCCACTTTTGGGTATATAATATTTAATTTTTGATATTTTGATTAAAAATATATCCACTACGGTCCGCAGAATCCATTTTATCTTGGTACCCATTTTTGTACTTTTTATACATTATATATTATTTTTATCGAATTTCGAAAAATGGAGTAAAAATTGCAGTAATGTACCGTACTTCTTTTTCGCTCTATGCACTCAATTTAAGCTACATAAATTTTTAATCATGTTCCAGGAGCGGACGCCTTCACAATTTAAATAATCGGTAGCCAATAAGTGCTCTGAAGTAACGCACCCATAGATTATATTTACGTTCTGAATGAAAATGTTTAGGTGATGAACACAGAAATATGGAAATGAACTTAAGTAACTTGGTATAAGAGTAATTTCAGAGGGTGTTGGGATGTTTTGAAATATGGCACAGAAATTCTTACCATCATTGATGGTTGATATGCCATAGTGTATTGGCCATTATAAAGAAGTAAATTTGCATGTGACGCTACCTTGAAAGCGAAAATAAAATGTATAAATAATTCGATAGCCGATACACATGCACTTTGCTGCATCGATAGTAACATCACTGTTAGTTATTAACTTGATATAGACTAAATTGTTTCTCCAAGAATTTTGTATGCCAACTTATTGGATTTAATTTGCGTTGAATAAGTTTTCCGACGGAGTTACCCATGACCGAGAAAATGACTTCTAATATTTTCACTGACAAACTGTATGATGCTGAAATGATTGTTATATTTAACAATTTTGCAGAAAGCCTCAATATATTGGAAAATGACATTGACCTTGCACTTAAAGCTCATGATCAAACATTGACTAGCGAACGTCAAATCAAACAAGATACTTACTTGACCTATGCAAACAGCAGTCTGTTTTGGATGTTTCTAAGATTACGGGGATCTGATATGCTAAAGGTATAAATATTTATTATTATAATCAAAACTGAAGTAAAATATTTTATACCTTTCAATAGCACCACATATTACATGATTTGGGCCGAGCAAAAGAGATGCTAGATCTCGAAAAACAATTAAACGATTTGAAGTCAGCACCACACCTAGACATGGCTGCAAGTAACCGATTTATTTCTGCCGGACTTCATTCACGATTTATAAATATGGATGGTGTTATGGTGACCGACGCATAATTTAAACTTGAACTACTAGAGGCTGTAAAAAATAGAATTTAAAAATGTTCATCGCCATAAACCAGAAACTGTAAAAGAGAGCATTTGTAAAACACAAATATAGTTGCTATCTAATAAATTCGATGTACATATGTATATGCGTTGCCAACACAAAACAAGTAAGAAGGCTCTAGTCGAGAAATCCCGACTAGACGATACCCTGAATCCTATACTTTACGCATACAGTCAGTGCTTGCAAGTATATGTGAGTGTGTGTGTACGCGTATAGTGCATACTTTTTAACTTCAATTTGGAATATCTCCGGTGTTTCTTAACCGATTGCGATAAAATTTTCACAGATCATTATTTCGTCTAATGTTTCAAACTGCATCATAAAGATTCAAGATTTTGTTATCGATCACATGTGTATATCGGAAACGGAAAGAGTTATCGAAAATTTAAAACAAACTTGTACTGCCTAGGGATTAGGGGAGCTTATGTTCCAAATCTGGTGTCTCTACCTCTTATAGTCTCTGAGATCGACGCGATCATACATACGGACGAACGGACAGACAGACGGACATGGCTATATCGACTCGGTTGTTGTTGCTGATGAAGAATATATATACTTTATGGGGTTGGAGATGCTTCCTTCTGCCTGTTACATACTTTTGCACAAAATCATTATACCCTTTTTACCCATTTTCAATGGGTTCAGGGTATAAATAGTAGTACTTTCATCTGCAAAACAGGCTTACAATATCGCGTCTGATTTGACAACTGGGAAATTTTAGAACGCTGTATTTGAAATCAAATTCCGCTTGTTAATATTGGCATTAGTTCAGTGGTGGGCATTTTATAATATAATAATAATAGATAACGCACAAAATTCAGCCACAGCGCAATTTGCCACATGTATAGCATATGCATTCATATGTGTATGCACATACATACATACAGTCTGCCCAACAAAGCTTGCGATAAGGTGAAAAATTTTGATATTTTCACTTTAGAGCTATAAGGGATACATTGGATGTTGTTATGAACCGGCTGTTCCTACCCAACACTGTATCGATAGCTAGCTGGCAAATCGGTCAGTCAGGGATGGATAAGACCTGGATACAGTGCTGGCCGGTGTAACAATAAATTTATATTTTTCTTTACGAATAACTAACAAAAACTAACGGGTGAAAATCAAATCTCTACAGATTCGGACAATTATTGGACATACACATTTACCCTCAATCCCTACCTATGAGTCGGCATGTTTGCATTTGATTGCCGACCCCCTATAACACAGTACTATCAACCAATGAGAATGTAATGGATAGAGAGGTAACAAGAATACCCCTCCACTGTTAAAAAAAAATCGTAGACGTACGCTTAAGCTCGTCTCCCCCCTTCTTCTTTGTGCTCGTTTATCACTTGTTTGCTTATACTACTGGTCCCGCGGCCATATTTGATTTAGTTTTTGTTTCGATTGCTCATGTTTCCTCGTATGTATTCGGTACTGTCTGTCTATGCTGAAAGCCTAATACATGAACTCTTATAGTTATCAATACTTTGTGACTTGGGTTTGATGAAATTGTTAAATAATACGAATAATATAAAATTAATATTTGTTTTTATTCTATTTAAGTAAAAAATTAAAACAATAAAAATAAGTTATTTAAATTTAAATTATTAATAATATAAATTAATATATATACATTTAACGTATATATTATATTTTTTAAACATTCATTTATTTCATTAGAAGCAAATAATTTGTTTGGATTATACAAATTTGTTCTGTCAACACCAAAAAGTCTGCAAATGACCTGCTGCATGTGTGTGCACTATCGCTTCATCCCAGACGTATGGTTAAGCTCGTCTCGTCGATTCTTCTTTATGTCTTGTGTGTGGTTCTACATCTGGACCTGCCTCAATATTCGAATTCGTCCGTCTTTTTGTGTATGCATATGAACAATTCTAACGGGAATTGGCAAAACGTCTGCAGACGGCCTGCTGTATGTGGCCTCGCGCAGTCTTTTTGTGTATGCATTTCTGTGCGCCCAGCGGCAATAGGCAAAACGCAAAAATACGAACAACAACAACACGTGATGGTTGTCGTTGCTGGAACGAACAAACTGAATAATGTATTTTAATACCCTTTATTAAAAAATGCAATTAAGCTCTATGAAATTATTAATATATATTTTTAATACACGGACAATTCATGTTAATTATCTGAATGGGAAATTCGTTTATTTTACGGTTAGTGTTCATTTGGTATTTAGTCATTTTAAACATGCTTAATAAGTCATTAAGGATCTACCTAATTCCCAATATATATACGCATATATATTTTGGAAGTCATATTTAAGTATCTCACGTTTGGCCATACAATTGCACAAAGTTACTATAAAGTCTATACTACCCTCCCATACTACCCTATATCTAAGGCATTGGCAAGCAGATTGAACTAAAAGTCGAAAATTGAGAAACTCAAGTTTTGCGACAACAACAAGAGGAATGAAGTAAGGCAACAGTTAATCGTTGTCTCACGCATCGCACTCTTCGCGATCAAGACAAAAGCGAAAAAGAATAATGGCCGACAAATTCCCAACGAGTAGACAGGGAAATTTCCCCACGAGCTTAACCACAAGTTTATTCCCTTCTGTTAAAAGGAGGGGTACTCTTGTTTCCACTCTATATGTATTACATTCTCGTTGGTTTATTCCCTTCTGTTAAAAAGAGGGGTACTCTTGTTTCCACTCTATCTGTATTACATACTCATTGCTATCAACAACAACTTACCCCGACATCAACACGCAATCGTCCCACCCGCACATAAATAACTACTCACACATGTTTAGATAAACAATACACACTTATATTTATTCATTTAAAACTATACATGGCTTTCTTAAATTAAATTTACTTTATATAAATCAAAAAAAAGAATGAAGAAAGTATTTAAATGAAGAAAAAAAGGAACACGAACTAATAAACACAGAACATATACACAATACACAAAAACGTAGAAAGAATGGCTAACTAAATAAATTAAATGATAATAAATTGCATGATTATAAATAAATGATCACTAAATAACTAGGGGCGGATATAAATTGCCAAATGAATTAATTAGCTATGCCTGCTTAGGGCATTTCGGCCATCGGTCGCGGCCCACTGTGCCTGTGACGGCGGCTGTATGGCTGTTGCGCAAGCGCTGATGTTCACTTATTTTGGGGGCGCTATTTTTACGGACACAAACTTGATACTCCCATCGACGGGTTTGCTGATCCTCGTCTGGTTGTCTCCTGCATCTGCCTTGGCCACTCCTGATGTGTGTGAACTGCTGTCTTGACTGCTTCGGCCAGAAATTGTAGCAGTTGATGCTAGACTCCTATTTTGTTTTTTTCTTTTTTTTTTCTGCACGCGCCACTCACTTAAATTTGTTTTTTTTCTTTTAATTTTTAATTTCAATTTTTGCACGTGTTTTACTCTGTGTGTTTCAGCAGCACATTTTTTTCTCTCTCCTTTTTTTCTTTGTTTTCCCCTCTAAAACGCCGACACCTATCGAATCTCTTGGCCAACACGACCCTCCAACCCTCGTTCGACAAACAAAACCATCGATAGCACATCGCCGACCATAACAATGTTGTTTTTTAATTTTATTTTTTATAAGTAATTCAGTCAATTATCTCTTAAACATATTAAACAGAACTTAAAAAACAATAACATTAACAAAGAACAATTTAAAATACTAACAAATGCACTAAATTCAACTGCCCAATAAATGTTGCGACACTTCCTTTTTATACCCTTAACCCATTGAAAATGGGTATAAAGAGTATAATGGTTTTGTGCAAAAGTATGTAACAGGCAGAAGGAAGCATCTCCGACCCTATAAAGTATATATATTCTTGATCAGCATCAACAGCAGAGTCGATATAGCCATGTCCGTCTGTCCATCCGTATGTATGAACGCGTCGATCTCAGAGACTATAAGAGCTAGAGACTCCAGTACAAGTTTGTTTTAAATTTTCGATAACTCTTCCCGTTTCCGATATACACATGTGATCGATAACAACAAAATCTTGAATTTGGAAAACTTTTTGATTCAGTTTGAAAGATTCGATTTTATTGAAATCGGTTGAGAAACACCGGAGATATGGAGTATGAAATTAAGAAGGTATGCACTATACGCGTATACATACACACACTCACACATACTTGCAAGCACTGACTATATGCGTAAAGTATAGGGTTAAGGGTATAGTCTAGTCGGAATTTCGCGACTCGAGTACTAAATCTGGAGTCTCTAGCTCTTATAGTCTCTGAGATCGACGCGTTCATACATACGGACGGACAGACGGACATGGCTATATCGACTCGGCTGTTGATGTTGATCAAGAATATATATACTTTATGGGGTCGGAAATGTTTCCTTCTGCCTGTTACATACTTTTGCACAAATCCATTATACCTTTTTTACCCATTTTCAATGGGTTAAGGGTATAAAAACAATAAGTGAACGCGTAGAGTCCACGGTTCGTAGAATGGTGAACTCAAGGTGGGCTCGTTTTTCACAGCTTGGCAACAACTGATTATGAACGCGAAAGTAAAAGAAATTTTTCTGCTTTCTTGTCGCATAACTTTGTGAGTGCCAAATGATTCTAATTTGGCCGTTTTCGACTAACAATTGTAATAATTTGCGACTGAGTCCTTGGGTAGCATAAATTACGCGAGCAGTAAAAATTTACCCCACCTTACAAGTTCTACAATTTTATCTCGTTATATTTTTTGTGGTTATAAAGTATGTTTTTTTTTTAGAGGTATAGAACTTTGAAATGGAATAAAACAAAGATGATTTTTTTATTGATATGAAATTTACTTTATTCGAAAGACAAGCTTGTGGCATTATAATTTAAATATGATTATGCTCGGACGTAGTCCAATCTAGAGGTCCAATTTTCGACGACTTTATCCAACATTTGTGGCCGTATATCGGCAATAACGCGCCGAATGTTGTCCTCCAAGTGTTCAATCGTTTCGGGCTTATCGGCATAGACTTGCGACTTCACATATCCCCACAGAAAATAGTCAGGCGGCGTTAAATCGCACGATCTTGCAGGCCAATGCACGGTTCCGAAACGTGAAACTATGCGGTTACCAAACTTTTCCTTCAATAAATTAATTGTGGCACGAGCTGTGTGACATGTTGCGCCGTCTTGTTGAACCCACAACTCCTGCACATCATGGTTGTTCAATTGATAAACGAAAAAGTCAGTAATCATCGCTCTATAGCGGTCACCATTGACTGTAACGTTCTGTCCATCGTTTTTAAAGAAGTACGGACCAATTATTCCACCAGCCCATAAAGCACACCATCAGTTTTTCTGGATACGTACTCGAACATAACCATGATTTTCAAAATAAATTTGCACAATTTGGAAGCGTTGTTCAGGCGTCAGTCTATTTATGTTGAAATGCCAAACCAAACTAAACATAAATCACTTAACAGCTGACAAAATAGCCGCCTGTTAAAAAAGTGTTGCTAACTTCAAGTTCTATACCTCTAAAAAAAAACACCCTTTATATTTATATTGGTTTTTATTTGAGATCCTTTAAGCCAAACAATACAAAAGTTCTTCTATTCGCTAAAATAGTTTTTATTTATTGAGGGTAGCTACGGCGTTACCTGTTATGGTCGGTTTACTTATACCAATATGCAGCTATGTAAAGGATAGTGTCGGATGCAGCAGCAGCTAATAATTTACGCTCAATATTTAAATGAAAACCTAAAGTAGTTCATAAAGACGTCCACAATTTACTCAGCACTAATTCTCGTATTTGCCTTGCACATTCGATTTCATCTAATTGCATACATAAGTTTTTGTCCGACTGTTTTGCAAAGCTTAGTTGTAGCTCTCGTCTGCTACGGTTGCGTGTTAGCATCAAATTGTCACGCGCATAGTTAAAGTAAAACATACAAATACATACGTTCGTAATATAATTGTACATAATTAAAGATAAACATACAAATGCGAACGCATACGCATAAGCTAATTGTGCAAAATTGTTAATTGTGAATAAACCATTGAAGGAAAATAATGTAAAGCTATCGTGTTTTACATTTAGAAAAAAAAAAATAGTCACACAACTTTCTAAAAACAATTTCAACATACGTGAACACAAAAAAACTGCCTCCTCTAAACATTTGGTGACCCCGACGTAATTATACCCTGAACCCATTGAAAAGGGCTAAGAAGGGTATAATGGATTTGTGCAAAAGTATGGAACAGGCAGAAGGAAGCATCTCCGACCGCATAAAGTATATTTATTCTTGAACAGCATCAACAGTCGAGTCGATATACCCATGTCCGTCATAAAAATGTTTCTCGGGAAAAACTGGCAACTAGGGTAAGACAGAAAAGCAGGAGTACCGGCAAAGCATCAAAGGAGGCTATCCTGATTCGACCCGAAGGGGATCGGTCTTATGCCGAAATACTAAGGGAAATGAAATCTAAGGAGTGCAATTGAGGACCATCCAAGAGACCCGAGCTGGAGGTGTCCTTATAGAAATCGGAGCAGGCTCCAAGGACAGTGGTACCTTTCGCGACACAATTGCGGTGGCGCTCAAAGGAATGGCTGCTGTGATCTGCTTAGAACCTAAGTATGCTGTGGAAATCCGGGATCTTGACTACCTCACAGAGGTAGTTGATATAAAGGAGGCCCTTAAGCGGGATATGCCCAATATTGGGGATGTCAAGATCGGTCTAATCCCGACAACATGGAGGGGACAAAAGATAGCGGTGGTTGAGATGAGTACGCGCGACGCATCTTACTTCCTGGGGCGCGGTAAGATCCCCATTGGATGGGCTTACTGTCGAGTGCGGGAGCGTACATCTGTAACGCTACAGATGCCTTGGCTACGTGCATGTAGCTAAGGGGTGAAAAGTGCCGGATCGCAGCTCTTTGTGCTATAAATGTGGACTACCCGGGCACAAGGCCTTGATATGTGAAGCGCCAGCACGCTGCATCATCTGTGCGGACGGGGCCTAAGCGGAGATGATCTTGAACACAAAACAGGGTTCGGAAGCTGCAGAGCGTTCAAAGAGGCGCTCGGAAAGGCCAAAATTAAGATATCACAATGATTCGTGTCCTCCAGGCAAACACGAATAGAAGCCGTACCGCCAACGACTTGCTCCAGCAGTTGGTAGTAGAAAAAAGGGGTCGACCTTTTACTGATAAGCGAGCAGCGCCGGAATAGGGAGTCTTCATCCTGGTACTCAGACCTACTCGGTACTGCAGCAATTTTGGGTCTTGGAACCCGGGAAGGCCCAGGCCGCCGCTCAAGGGTCGGGTAACGGGTTTGTCTGGGTGAGGTGGGACGGTGACTTTTTTCAGTTGCTATCTCACGCCGAATCAGCCGATCAAAAGCTACAGAGGACAGCTGGAGGGCCTGGAAGATGCGGAGATGGCGACTTCGGGATACAGTGTGATAGCCGGAGACTTTAACGCGAGGGCACTGGAATGGGGTATGCCTTACCCCATCACCCGGGGAAAGCTCGTAATGGAAATGGTAGCGAGAGCGGGGAACGTGACGACTCTTCGGCGACCGGGATGTGGGGAAACAATTCCCGATGTCTCGTTCGCCTCGGAGGGTCTCTGGTCGTTCATTCGGGACTGGCAAGTCATCGAAGACTACACCGGTAGTGACCATCAATACATCGTGTTTGATGTATACGGTAGTTCCCACCAGAGGGTGAGTTCAAGATCATCCGTTAGGTGGAATATAGCGCGGTTAGCGACCGAGTCTTTTAAGAGGGAACTAGCGAGGGGTGCTGCAAGAATGGAGGATGTCGGCCAGAATAGAGAAGTAGCAGCAGAAACATTGGCCACTTCAACAATGAATATCATCAGTGCGGCCTGTGAGGCTTCTATGCCCCGCAGTAGGCCCCGCCACGGAAGAAAGCCGGTTTACTGGTGGAGATCAGAGATAGCGGATCTGCGCAGAAAATGTCACAGTCTCCGTCGTGTTGCACAACGTGCGATAAACCGAGTTGAAGCAAACGATATGTCAGCGAAACATAAGGCCGCAAAAAAGGAAATCCGACGAGCCATTAATCAGAGCAAAGCCTGCTGCTGGAGGGAGTTGGTGGAAGACATAGAAAGGGAGTCTTGGGGACTGGGCTACAAACTCGTAACTCGAAAACTGGGTGCCCTGAAATCGGATAAAGCCTTAGAAGCCGTGACGATGTAGATCATAGTGGCTGCGCTATTCCCACAGCACCCGATCAGGCGACAAAGGGAATGGAGCCAGAGGGAAGTAATCCTCCTACTTACCCATGGAGAAGTGGAAAAAGCGGTTCTTTGGATGAAGGATAAGAAGAACTCCTGGTTACCCGGATGGGATACCGAACGAGGCTCTGAAGTTAGTTTACCAATAGAACCCCGGACTTTTACTGCGCATGTATAATGCCTGCCTAGCTGATGGGGTTTTCTTCTAGTGTTGGAAAACTGCAAGGTTGGTGCTAATAAGGGATTAGGAGAAAAGGCGGATCCGGAGTCTCTATCGTCCTAACGTCCATTGTGTATGCTGGATACAGCGGGAAAGGTGATGGAGAAGCTAATTAGGACCAGGTTAACGGCAGCAATTCGTAACGCCGGTGGACTCTCACCGAGGCAGTACGGGTTTAGGGCAGGCCGGTCCACCAGAGACGCAGTCCTTGAGGTAGTTGCAGGTGTCGAAAGAGCAGAGAACCATCAGTGAGTGCTCGTGCCAAGTGGTACGTCTGGTGACTCTCGACGTAAAGAATGCGTTTATCTCGGCGAGATGGACAGATATGATGAAGCACACCTTTCGGGTACCGGCTTATCTACTCCGAATAATCGATGCCTACCTTGCGGATCGCGGACTCCTCTACGAGACCAGAAAAGGCGTTCGCAGAAATGTGGTCACAGCAGGGGCTGCGCAAGGATCTATCCTAGGACCGGATCTGTGGAAAGCCACCTACGATGGTCTTCTAAGACTGGAAATGCCAGAGGAGACGTGCTTGGTGGGGTATGCGGATGATGTTGCTGTACTGGTATCAGCACGAGACCTGCAACGAGCACAGCTCAAACTCAATCAAGTGATGAGGAGTGGCATTGTGTTGTTATCGATCACATGTGTATATCGGTCACGGGACGAGTTATCGAAAATTTAAAACAATGTATGAACGCGTCGATCTCAGAGATTATATGAGCTAGAGATTCCAGATTTGGTACATAAGCTCGCATAATCTCTAGGCAGCACAAATTTGTTTTAAATTTTCGATAACTCTTCCCGTTTCCGATATACACCCATAATAGATAACAAACGCGGCTCCTCCCTCTGACTTGGACTTTTACAAGGCAAAGGCAGCATCAGTGACTCGGCAACTTAATGCATTAAACGCATTTTTAACTGCTGAGCAGTTTCTGCATTTCGATAAACTGATTTCCAGGCTCGACTAGATTTAATCAGCGAAATGTGGACTAGCTTTGATGGTGCACTGTCCAACCTAGAAAGGCTCAATTTTATGGAGCTGACCACGGATGCAAGGCCGCAATTTGCCCAACTCAGCTACAGAGGGGATATCAAAGCTTTCTCGCGAACTCACAAATCTGCGTAGGACATCTATTTTCCATTCAACAACCATTGGGCATTACCCGGACGAGCCAAATGGTAGTTCAAGGGGCGCAGTTCGATTCTCTAGATTCGCGCAATTTGAACTTTCACGTCTCGGCGGCGCTGGGATAGTGGCTGGCGGCTGTACTGTTCCTACGCACTCATCTTTAGCTGTAGGAACCGGTGCCGTTGCGCGATTTCGTACAGCAGTTCGGCGAAATCGACTATTGTTGCGGCGCTGCAAATACAAATACAAATAGGAGGATGCTCTTCTCCTCAATTATTCGAGTCTTATATCAGGACCATCTATACAACTGAAAACATTCTCTCTGCACTCTGCTTGGATTGATCACAGTCCCAACTAGCCGTAGCTGGTACACTCAAATTCCCATCAATATGTTTTGCAGCCGCACTCATTATGGGAAATAACATGCGTTCTGTGATGCAAGCCTAGCCTCATACGGCACCTGTGTTTACGTGCGATCAGAAGCGCAGGGTGCCTACTCGTCGCATCTTCTATGCTCTAAATCACTAAAAACTCTTACAATTCCCAAGCTGGAACTAGCCACCGCACACCCACGACCGGAGCTCGTCTCTAGCATCGCTCAATGCGTTTCGCACCTTTGCCTCTTGGATTCGACAAGCTCCATCTGAATTTAATATTTTTGTAATCAACAGAATATCTCAAATTCAGGAGCGCACTAATGGGATGATTTGGAGCCACGTTCCTACTCACTTGAACCCAGCCGACATATTATCGCGTGGTTGCGGAGCACTCGAACTCTTGGAATCGAATCTTTGGCATAAAGGGACTGCGTTTCTACGCTCATCTACTGCTGATTGGCCGCCAGACATTTTGCCAGCTCAGCACGCCGTTACCATCGCCATCATCGATCACTTTCACCGCAACTTATTGCACAGTGGACCACAAAGTTTGCTGGCCGCCCTCCGACAACGATTTTGGTCCATTGACGGGCGAAAAACCGTGACAACAGTCATGGACACTGCACTCATGAAGCTCAGGCTTCTCAAGCACATTATTAACCCCTTACCTGCCGATCGAGTGCAACCAGGCCGCCCATTCTGCACAACCGGAATTGATTTTTGTGGACGTTTCTTCATCAAGTCAGAAATCAGGAACAGGCTCCCCCAAAATACTACATATCGATTGCAATCAACTGGAACTTTATTCCGCCCCGGTCTCCACATTTAGGTGGTTTGTTGGAGGCTGCAGTAAAGTCTGCCAAGCATCACTTTTATCGCGTCGTTGAAAAATCTGTCTCACATTTAATTAACTTCGTACCCTTATATGCGAAATTTCATCAATGTTAAACTCACGACCTCTTTGTCCCATTTCAGAGAATCCAGGCGACTAAGAAGTTCTTACTCCTGGTCATTTTTTGATTGGAGCCCCATATGCCACAATCGAAGAACCCGACATAACGCATATCGACCGTCTGACAAATGCAGCAGACATTCATAAAGAAGTTCACAATGTAGCCTCGGAACGTATTCAAACTAACGTTGACTACTGAGGCAAACGTAACAAGTAAGAAGGCTCTAGTCGATAAATCCCGACTAGACTATACCCTGAACCCTATACTTTACGCATACAGTCAGTGCTTGCAAGTATGTGTGAGTGTGTGTATGTATACGCGTATAGTGCATACCTTCTTAACTTCAATACTCCATATCTACAGTGTTTGTCAACCGATTTCAATAAAATTCATTATTGTCATTATTTACTCTAATCTTTCAAACTGCATCAAAAATTTTTTCAAATTCAAATTTTGTTGTTATCGATCACATGTGTATATCGGAAACGGGAAGAGTTGTCGAAAATTTAACTTGTACTGCCTAGGGATTAGGCGAGCTTATGTACCAAATCTGGAGTCTAGCTCTTATAGTCTCTGAGATCGACGCGTTCATACATACGGACGGACAGACGGACGGACGGACAGACGGCTATATCGGCTATATATACTTTATGGGGTCGGAAATGCTTCCTTCTGCCTGTTACATACTTTTGCACAAAACCATTATACCCTCTTTACCCATTTTCAATGGGTTCAGGGTATAAAAAGGACAATGATTTGGGAGTATGCACATGGAATGTACGAACGTTGTATAGCCTGATCAATAACTTGCGAGTACCCTCAATAAATATATGGCGGACATTGCCGCTTTCCAGGAAACGCGATGGAAAGGACAGGGTTATATTATGATGAACATATACTACTGCTATCTTACGGTGTGGCATGAATTTGGCTATGGCGTGAAAGCAGGGGCTAAACTGAGGCGCCGTATCTCTCACTTGTTGCCAATAAATAAGTGCACCCAACTATCAAAAAAGACGATGACACTAAGAACGCATTTTATGTGGAGCGTGGTATTACTGCATAGTTAACACGACTTTGCAGAATGATATTAAGCAACACCATCAGCACTGCCAAGGTAGAAAATGACTAACTCGAAACCTTTAATAGCAAGCGGGGTCTCAAGCGAGGTGACTCGGTATCTTGTACACTTTGCATTAATTTGATAGAAAGAATTAAAGTTAGACTGCTGTACATCGGACGGGCACAAATGGAGAAGGCAGCGGCTAAAGTAGGTATAGCAGTTAACACGAAAAAACAAAGAATTAGTCGAGAATCACGGCGTCTTGATTCGTAGCTGACTTCAGATAACCACAGCTTTGAGTACGTTGGGGAATTTATTTATCTTGGATCTGCAGTGACTAACAACAATAATGTCAGTGTGGAGATTAAGCGAAGAATAACACTTCCCTAACACATGTTGGTGCTACGATCTGTATGGTGACGTGGACGTAGTCAGTCGAGTGAATGCCCAGAGATGGCTGGGCCACGTCGAACGGATGCGAGAAGAAACTCCAGTTCTTCAGATGTTATAGCGGATAGCGAAGGATATTAACACCATGTACGCGTTGGCAGTACCAAGTTCCCGACCTCCTGTCATTTGTGTTACCAACTGGCGAAGACGCGCACAAAACATGAACGTGTGGTGGAATTTTTTCCATTTATGCAAACTTTCGTTATTAATTTAGTATTTGTATGCCTTTTACTGGGTCGGTATCTATGTATAAACATATTATTATGAGCAATAGGAACGTTTAATTTGCTTTGTACTTGATATTGCCTATCTTTGTTACGTTTACTTCATTTGAATTAAATTGCAATGTCTTTTCTGCATCCAGCATTCGATTAACCGATATTAGGTTGTGTGGGATGTCTTTGCAAAATAATGGCTATATACATATACATTTAAATTGCTCAGGAGACGAACTATTTCGATTGCCGTAGCGTTTTCGGACTCTCCATATTTCACAATTTAAATTTTTATTAAAAGTTCTAAAATTGTGTGATACGCAAAAAGAATTATAATAGGTATAATGTGGTCCATAGCAATCCGTTTTGGAAGTGTCCATGTTTCCCGCAATGATGGCACTTATTATTTGATTTAAAAGTCTACTTGAATGTTTTGTATTTAATTTTAAAATTAGTTTTAATTTCGTGGATAAGTAATCGATTCTTTAAAAGAAAGTGTCAATTTGTCTTCTTATAATGTCAGAAACAAATGTGAAATTGTGGCCATTTAAACTAGCTTTGCATCATTTGCTAATAGATCAGTCACCGCTCATCGAAACTGTTGAATTGTCATTATTTAGTCTAATCTTTCAAACTGCATCAAGTTATCCAAATTCATGATTTTGTTGTTATCGATCACATGTGCATATCGGAAACGGGAAGAGTTATCGAAAATTTAAAATAAACTGGAGTCTCTAGATCTTATAGACTCTGAGATCAACGCGTTCATACATACGGTCGGACAGACGGACATGTCTATATCGACTCGGCTGTTGATACTGATCAAGAATATATATATTTTATGGGGTCGGAGATGCTTCCTTCTGCCTGTTACATACTTTTGCACAAAACCATTATACCCTTTTTACCCATTTTCAATGGGTTCAAAAACTAGTTTAACTTTTAATTACGTCAGATATTGGTATGTTTATAAAAATAATTTCTATTTTGTACATACGCTTTACTTACATCAACAGTGTGGAGTTACAAATCGTTGATTTCGCATCATTTTATGGTAAGATAATTTTCTTGTATCTTAATTTTTACATACTACTTAAATTATTTTATGTTTAGATTAACTAATTTTCCTTGAAATTCAAATCTTTTTTATTTGTGTGTCAGAATGGGGTGCTAAAAACAATCCCCTTGTCTGGGGCCACTTGCAACCTCTATAAAAACCTTGGTGGCCCGGTATTTAATGCCCCTGAAGGAGGCGGCTGTGGGGCAGGCGAGTGGTGACCCCGACGTAGAATGTCAAATGGAGAGTTCGAGGGCTGTATTATGTGATGGTAGTTGCTTTGTGGTAGTTGATTCTATTATAGATATAAAATTAGTTTTGTTTACAAAAAAAATTTAAAGAAAAAAAAACTCACCCATATATTACGCATATGTGGAGTCGGGCCATCTCCCAAATCAAGTTGCAAACTTTCTGACATATCACTGTTGCTTCCAATGGGGCGATTACTGACATTACTTACGCATCCAGACACTCCTGTGCTCAGATGCAGCTGACCCAGCGATGCAGTGGCCATTGCCACATCGGGCATCATATGAGAAAGATATCCATTGGCAGTATCTAAACCGCAAGCGTCACCCTAACCGCCTCTCTCTATGCTCAATGAATTACACAGAGGAAATCGAACCATCTGTAATCTAAGCTGGAAACTCGCTACGACGATGAACTGATGTAGATAAGCGTGCATAGCTAGATTGTAGTGCCGACCCCGAGTTAGTAGTAGGCTGCTTTGCTGCTGCCGTGGGAAAGTGAAATTTCGACTGTAGCATTGTTGCACACCATCCAAATGGTCCTCGGCTTCTATAAGACAATGCTCTTTTTTAGAATTTGCACTATGGCAATCTTCTATTCATCTAACTCTTTCTAGATTGGTTAACAGGGAAGTTTCATTGTCAAAAAGATTGAATTCACTTACTACACGAAGACGAAATTGACGCTCGATTTCGTGTTTTGATGAAAGTGGTAGCAGCAAGGCTCGTTGACAAATTTCATAACCACTTGCACAGAGATCTTGTATTTTATGACGACTATATTACTATACCTGACGGAATTCGACAAATGAACTTTTCTTGACCATGTTTCAGATCAATAGCTTAAAAGCTGAGAAAATATTTATGGGCTGCTACAGAACTTCGAGTGATTTAATTTTTTTTTTAGTTATTCACAGATAATTTTCACATCTGTTAATTTATACTATATTTATTTTGCTCAACTGCATATTTTTTATGGCAGCAATACAAATTAAAATTTGTTTTAGTTTATATTATAATTTGGGGTTTATATTTATTCAGAATATATGTCCGCTTCATGCGACTTATACTCCGCGATTCAAATTACCACAAACGACCGACTCTTACTTCAAGAGAGTAGCTTAAACAACAACAGATTACGACTACAACGGGAATGCAAGACAAGCTGCGGTGTACATAGGCAAATACAGTTATTTCCAACACTCCTTCGCATTGCAGTTTGTCTTCTTCTTAAACAAAATAAACTTTTACATATTCAGCGCAAACCCATTAAACTTACAAATTCCTTATGCTTTACTTTACAAAGGTTTTTCGTTAACACATCAGAGATCATGTTTTTGGTAGGTACATATTCAATTTCAACATCAATTTTTTTTACCATATCTCTGATATGATGATATTTAATGTCGATATGCTTACTACGCTCATGGAACTTAGCATCTTTTGCCAAGCATTGAGCGCTTTGATTATCGCTAAATATCCTTATTCCAGATCCCTCGCTGAAACCCATTTCACGCATGACTTTGCGTATATATGCAACTTCCTTAGCTGCCAGTGAGAGTGCCACGTACTCTGTCTCAGTACTGCTTAATGCTACGACGCTCTGCTTCTTTGACTCCCATGAGAATGCAGCGCCTGCTGCAAAGAACGCCTAGCCACTGTAGAACTTCCGGTCCGTGCTGTCTCCAGCCCAATCTGTATCGACGAAACAGTGTATCGCCTGGCCGGTCATCTTGTAGTGCAAGCTCAACTCTGCCCTGCCCCTCAAGTATCTTAATACTTGCTTGGCTCCTATTTCGTGCTCTTTGTGTGGATCTGAATTCCGCTGTGCTAGCTTCG
This sequence comes from Scaptomyza reducta, assembly GCA_035044485.1. NCBI lineage: Eukaryota > Metazoa > Arthropoda > Insecta > Diptera > Drosophilidae > Scaptomyza > Scaptomyza reducta. Next base: position 241,329 of record JAWNNV010001052.1, read on the forward strand.
TTACTGAGTGCAATATATCAGGCCGTGTAGTTATGCCTAGATACATTAGCGAACCTATCAACGATTGATAGCTACCTTGGTTCGTTCGGTGGCATCCGTCATTGTCGCATTTAACTTGAAATCCTGCCTCTAGGAAATGCTTCAGTTGCCCTCCATCGACTACGTCGAACTCCTGTGATATGCGTTCCTTCACGTAGTTCTTCCTTCCTGGTGCTAGCCACAATAAGATCGTCGACATATACGATTATCACATTCAGTTTGCTAGCTTCACGACGTATGGGCGTGCAACCAATCCTGATTAGCACGGTGTTCAGTTTCTTGTTCCACTCACGGCCGCTCTGTTTAAGGCCGTACAGCGACTTCTTGAGTTATAGGACTCGGTCAGGGAAATCTCGGTTAGCAAATCCCTCTGGTTGTCGCATATAAACCACATCTCGCAGCTCACTGTTGAGATAAGCAGAAGACACGTCAATCTGATGCATATACATACCATTTTCTACCGCTAGAGCAATCAGTAATCTGATTGTCGAATATCTGGTCACAGGGGAGAACGTCTCATTATAATTTACGCCATATTGTTGGGCGCATCCTTTGGCCACTAGTCGAGACTTCAAGCGTACTACTCTGCCATGCTCGTCACGCTTCACTGCAAATACCCATTTACAGCCAATTGCCTTCTCTCCCTTCGGTAGATTAATTAACTCCCAAGTTTTGTTTTCGTGCGAACTGTCTTACAGACTTACAGGCTCATCTTCAACATCCTTAATGATCAGTGTAACATAATTATTACGCAACGAGATTCTGTCCCTTACGCTGTCATCTGTCATTTCACCTTCAAGAAATATCACATCTCTTGCTTCGATTACTTTTCGTAAATCGGGATTATACAATCGGTATACATTAGCTGTTGCAGAGTAACCAACTAGTCTCTCACCTTTTGGTAGGAATTTCTTATTGTACATCTTGTTAAGGACGACAGACTTTGTACCGAAAACTTTTAAGTGACTTACAGACGGTTTTTTGCCTGAGCATAACTCATATGGTGTCATATCATCCAGCGTATATTACGGAGATAAGCCACCGTATTTATAGCTTCTGCCCAGAAATCCTTCTTGAGACCAGCATGCACAATCATGCTTCGTGCCATTTCTACCAGCGTTCGATTCGCGCGCTCCGCTACACCATTTTGTTGGGGTGTATACGGCACAGTAAGCTGCCTCTTGATGCCGTTGCTCACTAAATATTTTTCGAAATCGCCGCTCAAATATTCACGACCGTTGTCGCTTCTGAGACATTTTATCTTGCGTCCAGTTTGTTTTTCTGCAAACGCCTTATATTCTTTGAACTTCTCAAAGATTTCATCGCGTGTTTTCATAAAACACACAAACAGCGATCTATCGTCAATGAATGTGCCAAAATACCGCGCACCACCTACAGAACATTTTCTCATTGGGCCACAAATGTCTGTGTGTATCAAGTCTAGTGTGCCTTCGGCTTAGTGCCTTCCACTAAGTCTGCAAATTTATGTATGTGGTCTGCCATACTACCCGACTCTACCAATCTTAGCTGTAACAACTGCTTTAGCAAAGTTACATGACGCGCAGGTCCCATTGGCATATAAATTTCTTTCAGGGTGTTGCAGGCACTGGCTGATGTTTGGCAATTCTTCACATTATTTATTTGAGATGCCTTTATGCAAAGCATTATGCTTGCCAGAGCCTTTTCGTCTCTTGCATCAAATATTGCCTTGTGCTCAGCACTGCCATTTTCGTTTTTCACGACACGACCGCACACATACTGCCATAGTTCTGAATACACGAGTACACTTTTAATTTGAACGACCCAGACTCTATAATTCTGGTCGTCCAACTTCTCAATCGAACTCATCGCGGTGTTCATTTTCTTTAATCACACAGATTTGTTTTTTAAGTGAGTAAGTCAGAGTGGCAATATGTATTAAGTAGGAAAGATCGTTATATAAAGCACATACAATCCGAAAGGGGTTATGAATAGCATAATTAGAATAACAAGTTTGAAGAGATATAGGTAAGAAATTTCTAGTATTTCTGATCGGAACTGCAAAGCTAATTTGGTTTATTAATTCAGAGGAATCAGTTTTGCCATTAATTAGTTTATGGAAAAAAAGTTATTCCAAGCATTGTTCTACGATCAGATAGAGAAGGAAGATTTATTACTAAAAGTCTACTATAATAAGAAGGTAAATTAATGTTATTATCCCAGTTAAGGGCCCGAAGAGCAAAGAGCAGAAATTGTTTTTGCACCGATTCTATTCTATCTTGATGAATCCTGTATTTGGGAAACCATATACAAGATCCATATTCAAAAATCGGTCGTACGAGAGAAATATACAAAGTTTTTGTTATGTGGGGGTCGTCAAATTCCTTCGACCAGCGCTTAATGAACCCCAAGGCAGTTGATGCTCGATTCGCAATGGTAGAGATATGCTTGTCAAATTGAGGCTTTGGGTCCATTAGAATACCCAAATCCTCAACCCATTCAATCCGATCAAGTGGTTTCTTATCCAGAATTTAGATGTTAAAAAATGGCATTCGTCTGTAAAAAGACATTACCTTGGATTTACTGCAATTAAGTTTTAATAAATTTACTTTACACCAAGTTTAAAAATTGTCTAAGTCACTTTATAGCTTATGACCCGACAGAAGAATCCTCAGAACAATTCAGTGTATTTTCTACGAGCTCAATATTCCGTGTTCTGGGCCCATAACCTATTATAACTTGGGGTTTATATTTATTCAGAATATATGTCCGCTTCATGCGACTTATACTCCGCGATTCAAGCGACCACAGACGACCGACTCTTACTTCAAGAGAGTAGCTTAAACAACAACAGATTACGACTACAACGAGAATGCAAGACAAGCTGCGGTGTACATAGGCAAATACAGTTATTTCCAGCATTTTAAATGAATATTAGTTTGTTTTATTTTGTTTGTTTTTATTGTTGTACAAAAAATAAAATTTTAATTTGATGGCGCGTTAAAACAAAAATAAAAATAAAAGAAAAAAATAGCGCGAAGGAGTTTGAGATGTGTGTTTGAGATGTGTTTCTGACGTATGATCCATGACACATGTCATTTTGGGTCATTTCTTATCATTTTTCACCAATTATTTACAATATACAGAAAACATATGGCAGTTATTAACAGTCTAAATGTCAATAACAATAACAATAACAATTTTTTTTTTAATTTCGAACTTAACTACGTTCTAGTGAAATGCTATCGTTTTGAATGCCAAATTTATCCGGCGTTTTGACTAGAAATTTTTTAAAAAGTTAATTAAACAAAATTTTTGTAAAACCGTTTAAATATTTTAATGCAGATTAATCGGATAGCGATCAATAGTGTGATTTGAGGTTTCTTATTAAAAAACATGTTTGCCCCAAACATATTTTCACCTTGTCTTGTCTTTTAGTAGATAACAGTTGCGTTTCCACATAATTAGCTGCAAGTTAAGAATTTGTACAATTCGCTGGCAAAATGCTTAAGCATAAGCTACAGACAGAAAATCGCATAAGCTACGATAATTTTTAAGAAAGCACCTTAGTGGGGAAGCCACATAACTGAGCACAATATGTACAAAGAATTATTTTTTTATACGTAAATATAACACAAAAGGCAAAAGGTGGTGCCTAAAATTTAACGTGTTGTTAGAAGACGTACATCCCTCCCAAGGAGGCGTACTCTCTGTTCACCTGTGGAACGTGAAAGTAAGAAATCTGATACGCTCCGTGGAGGAAGAGGTCTGTCGAGCTTCTGCTTTTGCAGAAAAGGTTGGCTTTGATTGCTTAGGCAAATACCCTCTTACCTTGTGCGAACAGATTAACGCACTACATTACCTGTTCAACTGGCCTCATGAAATGGCCTCGTACTTTTTGCTGGCAACACATTTAGAAATTTCATTGGCCTTAAATGGAGTATGGCACCACGGATATCATATCATCTAAGAAAAAATATTAATCTATAAGCTCGGTAAAGTACACCGCGCCGCTGAACTAATCGTAAAGGGAGCCCTTGGAACATCTCCTAATGAGTCTCTAGACAACATTCTGAACATTTATATAAAAAATAGGGAAATAAGTAACGTGTTTCTCTGCGCTACGCAAGAGAGAGACAAATCGGTGCGTTTCTACTCTAGCATCCTATGCAACGCATTTTTTCTGTCCACATGAATTTCTTAAAACTCCCTTCCATACACTCATTGCATCAGAACAACTGCGGTACTGCATAATAACTTCAATCTCCGATATCAAGTGCTTCTCGTCGGATTTCTATGAACATTTTACAGGTTTGTTTTTATTATTTTGTCTTTATTTTCTAAAAACACGGTTTTTAATTGCTTAAATTAAGATATTGTTGTTATTATTGAGTTCGGGTCATAAGACAGACGGACAAAGTTAATTTGACTCGGCTGTTGATGCTGATCAGAATATATACACTTAATGGGGTGCGAGATGCTCCCTTCTGTTACTTACATTTGCACAAATATAATGATACATTTTCGTCAATTACATGGGTTCAGAGTATAATTACTCAATATTTTTGTTACAGACCAATTCAAAATATGAAATGTATATATATATATATATATATATATATATATATATATGTGTAAATGAATAAAAATGTACACAATCAAAATAAAATAAAACATACACTAACATTAAGTATATTCTATATAACCCGATAAGTCGTTTCGTCTCCGTCTTTAATTGAACAACATATTTATATATTATAATATAATCAGTTGAAGAGCTTGATCAAAAAAGTAACACCTATGCATATAAAACGGAATGTAAAATACGGCAAGTTTTGTATATGATTTTTTAAAATTAAAATTTAAGCATCGGCGAGCTAGAAATAAATATTTTCCAATGTACTTTATTTGATTAAAATAATAAAAAAAAAAACTAGTTTAACTTTTAATTACGTCAGATATTGGTATGTTTATAATAATAATTTCTATTTTGTACATACGCTTCACTTACATCAAAAGTGTGGAGTTACAAATCGTTGATTTTAAGTGCATCATTTTGTGGTAAGATAATTTTCTTGTATCTTAATTTTTACATACTACTTAAATTATTTTATGTTTAGATTAACTAATTTTCCTTGAAATTCAAATGTTTTTTATTTGTGTGTCAGAATGGGGTGCTAAAAACAAGCCCCTTGTCTGGGGCCACTTGCAACCTCTATAAAAACCTTGGTGGCCCGGTATTTAATGCCCCTGAAGGAGGAGGCTGTGGAGCAGGCGAGTGTTGACCCTGACGTAGAATGTCAAATGGAGAGTTCGAGGGCTGTATTATGTGATGGTAGTTGCTTTGTGGTAGTTGATTCTATTATAGATATAAAATTAGTTTTGTTTATAATTGTAAAATTTAAAGAAAGAAAAAACTCACCTGTATATTACGCAATGTTATGACACCAGCAGCAGTGGTGATTATATGCGGAGTCGGGCCATCTCCCAAATCAAGTTGCAAACTTTCTGACATATCACTGTTGCTTCCAATGGGGCGACTACTGACATTACTTACGCATCCAGACACTCCTGTGCTCAGATGCAGCTGACCCAGCGATGCAGTGGCCATTGCCACATCGGGCATCATATCAGAAAGATGTCCATTGGCAGTATCTAAACCGCAAGCGCCACCCTCACCGCCTCTCTCTATGCTCAATGAATTACACAGAGGAAATCGAAAATCACCCTCTGTAATCAAAGCCGGCAACTCGCTACGATGATGAACTGATGTAGATAAGCGTGCATAGCTAGATTGTAGTGCCGACCCCGAGTTCGCTGCCAAAAAACTTGCGACACCGAGTAGGCTACTTTGCTGCTGGCGTGGGAAAGTCAAATTTCGACTGTAGCATTGTTGCACACCATCCATAACGCACTGTGATGCACCGGATGAGGCCATTGAGGAAGTTGATAAAAACGAAGCGGCAACAGCTGTTTGAAGTGCTGAGACGGTAGCTGCGGGAGACGGCGGTGGACTTTGGTCCTCGCCTTCTATAAGACACTGCTCTGTTTCAGAATTTGCACTATGGCACCCTTCTCTTCCTCTAACTCTTTCTTGATTGGTTAACAGGGAAGTTTCTAGCAAATCAGATACTTCGTCAGGGAGATTGAATTCTCTTACTACACGAAGACGAATTTGACGCTCAATTTCGTGTTTTGATGAAAGTGGTAGCAGCAAAGCTCGTTGACATATAGGTGATTGACGAAGCTTATGCTCACGCTTGCGCATTGCTGCAAGTGTTTGACTGTCTGGTGTTGGTATGGTATTACGAACTTTATCCGCAGTGGTACCACTAATCCCACAAGCGATACCAGCAGCAAATTCCCTATTTGTAACAGAGTTCATGCGTGATACCATGTAAAGGGTGTCTGGAATATCGGGAAAATGTCGTGACCGCCGCATGCGAGTAAGCTCAACTTGGTGATGAGATGTGGCCATTCGTTCTTCTAGTAAAGCCTTAACTTCTTCAAAATATGGCATAAAAAGTCGTGGTCGTACAAAAAGTCCTTGGTTTTTTCCACCACGTATCCAAGCATTTACTCGTAAGTTTTCCCTCTCGTCACCAATCATATGTGATGGCGGTGTGCTAACAAGACCACGTCGTATCGCTTGACACAGCACCTCACTATTTGGTGGTAAGACATGGTCCATTCTAACTAAAGGTAATAGTTCAGAAAGTATTTCCCGCAACTCAACATCACTCAGATCACGTTTTTTAACGCCCTTTCGAGCTACTGAATGAGCAGTGTGCGATAACAGATTTGGTTCACGTTCTTCCATACGCCTGATAAGCTCCTGTTCTCCCCACTTAAGAACAGCTTGTAGCACTTCCAACTCCGATGCTTGTAGGAAGTTACTTTGTAGTACATGTAAAAGTTGTGCTTTGTCTATCTGGTTAAGCACTGGTGAAGCGCTGACTGTTGCAAATTCTTCGCGTAAGTACTGGCATGCTTGACGAAAAACCCACGCAGAGCCGTACGGTTGACAGCCCCATTTTAAAACCATTGATAACGTATCAAGCGACAACCACTCAAGTATTAAATCTTCGCAGCCCTGTGCCAAAATATCAAGTTCAAGAAACCGACCAATTTGATATAACTCCATAGCTTCTTCTAGTGTAGTAGGTCGTACACGCCCAGTATTAGTTAACGCGTGAACTTCACCAAGAGAGCCAGCGCAGCTGCCTGTCCCAGCACCTCGTAGTATGAGTGCCAAGTCTACTGTGTCTAAATATATTGCGTGGAGAAGTACACGCGCATACCTCTTCGGTATAACTGTCTCATCAAGTACAATGCGCGTAGGTACGTGTATGGAGCGTTCTACATATTCGTCAATATTACGCGTTCGCCGGGCAATAAGATTGCGAAAGAATGGGGACCGCGCACTAAGTATAGCTTTATGACATGGAAGTTCAAGTTTCGGACGAAACCCGTACTCCGAGTTTATAGAGTCTTGACGAAAATACTCATTTGTGCCCTCTGCTGTGAAAACTAATGCTGCGTCAGCATAGTCGCCCGTTTCCAATAAATAACGAAGATCGTGATCTAGGGGGTTAGGTGTACCAAAATCATTACCTAGTTGGCGCAGCAAGTTAATATTTATAGTCGGATCATGCGAGCAAAGATCGCCTGTATACAAATAACGTAGCAAGGATGAGAATATTTGCACATCGATGGGTGACGATGGAAGCTCCAGACATATGCGTGCGCCATACCCTGGACAGCCGGAAAGCAGGTCACGGAAATATGTACAACGTGAGGATAATATACAACGGTGCACCGGAAAAATTGATCCGCGAAATACTAGGTCACAATCAGTACACAGATTCGAATCATAGAGAGCAGCCAAGTCTTGTTTATATGTAGTGGCTGGAGGACGCGCCAATTCAGCTTGCACCTGTTTAACAAAAAAAAATTCATAATATGGTGCTTAAAAGGGCCACTCGCATACCTACTGATAAGTCCCTCAATGCTGCCAAGGCTTCAAACTCCTCACAGAGTGCTGCTAGTTCAAGCGGTGCCCAGTCAGACACAAAGTCGCGTAAGACACGTGCGTGATCACAAGCTTTTGAAGAACGCCGACGACGTATAAATTTTCGCTTAAGTGTTGCAAATCCCGTAACTCGCTTTCGCCTTTGATCGCGATGGTAGTGCGCACTGCTATAAGCAACAGTCGGGCCAGAGCTTACGCCGCTTCCATTAGAGCGTGTTGAGGTTACACTATCAGAGTTAATCGGCTGTGGTAGCGATACGCTGTCATTGGCGTTTTCACTGCTGCCACTTGCGCACTCAGTAGTGGTCATTGGATAACCACTGCTGGAAGTGCTCGCCCCCATGTCCTTTCAAGAAATTTCAAGGGAATGTACTTAAAATCAGTAATTTTCCCAATCTTAAATGATTAGCAATTTATTGATATAATGGATTTTTTTTCATTTTATCAATTACAAGAATGGATCCCGTCAAGTTGCTGAAAATAAAAGCTGTTATTAGTTATTTTTTACAAGAGTTTGGATAATAATATGCAATATCTCACAAAAATCCTAGTGCACATACTATGTTGTCGGGATACTGAACATTTTCATTTTGTCCAAACGCGATGAACATAATTTTCAATAAGCAGTCTTTGTGTAGCCTGTAACCCTGCATTATTTAAAAAAAAAGCCAGCCTTTAACTTTCATGTGATTCTACTGACTATCCTTAGTACTTCACTCATTAATCGCCCACAGATTTCTGGGAGAATGCCTGAATACTCCTGGACCTTCTTAATTCCCATGGAAGATTAAGTCCATCGGCAAAAAGGGGTTTTGCAAGGGGAAGGGGTAAACGACTCTCACATAACCTCGTCGCCCCTAGGACGGGGCGTAAATTGACCGGTGTTTGCCGTCAATTTTCTCAAAATTAAGATCGAAAAATATGACCTAAGCGAGCTTATATTCGAAATCTGGAGTCTGTAGTCTCTGAGATCGACGCGTATAGTATATACAGACAGACAGACGGAGAAGGCTATATCGATTCGGCTGTTGATGCTGTTCAAGAATATACTCAGTAAAATTGATATTTGTGGAAAATTTGTTTTGCATGCAACAGGTTTTTTTTATAACGGTATTAATGTTTTGAGTATACACGTCTTATCTCTTATGTTTTGTGATGTTATTCTATGCATTAATTTCTTATCAGCTTATCAGTCCCGTTACGACAAAGATGGAACAAAAACATGCCTTTAATAGAAAGTGATATTTGTGCAAAATTTTTCAATTACATTTTGACTGGAAAAAATCAGTTATCTCGCTGCAATAATTTGTTAAGGTTATTAAAATATTGTTTTCTAATTGTTCTGTATTAAAATTGTTGCACTTTTTACTTTTTTTTTAAATTTTGACTGTTTTTGGTACAAAATGCACTCTTGCAGCGGAGGTGAGTGAAAAAGAAAAAAACAAAATTGAAACTATGACTGAATGTGGCATTAAAATTACTGAAATAGCCAAGCAATAAGACTACATCGAAATACAAAGGGTGCAACAGATTTGCAGAAAGGAGTTGCACCTTAAATACGCCACGAAGTAAGGAAACCAAAACTGTTTCCTCGGCATAAAAAGGCCCGATTTGTCTTTTATGAAAAATATAAGTTTTGGGGCAGCGAGTTTCAAAAAGTTGGTTTCAGTGATGAAAAAAATTCCATTTTAGGCGGAGTAGACGGAAATCAGAAAGATAGGCAGGACCCAAGACATCCTCGGAAGACTTGCCATAAGCGGAACCATGGTGGTGGTTCTCTGATAGTATGAGCGACATTTGGCTCTGCTGGAAAGTCTCATATTTGCTTTGTGCCGGGACCAATGAATGCGCAAATGTATTTGGATATCCTTAAAGAAGAACTTATTTAATTTTCGGTGGAATTACATGATGAGGACTGGATATTTACACAGGATAACGCTCCTATACATGTTGCAATGCATGCAATGACGTTTTTTAAGTCAAACAAGTAAAAAGTCTCTAGTCGAGAAATCCCGACTAAACTATACCCTTAACCCTATAATTTACGCATACAGTCAGTGCTTGCAAGTATGTGTGAGTGTGTGTATGTATACGCGTATAGTGTAGTAAAATTTTCACAGATTGTCATTATTTAGTCTAATCTTTCAAACTGCATCAAAAAATTTTCCAAATTGAAGATTTTGTTGTTATCGATTACATGTGTATATCGAAAACGGGAAGAGTTATCGAAAAAAAAAAACTTGTACTGCGCGGGGACTAGGCGAGCTTATGTACCAAATCTGGAGTCTCTAGCTCTTATAGTCTCTGATATCGACGCGTTCATACATACAGACGTACGGACATAGCTATATCGACTCGGCTGTTGATGCTGATTAAGAATATATATACTTTATGGGCTCGGAGATGCTTTCTTCTGCCTGTTACATACTTTTGCACAAAACCATTATACCCTTTTTACCCATTTTCATTGGGTTAAGGGTATAAAAATATCCCCCTATTGCACTGGCCAGCACTTATTCCGGACCTAAATCCAATTGAGGAGCTTTGGGGAATACTTTCAGCAAAGATGTATGAGGGTGGAAGGCAATTCGAGTCCTTCAGAAATGGGCATCTATCAAGAAGAAAACATTAGAAAACTTAGTAAATTCGATGCCCCGCAGATTGAAATTAGTTGAACAACATAAAGGCGAATGTATTTCGTATTAATTAATAAGTATAACTTAATTAAATTACTTAATTTCTCTAGTATTTTATAATTTTGCTTGCAAGTATGTGTGTTTGTATATGCGTGTAGTGCATACCTTCTTAATTTCAATACTCCATATCTCCGGTGTTTCTCAACCGATTTCAATACAATTTTCACAGATTGTCATTATTTAGTCTAATCTTTCAAACTGCATCATAAAGTTTTCCAAATTGAAGATTTTGTTCGATTACATGTGGAAGCGTTATTCAGGCGTCAGTCTATTCATGTTGAAATGCCAAACCAAACTAAACATAAATCACTTAACAGCTGACAAAATGGCCGCCAGTTAAAAAAGTGTTGACAACTTCAAGTTCTATACCTCTAAAAAAAAAACACCCTTTATTAACTACCTATTTAAAACAAATATTAAAAAAAATCGAGCAAGTAAAAGTTTCGTAAAAAGAAAATATGATGCACAAATATCAATTTTACTTTATGGGGTTGAATATGCTTCCTTCTGTCCTTGACATACTTTTGCACAAAATCATTACATTTACCTATTTTCAATTCACGATATAAAAAGAACAAATTAAATTTCCGCGGCGGAAAAATGTGTAGTACGTAGGATACATTCAATATAAATTTATTTATGTTTTTTCAATCAGACTCACTGTCTAGAAACTTCCAGCGTTTTAGTCGAAGTACTCAGATTTGCTTAATTTCGAGGAAAAACCACTTTGAAATCAATTATCAGCTGTATGGAAAACATAAACGACGATTGCTGAATATTAATACACTTAAAAGCCTTCTTGTTTTTCGTGGTAATATCATATAGTTTCAGCTTGATATCTCAAAACATGAGCGACTTTTCAAGTTTATAAGCAAGTATAAAGGCTCTAGGTGCGAAATCTCAACTGGCATATATCCTGAGCCCTTAACTTAACGCGTTGTCATTGTTTGTATATTGAGTGTCTGTTTATACATGTAGACAATATAATACTGTGCTACTGCATCTTCAAAACCTCCGGTGTTCGTCAACCGATAAAATTATTACCATTATACCCTTTTTACCCATTTTCAATGGGTTCAGGGTATAAAAACGGACATGCCTTAATTGACTCGGATTTTGATGCTGATTAAGAATATACAGAGCATGCTTGATAACGTGAACTTATTGAAGCCAGAGTGGTCGCGCTTGCGAGTTGTTCACATTTCTGAATATACAAATTTAGTGAAAGAGAGATCATATTACCATCATTTTAGACAATTTCCACGTTTTAAAATAAAAACTAATACATTTTTAATGAGATTTGGGCATAGACTTATTTTCAATTGGCCCAACAATAAAACAAAACGAGCCACCACCCGCCCGACCGACCGAGGGGCACACCGCTTAGCGTGTGGTTTCGAAGATAGCGAAGAATTAGAAGTATAAGAGCTATAAAAGCTATTTTTTTAAGAGACCAAGTAGGTGTGGCATAAGCTCCGAAAACAGTTATGGATAGCATAGTTATAAAAAGAAGTTATTTGGGTTGATAAATTCAGAAGAATTAATTACACATTTGATTAGATTGTATAAAAAGGTTACTCAGAAAATTGTTCTACTCTCACAATGAAAAGTAAGATTTATAAATAAAAGTCTTCTTTAATACAGATACAGATTATGCACCGATTATATTATATCCAAGAACACCAAACGCTCGATTTGCAATAGAGGTGATTTGCTTGTCAACCTATTTTTAACATCATCAGCTTACATCAGCTCCCCTGAGTGTTAAGAATTAAGTAATCTGAAGGTATCCCTCTAATTAATTAATAACATTAGATTTGTTTCCTTTTTTTATGGAGAGGAATAATAATGACTATTTCCAAATTTTTGGAAACGAGCATGCAAAAAATGTATACAAAGGCTTTAAAATACCAAGAGCATAGTAGCTTTGCTCGCAGCTTGGTACTCCATCAGATACTAGGGAAAAATTAGTTTAATGACGTGTATATCAATTAGCAGTGAACTCACTCTCTGTGATTTCCGGTCAAAAATGCAATTTGAGCCATTTATATGAAAGGGGTAAGGCTGGACGACTTAAAGGGATAAAAAAATTAGCAAATAGAACGGCAATGGCTGATCTAAGTTGGCCTTGAATTCCTCGAAGAATATGTTCTATGGGAGTACTTATGAACTTCTCTTCGTATTAACCAAATCAGGTAATTTCCATAACCATTACTTGTTTGGCTTACCAACGGGGACACACAATCAAATGAAGATTACAAAATTCTATAAGAAATATTGATTGCACCGTCCAAGTCGTCAGACCCAGAGGGTCAGTCTGGGCCGAGTAAGCTCTTTAAGTAAAAATGTACATGCACAACCTATTTTTATGATTTGGTAGTCGAGCCTCGAGGCTCGAAGATTGAGTGTCATGCGTGGGCGTACACAGCGTAAATTTTGTTTTTGCATTGCCGATGTATACAAATGATAAAGACTATTTTGCTAAAGCATAGATAAGAGGATATAAGGCGAAAGGAAGCTAATGCGTGAGATGGCTTATGAGGCTTCAAGTTAGAGATGATTATGGCAGTCCTCCAAACATAAGGATAGCAAGCATAAGTGAGCATAGAAATAAACAGTTTAAGTAGTTTTTTATACCCTGAACCCAATGAAAATGGGTAAAAAGTGTATATATTCTTCATCAGCATCAGCAGCCGAGTCGATATAGCCATGTCCGTCTGTTGTAAACATTAGACGAAATAATGAATTGAAATCGGTTGAGAAACACCGGAGATATGGAGCATTGAAGTTAAGAAAGTATGCACTATACGCGTAAACATAAACACACTCACACATACTTCCAAGCACTGACTGTACGCTTAAAGTATGGGGTTCAGGGTATAGTCTAGTCGGGATTTCTCGACTATATCAATCTTGCTGGAAAGATTAAGAATTCAGACATTTTATTGTCATTATTATTTGACGAGATCAAAATTTATTGGGGTTTTCGAGTGAAAATGGTGTATGTTCTGGGAATGAGAGCTGAAGTTTATATTCTATTACATACTCAAGACACAACTTTAATACCCGTATCCCTTAAACTTGGCCTATATGTTATTTAAAATCGTACAACACATAATTTTATCTCATGTGTAATCAATCTAAATAAAGACTTTCTCTAGTTTAGCACTGAAAATAACTTTTTCTGAATACTTAATACTGACCTGTATCTCCTAAACTACACGTATTTTTTTTCTAACATCATATCCAACAGCTTCCATTAAAAAAAGTTAAAGTTCCGATGTACAAGAAAATGGCAAAGTTTTTGGTGGAGCTTGGCGACATGTATTGAAAATTTTCAGATTGAGATGACCCTACGGCAGCGGTCGGGAGATGACCTTTTTTTTTCTATTTGCCAATTATCTTCAAATTATCTGTTTGTATACAAAATTTGATGATTTATTTTCGATTATCCAAAACAAGAACAAATGCTGTTGTGAGACTTCGCATTAACATATATCGAACTGGGTTAGAAATAAATTTCAAATTTGAAATGAAATAACTAAATGCTTACGACTTTTAATTTTTTGTTCTGTGTGGAAATGGAAATGTATCCCTATTTATCAAAATTTGTTTATTAAACAGATGATCTTCGTTTTGAGACAATTATAGCAAAACAATGGTCAAAATTAACAAATTACCTCCGTCCTACGACGGACTGGGATATGTGAGAATCTTAGTTATAAAGGTGTAGGTTTAAATTATACCTTAACCACTCACAATATTTCCCCTGTCGTTACATTAAGGTAGGTTCGTAGGTTCAGCTACGACCATACCATGTTAACCCAAGACCTATTCTGGAAGAATGCCTGAATGCCGCATGCTGTTCGGAAATATCCAGGAACATCCAGGCATTTCCCAGACATCCGGGGCCGTATAATGCGGGTAATACTTATGATATACTGAAAATTATATATACTTAAGAAACCAACTTGCTCACACTAAGATCATAATAATCGATAGCTCAAAAGTTAAGAGACTTGACTAAAAAACCCTCAAATTATGAAAAGAATGCAGTATACACACACCCATACTTGCAAGCACTGACTGTACGCGTAAGGTATGGGGTTCAGGATATCGTCTAGTCAGGATTTCTCGACTAAAGCCTTCTTACTTGTTTTTATATAGATATCTACAAGGTGTTTATGTAATTTCGGATATTATTTCAAGACTTTTTAAAAGTCATCGATATATACATATATATAAATGCAGAGACGATAGAAGATTTCTTATTTGGTTTAAAATTATTTCCCAAATCAAAATGTTACATTTTATGTTTGTTATATATAGAGAATTATATAATTAATTATATATAGTGACATATTCAGATCACGCAGATCCCTCATGTCCACACTCACACCACACTTACGGCATGCCAACACCTCAGACGCGCTTTCCATTACATAATTCTGGACGGCTGCATGTAGCGCTATCTGATTACAGCAGGCGTCTAGACGGATAGCGTGGGAAACAGAATTTCGGGTGCACCGACATTATGACGCAATTGTATCCGCCAAGACGGCTCGTGTGTTAACAACCAAATGCGAGGTTCCCTTATACATTAAACCACTAGCATAAGTAGAGTTACATTTTGTACACCAAGCTGAGATGTGTTTTTGAAAAAAGAATTGTATTTTTCTAATCGAAACCGTTGTCAGACTCTCAATTGGCGCAGCCGGTTGGATAACAAAGAAATATCGTGAAACGTCGTAGTCCTTTCTGGAAAACGTACTAGTGTTCCGCGAAAATAACTGTTATCCGCATAAGGACCCCGTGATCCTTGTAAATCTTTTTTTTTTTTTTAAAAAAAAAAAAAGTGAACATAATACGCGAGGCAGACGACGCAGAATTTTTGTGTACAACAAACCTTCACAAAAAACAAAATGATGATAGAATCACAATTGAACCAAGTACTCGGGCAAATCCGTCAAGTACCAACCTTCGGTGGAGAAACGGACGAGCTCGGAGCCTTTATAGGAAGGATCGACTTCATAAAGGAACTCTTCCCAAGCGTTGACCCAAGGCAAAATTTAATAATGTACAGCGCAATCCAGATGCAGTTACATGGAGAAGCAATGAGGATATCATTAAGGCACTTACCAGGAGATTGGGCAGCACTACGGAGCATACTTATTTCCACCTTCAAAACACAAACACCTTGTGAGGAACTACTAAGAAGAGTTTACAACACATATTTTGGAGGAAGTATTCGTAAGTTCCTCGAAGAACTCGAGCAAAAATCATTTGTAATATTAAACAATTTAGTAATAGAAAATAATGCAGTTAATAAAACATTGTACTCAAATGCATTAAATAATACGGTTAGAGATGTAATACATAAAAGACTACCAGACAGGTTGTGCATGCAGTTAGCCAGATATGATATATCAACAACCGAGAAATTAAAGGCAGTAGCCCAAGAACTAGGTTTATACAGAGACCGCACTATCAGAAAAACCAAAACCTGCAAATAATACACATTATAATAAAGGTAATAACAAATATTATCCAAAAACTCAACAAAATTACAACCCAAATTATAATCAGAGTTTTAGGAATCAACAAAATTATAATACGAATTATAGAAATCAAAATTCACAAAACGAACCAATGGTTAATGAACAATTGTATAACGAATATCAACAAAAATTAAATCAAGGCAGAATGCAAAACCCAATCAATTATCAATCAGATTGTAATAATACCAGACCACCTAACCAACCCACGAAAAGACAAAGACCTAGTAATAGTGAACAATCAAAAATGGACTGGACAGAAAATTTTCATCAAACAGCCTCGGAAACGAACGCAGGACCCCATTCATAAGAATAATTATGAATAACCAAGAATTGAGATGCTTAATAGATACAGGGTCATCAGTAAATATAATGAATAAAAATTTCTTTAATTGCAAAACTTCTAAAGAGAATATTACTTGTCAAACCATAAGTGGAGAAGTAAAATTAAATACCAGCATATCATTAGCCCCTAGCAAACTTTGTCCAACAGATCAGAAATTTTACATACATCATTTTTTCCAAAAATTTTGACATCCTCTTAGGCCGAATGTTCCTTAAGGATTGTAGAAGCGAGATCTATTACGAAGATGAGTTTGTTAAACTTAATAATTTTCAATTTTTATTTAAATATAATAACGAAAATAAGGAAGAAGAATATAAAGACCCACCACTAATAAAATATATACATACAGCGTACGCATTAGAAAACGAATTAGTGGAAGCAATCAATTTAGATTAGAGCACTTAAATAAAGAAGAAAAATCCACGTTAACAAAAATTTTGTTTGAATTTAGCGGTATTCAGTATAAAGAGAGTGACAATTGGACTTTCACAAATACTGTAAAACACGTTATCAATACAAAAAATGAGGACCCTTGCTATAGGAAACCTTATAAATATCCACAAAGCTATGATGAGGAAGTTAACAAGCAAATGAAAGAAATGATGCAACAAGGTATTATACGACCATCTAATTCACCTTATTGTTCTCCTATTTGGGTAGTACCAAAAAAAGAAGATGCATCAGGAGAGAAAAAATATAGAATAGTCGTAGACTATCGCAGCCTTAACGAACAGTTAGCGATAAATTTCCCATACCTGTAATGGATGAAATACTAGACAAGTTAGGAAAATGTCAATATTTCACAACAATCGATTTAGCTAAAGGATTTCATCAAATTCAGATGGAAGAAAAATCAATAGCAAAAACAGCATTTTCAACCAAAGCAGGACATTTCGAATATACACGAATGCCATTTGGCTTGAAAAATGCACCAGCAACCTTTCAACGTTGTATGAACAATCTTTTAGGAGACTTAATTTACAAAAATTGTCTAGTTTACATGGATGACATAATAGTGTATTCCACTTCATTGGAAGAACACATATTATCATTAAAGAAAGTTTTTAGTAAGCTCAGAGAAGCAAATCTAAAACTACAACTAGATAAGTGCGAATTCATGAAAAAAGAAACTGAATTTCTAGGACATATAATAACAACGGAAGGAATAAAACCTAACCCAATCAAAATAAAAGCCGTTAAAGAATTTCCAATCCCTAAGACCCCAAAAGAAATCAAAAGATTCCTAGGATTATGTGGATTTTACAGGAAATTCATACCAAATTTCGCAAAAGTTGTGAAACCAATGACAATAAAGCTAAAGAAAGGAGCAAAAGTCAACGAAAAAGAAATAACATACATAGAAGCCTTTGAGAAATTAAAGTTACTCATAATATCAGACCCAATATTGGTATATCCGGATTTCAAGAACAAATTCTCACTTACTACAGACGCTAGTAATTATGCATTAGGAGCAGTCTTATCACAAGATCACAAACCAATATGTTCTGCTAATAGAACTTTAAACGAGCATGAGATAAAATACTCAGCGATAGAAAAAGAATTATTAGCAATAATATGGGCAACGAAAAATTTCAGATCATACTTATTTGGTAGAAATTTTGAAATACTTAGCGATCACAAACCTCTTATATGGCTAAATAACATAAAAGAGCCAAACATGAAGTTACAAAGGTGGAAGATAAGACTAAACGAATTCGATTATGAAATCAAATACATACCGGGCAAAGAAAACTTCGTAGCTGATGCACTTTCAAGAATTAAAGAAAATAACGTAGAAGAAAATTTCATGGGGAATGCTCAAGATAGCATAGTAGCGACAATACATAGCGCAAACGAAGATAATCAAAATTGTATTCAAATCACAGAAAGACCATTGAATAATTATAATCATCAAATAGAATTTTTAAAAGGAAATACCAAAGAAATAAAGAAAATTAGCTATTTTTACAAAACTAAGATTATAATAAATTACATAGAAATGGCAACGAAAAAAGCAAAAGAGATCATAAAAGAATATCATTAAAAATTTGGTTAGATTCAGAAAATGTTAAAATTAAAATCACAACAAGTAAGAACGGCATATCAGACGTAGAGCGGTTTCACAAAACAGTCAACGAAAAATTAAGAATAATTAATTCCCACACAAACGAAGAAAATTAGTTAACAAAATTCGAAATAATACTTTACACTTATAACCATAAAACGATACATAGCACTACTGGTAGAACACCAGCAGATATCTTCATTTATGCCGGATCACCAGCATACAATACCCAATTGAATAAAATTAAAAAGATCAACAAGCTAAACGAAAAAAGAAATACTTACGAAATAGATACAAACTATAGAGAAATGCCACTTATCAAATCAAAAACAACAAATCCATTCAGGAAAACAGGCATAATAAAACAGTTATATAGCAAACACTTCGAAGAAACGAATAGAGGAAGAAAAATCATACATTACAAAACTAAATTCAAAAAAGAAAATAAACATAAACAAATATAACAATAATTTCAGGTCAACTACGGAAGATTCATCTATCGGTCCATCTGCTAATAATGATAATACTAACGCTAACAATAACTCAGAGTAATACCCAAAATATAGAAATAAACCAAGTAAAAGCACAAAACGGGTACATTTTATTTAAAACAGGCTCATTGAGCATACCTTCAGATTTCGAATACCATTGCTTAACAGTAAACTTAACAAAAACCGAAAATACTGAAAAAGATTTAATATCTCAGACACATGATTTTAGTGGTCTACTCCAAGTAGAATATCTAGTAGAAAAACTTCATAGAGAAATGAACGGAATAAAAATAATCAAAAGACAGAAACGAGGACTCCTAAATTTAGTAGAAAAAGGTTACAAATATTTATTTGGCACATTAACTGAAGACGACAAGACAGAAGTTATTGAAAAAATATACGATTTAGAGGCAAATAGCATACAGGTAAACGAACTAAACAAAGTCATAGAAGCAGTCAATCAGGGGATAGAAAGAATGAACGGTATGACAGAAAATTCACAACGGAGCACAAAATTAAGTTTATTACTGTTTAACTTACAACAATTCACTGAATATATTGAAGATATTGAAATGGGGATGCAACTGACCAGATTGGGAATTTTTAACCCAAGATTACTAAAACATGATCATTTATTAAATGTCGATTCAGAAAAACTGTTAAATATAAAAACATCAACTTGGATAAAACCCAAGACAAATCAAATTATAATAATATCACATATACCGAAAACTCTGTTACAAGAAACTTTATATTCAATAATACCATATCCAGACGAAGAAAAGAATATTTTAACCGAAAATATTAGAGATAAATATTATTTACATAAGAATAAAACTTATTCAGCAGCAGAAAAAAAACTAATAACAAACAAATGTATAAACGGTATCTTGAAACAAACGAAAGTTGAATGTAAATACACAAAAACAAGAAAAAACTATGAAATAAATTTCATAGAACCGAATGTAATATTAACTTGGAACTTACCTAAAGAAACACTTAATCAAAACTGTATACCACAAAAGATTGAAATTTTAGGAAACAACATTATCAAAGCAACCAATTGTTCTGTTCAATTAGAAGATATCCAGATTTCAAATGTAATATCAGATTTTACACAAACCATTTATATCAGTAATAATATAACTAAAACAGAGCCGTTAGCATTCTTACAAACTAAAGAACTCATAAGAGAACATACAAGAACTAACAATACTTTATTAATCATAAGCTTAACATCAGTAACAATATTGTCAATAGTAATAATAAGCTATTCTTTGTTCAAATACAAAAATTTACCAAAACAAATGATAATAATATATAAGAATAGTGCAGCAACGACACCACCCGGCGAAAATGAAGACAAAGCAACCGTGGAAAGCGCCAACGACTTAAGAACGTACCCCACACTGAACGCTTGAGGACAAGCCAATTTCTAAAGGATGTGGAAGTGACATATTCAGATCACGCAGATCCCTCATGTCCACACTCACACCACACTTACGGCATGCCAACACCTCAGACGCGCTTTCCATTACATAATTCTGGACGGCTGCATGTAGCGCTATCTGATTACAGCAGGCGTCTAGACGGATAGCGTGGGAAACAGAATTTCGGGTGCACCGACATTATGACGCAATTGTATCCGCCAAGACGGCTCGTGTGTTAACAACCAAATGCGAGGTTCCCTTATACATTAAACCACTAGCATAAGTAGAGTTACATTTTGTACACCAAGCTGAGAAGATGTGTTTTTGAATAAAGAATTGTATTTTTCTAATCGAAACCGTTGTCAGACTCTCAATTATATATATAATTATAATTATAACCGAAAGTTCTGCATTAAACAAGTAAGAAGGCTCTAGTCGAGAAATCCCGACTAGACTATACCCTTAACCCTATAATTTACGCACACAGTCAGTGCTTGCAAGTATGTGTGAGTTTGTATACGCGTATAGTGCATACTTTCTTAATTTCAATACTCTATATCTCCAGTGTTTCTCAACCGATTTCAATAAAATTTTTACAGATTGTCATTATTTAGTCTAATCTTTGAAACTGCATCAAAAAGTTTTCCAAACTGAATATTTTGTTGTTATCGATTACATGTGTATATCGGAAACGGGAAATGTTATCGAAAATTTAAAACAAACTTGTACTGCCTAGGGATTAGACGAGCTTATGTACCAAATCTGGAGTCTCTAGCTTCTATAGTCTCTGAGATCGACGCGTTCATACATACGGACGGACGGACGGACGGACGGACGGACGGACGGACGGACGGACGGACGGACAGACGGACAGACGGACATGGCTATATCGACTCGGCTGTTGATGCTGATCAAGAATATATATACTTTATGGGGTCGGAGATGCTTCCTTCTGCCTGTTACATACTTTTGCACAAAACCATTATACCCTTTTTACCCATTTTCAATGGGTTAAGGGTATAAAAAGAGGTATATGGCGTATAGAATCACAATAGCACACATGTTGGAAAAAAAAACTTTTCGCCTTCGACATTTGAAGTGCTATGTATTATGTATATTATTTTAGATTTGATTTTCTCGACACCTGTAAAGTACGCGAAAAAAGTACTAACATAAAATGCACACATAAGAAGTGTATTTGTTAAATATACTTAATTTTTCGTTCCTCATTTTATGAAGAATATTTGACTATGACATAGTGAAACTATGTGATAATTGCATTTAATATTTTTGCTTTTTTTCGAAAAGAATTGGGTAAAAATAAAAAATTATGTATTGTAAAAAAAATTTAAATTTAATATTTTCGCCTCATTTCGTCAAGTGTTATAAAACACACTTTCAAATTGGCTGTTTTTGGAACACTTTTCTATCCCGACCATTACGACAAAAGTCCACTTTAAGCTGCCAGAACGCATTCCCCACTGCTCGTCTTATTTTTTCAAGTATTAGATTTTTCGCATCTAAAAATTCTTTTAAGGAATTCAACCGAGTTCCACGCTACGTACGCTCTGGGTGCAATTAAATACTAAATCAAGAGCCCCACTAGCATCACAGAAATTCATACTGTATGCAATTTCACAATTTTTACACATTTTTTCTGGTACGGTCATTAGATCTCAGAAGGAGATGTAGAACATGCAGACATCTTACATTCGTGCTATCGATAATTGCTTGAAATGCTTACATAAAGTGCTAATTTGGTAGCAAAATAGATGATGACGTCTCCTAAAAAAACTGCATCAATTTTTAGGCCATGCCCATTTCCACCTCCGTCAGCCCCGCTCCATGTTACATCGGAATCGCATATATCTTTGATAAGTTTTAAGCTAATCACCAAATTTGGTTTGAAATATATTGATCCACAGGATCTGAGGCTCTAGCCGTTTCCAACGGCGCAGCTTACTACGGCTTCAACCCGATAATAATCCGTGTATATCGTGCGGAAATCCAAGCGAGCCGCTGCTAGTGGAATTCGTCAGTGAGGATGACACACATCAATAAAGATGCTCCTGATCCGTACCTGATGTTAGCAGGAAAACATTAAGACATATTTTTTGCTTCAAAATTTCATTAATGGTGACGGACGTGTGAGGCTCACACGGAGGGTTGGTAATTGACTGCGAGGCTACGAACAGCCACCGCACATTATAGGGTGTGGCAGCAGTAATACAAATAAACGAGGTGAATTGCTTTTTAACTATATCCTGTCCACTAAAATGAATATTATTAAAATAGAGCAAACCCAATGCGCAAGAAAGCACTACATACACCGCAGGGATGTTCCGACGGCTCATAGACAACCTGGAAACTTATTTTCCTGAATGCTCGGCCGATGTACCTTTAACTACCACTACCGGAGAACATCAGGAACGAAGGTCCACTAATTTTCTCTCTAAAAATATAACTTCATGGGCTAAACACAGCTCTACGCCCTTCAAATCCCACGGGCCGTCTGGCACTATCTTACCCTAACTGCAGCAAGTTTAGACTGCCATAGACCCAGCTGAAATCCAAGGGCGACTTCATTAAATTCAATATTGATTGATTTCTCTCGAGCACAGCATGCTTAGCAGAAATGTAAATCAACTGAAACGGCGCTCCGTGCTGTTATCTCTACAGTGAAAAAACTGCTCCATCACTCTCTAATAACCTTTTTAGACAAAGATGGCACATTCAACAACGTTGGCTCAGATGCAACCACCAAGGTAGAAAAGGGACTGGGGTTGGTCACCGCGTTGTGATCCTGATTGATCAAGTGCTGAAACGCAGGATCGTCAGGACCACACTGGGTTCCTCGAATAGCTTCAGGTCTGTTACCAATGGCACTTCACTAGAAGGCGTTCTCTCTCCTCTCCTTTGGAACTTGACAGTAAACCACCTGCTACGCTCTATGGAGCCTTTTCGGAACTGTGAACGAAGGCCACTTCGGCATTACAACAGGCCAGTAATTGCCAATGTGACGGTCCTATCACTACCGCTCTAACCTAACCTAGAAGCTGCAGAAAAATTAACACACTGCAAATACAATTTTATTATATTGACTTTACAATGTGTGGGCGGTGAGTGTATAACAGTGTATTCCATTAAACAAAAAAATCGATAATACCTTTGATACATATGCTAAATGAAAGCTTTCAAATTGGAAGTTATGCAAAAATTTCGAACTTTGTGAGTATAGTGCAGAGGTTAAAACTCAGCACCTAATCGATCACTTTTCTACTGACAACTGTTAGGTATATTTTTTAAGAAACATACTAGTCCTTTTTTATTTATATTTACATTTAATGACGCACTCACAAATTCGATATTGTTATAAAACAATCTATTATTTGGTTGACATAATTTATTTATATATCTTATTTGTATTTTCCTAGCGCTACAAGTATTACTCATTTTATTACTTAATATCATTTAACTTATCCAATACTTAATTCTACAATAACAATCCAATTATACATCAAGTAATATTTCTAGAAGTTTCATTATTATAATTTTTGTGTCTGTTTATTTTCGATTTATTGTTTCACACTGACTAACTTTTTATTTGGTTAATAGAGATGCGCTTTATTTTTTTAATCAGATAGTAATTGTTCCAGAGTTCAACCGCATATATAGCAGACCAGTTTGGTACATAGACTAATTGGATTATAAACCCCAAACCAATCTGGAGACTATAGCTGTTATACTGTCTGAGATCGACACGTTTATACTTACAGTCGGACATTGCTATTTCGACTTGATGGTTGATGCTGATGAAGAGTATATATACTTTACGGGGTCGGATATAGTTCATTCTGTTAAAATGGATCGTGTTTCAATACCAATCCATTGGAGGCTAAGTAACTATTTATTTGTTCGCCTCCAGTGTCCAGCAGCACGCAGTTAATTGATTTCATCATTAACTGTGTCCAACCGGATCAATATTGTGTCTTAGCACATTGTCTGATCTTAAAAATGTCGCCAAATGTCCGCGCCGGTGTGACATCCTGTGAAAATCACAGTGTGTTAAACAGTGTCGGCAGCTTCTTCCTCTCTGCCAGAGACACGCGTGTAACCTAAGTTTAGTGGCTCATTGGCTTCCTTGAGCAGCTGCGAGTCACAGCATCTTCCTCCAGTTTTGGAAACGTTGCATAAGGTCTTGTAGTTCAAAACTCATGCCGACCAGCCTAGCGCATTAAGCACAGCGAGTATGCGCTACTCACACTTACTCAACTTCGCCGAAATCAGATCCGCTTTGTAGTTCTTATGTGTGAGTGTTTTTATGTTGGTGTTTGGTCTGGTCAAGTACACTTATAGTTGTTGCTATTTTACTTTGCTTCACTTCAGCGCATCAAATTGATATGCGACAAACTCTTTTGTATAGTTTTTATCAAATGTAGAGTGTTTTTGGAAGCTATTAGCTGAATTAACAGGTGTTTAATGTTTGTTAGTTTTATATACTGCAATATGTATAAATAATTCACAAAAATTCCATTTCAAAATATATCAAAATAAAATTATTGTTTCGATTCCAAGTGTATTTCATAGTCCTTGAGATCCCCATCATACATGCAGACTGACGTGCTACAGCTTTTGCTGCTGCTCAAGAATATATATACTGCATTATACTTAGAATTAGCCAGGTCCGTTACGTATGTGTATCATCAAAATGCATCATATTTTATGCGATTCCATACAAAATATACAAGGGTCTAGCAACACCACATGTGCCAAACCGAAGTATATAAATTTAAACGATATTATATTTATCGTTCTTCTTTATCTGTCTTACCACTTTAAAGTATCTATTTTTTATAAAAGTACAACTTCTTAAAAGTATTTTCTCAGTCTCACAGCATTTGGACCTGAAAACAGTGAGATATTGAAAAAACGCCTGGATTGATCGGATTCATAAATTTTTTCTTCTTTTTATACCCTGAACCCATTGAAAATGGGTAAAAAGGATATAATGGTTTTGTGCAAAAGTATGACACAGGCAGAAGGAAGCATCTCTGACCCCATAAAATATATATATTCTTGATCAGCATCAACAGCCGAGTCGATAAAACCATGTTTGTCTGTCCGTCTGTATGAACGCCTCGATCTCAGAGACTATAAGAGCTAGATACTCCAGATTTGGAACATAAGATCGCCTAATCCCTAGGCAGTACAAGTATGTTTCAAAATTTCGATAACTCTCCGTTTCCGATATACACATGAGATCGATAACAACAAAATATTGAATTTGAAAAAACTTTGTGATGCAGTTTGTAACATTAAACAATATAATGACAAGAAAGTTTGCAATATATTCGTGGACACACATACTTACAAGAACTGATTGTACGCGGAAAGTATAGTGTTCAGGGTATAGTCTAGTCGGGATTTCTCGACTAGAGCTTTCTTACTTTTTATACCCTTAACCCATTGAAAATGGGTAAACAGGGTATAATGGTTTTGGGCAAAAGTATGTAACAGGCAGAAGGAAGCATCTCCGACCCCATAAAGTATATATATTCTTGATCAGCATCAACAGCCAACTCGATATAGCCATGTCCGTCTGTCCGTCCGTATGTATGAACTCGTCGATCTCAGAGACTATAAGAGCTAGAGACTCCAGATTTTGTACATAAGCTCGCCTAACCCCCGCGCAGTACAAGTTTGTTTTAGATTTTCGATAACTCTTCCCGTTTCCGATATACACATGTAATCGATAACAACAAAATCTTGAATTTGGAAAACTTTTTGATGCTTTTGATGATTAGACTAAATAATGACAATCTGTGAAAATTTTATTGAAATCGGTTGAGAAACACTGGAGATATGGAGTATTGAAGTTAAGAAAGTATGCACTATACGCGTATACATACACACACTCACAGATACTTGCAGGCACTGACTGTATGCGTAAAGTATAGGGTTAAGGGTATAGCTAGTCGGGATTTCTCGACTAGAGCCTTCTTACTTGTTTCTTTATTTTCAATAACATTTGAGTCGGGGCTCTGGGGTGGTGTATCATAACCTTGCCCCGCGAAATCAAAGACCGCAATAACCGCTTTAAAAAAGCAACACTACAAAGAGTTGCACAAGATTTTACAGGAATATGACCTACCATAGTTGGTTAAAAAGATATTAATGCCAAGGGCTCATACTTCATTTTAAAATTTGTTATATTGTTAGAATTTGCGTAGAGTTTTAAATTAAAACAAACAAAGAACTACTTTGAGAGAAGAGTTTCTCGAGTGTCAATACTGTGTAAACTTGGGATCTGTCGATTTTTTTGGTATATATATATATAGTTTTGATGTGGTTCTTCCACACGTAAACATATATTTATTTATTTACCACTGAAAAATCCGTTTAAATAAATAAAATGCGGTGTTGTTCGTATTAATAGTTAAATAAATTTTCACAAATCGCGAAAACATTTACATACTATACGACCAGACGAAATCAGTTTATCTTAGCGAACGAAGACCCATGTGTGGGATTTAAAAAATGTTTAATATGGTAAGCTCGAAAATTGTAAATTTACAGTTGTGTTACTTTAGTGGAAAGGGTGAAACATGTACTCATACGCTAGCATCGCTAGTATGTAAGTGTACATATATATTAATGAACATATGTATAAAGTGTATTAGACATGGCTACAGCTGAAGTAAACAGTAAGACACATACATATATATGCGAATATTTATTAATGCATACAAATATAATTACATATGTATGTAAATGTGTACTTATAAGATGGTATACTTTTGTACATATTAAGCCATATATTCTAGCACAAGATCAAATATTTATATTCAAAATTGCATGTATTAACATAAGTATAAATTCATAGATTTTATTTATAATGGGATTTTTATTTTTCACGACACGAAAACAATATATTGTATACAAATTACATTAGGGTAAGTTCTCATACCTATTATTGAATATCCATACTTGCATATGTATGTATGTATACAAACTTCGAACTCTTTTTTTTTGTTAAGCCTCTTCGAATTTTGTTTAACTCATTTGGATTTGTATTTATAATGTTAATATGTTTTTTACTAACTTTGATGTTCACAGTTATAAGTTTGTTTTACAGAAGATAACAACTATGTTTATGACAATTGAGTATGTTTTTCATACAACCTCTTACATAGCCCGTAATCAATTTGCCAAATTAACACAAGTGACATTTAAATATCGGTCTGCTATGTGACACTTATAACACCGCCAAATTTTTCTTTTATTTTTTTTTTCCATTTATGAATTTTATGAACGAAACTGAAGAATGAGTTAAGTTTCACAACTATCGTTAAAATATTTGATAGTAGTAGTAGCTTCAAAATTTATCGGCTGTATAGCTCAAATCATTTTGTCATCACACTAGTGACTTTTTATAGTCCAATTCCACCGTAAGCGTTTAGCATTGTAAATGTCTGCACAGCATTTTAATATCGCGTTTACATTCAGTACACAGACAAAATAAAACTTTTAAGCAAACAATTAACCTGATTTGATAATTTTAATTTTCAAAGAGCATTGGCAGGAATTTCAAAGTGGCATCACCAAGCGCTGCTCTTAAAGACAATTCTCACGAAACGATCGGTATCACACCAAAATTTATAATACTAAGTTTCGGGACGGAGCTTATTATAATTAATACATTTTCTGTTCTTAATTGATATTTTTGAATTAATGAGTCAAATTATTTTTGCCCTTGCGACACTAAAATTTTGTTAATATTTCAATATAATTTTGTCGAACTGAAAAATGGAGCTGACCATTATCGACCTGTAAAATTTGCAATGCTTACGTTCATTTGGAACTAAATGGAAAATTGTCAATCTGCATTATACGAGACTATTATGACATTTTGTTATTTGCAAGAGTATTTTGCTCGCATGGTTAATGCTTAGAGAAATACTGGAATATCACTCAACCTATAAAAGAAGATCAATAGGTGTTTGCCATCGACAATATGCCGCTTTCGCGACAAAATCGCTCCAGAAATTTTTAATAAATGGCTCATGGATTTTAACTGGCTATGTTTCTGTCAAAAATGTTGTCGACGAGCAGTTGATACCAAAACGTGTTACTGGATGTCTACATCGATTGAAACCGGACTGTTAACCAAACAGAACTGACTGTATTTGCTCTTCACGGCAGGAAGGGAAAAAATGTTACAACAGACAATTTCTTCATTTGTTAAAAATAAAAGAAGTTGCCACCTCTAGTTCTGGATATGCAGAACAAATAACACATCTGCCGCTGACTGTTCCTGATTGACCTTAGCTATTTCTACTTGACACCGCATATCGAACAACATTACATTAAATTATATACATTATTATAAATACATGCATTCATACTAATGTAAGTTGTACTTATAAAATGCTAATTTTCACCATCCTGAAACCTAACTGTATACTGTCTCAAAAGTTAGTACCTCTCTTGAAAGATTTGAAAAGGCCCAACAATTGGTAACACAAATTAAAATCACCCAATATAATAAAATTATTATTCAAAAACTAATACTGCCGAAATAAATCCTCAAATTCAATGAGTTAAAAAATACGACTGATCTAGGTCTTTTTCTACCGCTTAAGCGATACAATGTAATTCATTCCTAAAGTAAATGACGATTCCTGCATGAGACAACACCTCACAATCCAGACGACCAACAATTGTAAAACCAGGAATATCGATATTTTCCATCGTATGCAAACAAAACATAGAACGGATGACAGCAGCATTGACTCCAACTGTTTATTAAGTGATCAAAAAATGTTCGATGCAGTTTTACAGTCCGCAATAGCTGTAATTTATTTTAAAATTTATCGTAATTTTTGGGAGGAATTTAAATATGATAGATATATATATATATACCCTTATATATATATATATATTTCTATACCCTTTTTACCCATTTTCAACACCGGAGATATGGAGCATTGAAATTAAGAAAGTATGCACTGACAGTATGCGTAAAGTATCGGGTTAAGGGTATAGTCTAGTCGGGATTTCTCGACTAGAGCCTCCTTACTTGTTTTACTCTGTCATCTTTCAGCAGCTGAGATCGTTAAAAAATGTCGAAATACCAAACTGCCTAATCATAGCCAATGAGAATGTAATACAGATAGAGTGGAAACAAGAGTACCCCTCTTTTTAACAGAAGGGAATAAACTTGTGGTTAAGCTCGTGGGGAAATTTCCCTGTCTACTCGTTGGGAATTTGTCGGCCATTATTCTTTTTCGCTTTTGTCTTGATCGCGAAGAGTGCGATGCGTGAGACAACGATTAAGTGTTGCCTTACTTCATTCCTCTTGTTGTTGTCGCAGAACTTGAGTTTCTCAATTTTCGACTTTTAGTTCAATCTGCTTGCCAATGCCTTAGATATAGGGTAGTATGGGAGGGTAGTATAGACTTTATAATAACTTTGTGCAATTGTAAGCCCAAATGTGAGATACTTAGATATGACTTCGAAAATATATATGCGTATGTATATATTTGGAATTAGGTAGATCATTAATAACTTATTGAACAGGTTTTAAATGAATAAATACTAAATGAACACTAACCATAAAATAAACGCATTTTCCATTCAGATAATTAACATGAATTGTCCGTGTATTATAAATATATATTAATAATTTCATAGAGCTTAATTGCATTTTTTAATAAAGGGTATTAAAACAACATTATGCAGCTTGTGCGTTCCAGCAACGACAACCATCACGTGTTGTTGTTGTTCGTATTTTTGCGTTTTGCCTATTGCCGCTGGGCGTACAGAAATGCATATACAAAAAGACGGCGCGAGGCCACATACAGCAGTCCGTCTGCAGACCTTTTGCCAATTCCCGTTAGAATGTTCACATGCATACACAAAAAGACGGACGAATTCGAATATTGAGGCAGGTCCAGAAGTAGAACCAAACAAGACATTAAGAAGAAAGAGCGAGACGAGCTTAACCATAGGTCTGCGATGAAGCATAGTGCACACACATGCAGCAGGTCATTTGCAGACTTTTTGGTGTCGACAGAACAAATTAGTATAATGCAAACAAATTTGCTTCTAAAATGAAATTAATGAATGATTAATAAATATAATATATACAAAAATTTATATATATTAATTTATATTATTAATAATTTATATTGACATAACTTATTTTTATTGTTTTAATTTTTTACTTAAATAGAATAAAAAAAATATTAATTCTATATTATACGTATTATTTAACAATTTCATCACACCCAAGTCACAAATTATTCATAACTATAAGAGTTCATGCTTCGAAATATGTACTAGGCTTTCAGCATAGACAGACAGTGCCGAATACATACGAGAACACATGAGCAATCGAAACAAAAACTAAATCAAATATGGCCGCGGGACCAGTAGTATAAGCACACAAGTGATAAACGAGCACAAAGAAGAAGGGGGGAGACGAGCTTAAGCGTACGTCTACGATTTTTTTTTAACAGTGGAGGGGTATTCTTGTTACCTCTCTATCTATTACATTCTCATTGATCATAGCCGTAACTTTATTTATGCATGCGCCTGCAGTCTCCTATCTTTCTGAAATTCCTGTTTCTATTACAGTACGTCGGCTAGCCTGCTCTATTGTGTTTTGTGTCCGTTCGTTTGCTTTGTAAACAGTGTCGTGTCTGCGCTTCAATCAACCCGAAGTATATGTATTGCGTAACTAAACTGTCATTTCTATGTAATGGTTGATTATTCCTTATCCTCTAAAAACACCTAAATTTGTCGTTATCCCTGTGTTCTCTTTGAAATCGTGTGATATTATTTCTTTCCTGCTCTGCATAATTTGGGTTTATTTTTAGCTCTATTTATATTTTTTCAAACCCTTGGTGACGAGATAATTAACACGCACAACGTACTGACTTTGATGAAGGCAAACTATTAAAATTTGAACATGTCCGCTTGTTTGACCGTTGGTCCGTATGAACGTGCCAATCAAAGAGACAATAAGAACTTCAGACTCCAGATTTGAATGTCTAAGTTTTTGGATATCTCCTAGTCAAGCTGCCTTGATTAGAGACAGTGCTAAATAAAATTATGTCATAGTAGCAAAAGTCGGGAAAGTTTTGCTCTTCATTGCTTCGACTGTTGATAACTTTTAGTGATAAGTGAGCTCTTGCTGCTGTTTTTGCTTTTAAAC
Organism: Scaptomyza reducta; assembly: GCA_035044485.1. Lineage (NCBI taxonomy): Eukaryota > Metazoa > Arthropoda > Insecta > Diptera > Drosophilidae > Scaptomyza > Scaptomyza reducta. The sequence goes on from JAWNNV010001052.1 coordinate 273,180, forward strand.
AAAACAAAATTCACAGTAGAAGCACGCAAGAAAACGAAAAGGGTAACAAATAAGAAGGCTCTAGTCGAGAAATCCGACAAACTATACCCTGAACTCTATACCTTACGCTTGCACGTATCAAATCTAACATTCACCTAAATCATTTCCTGACAACTTCGTTATAAAAAGGCCCATATTTACTCAAACACAAATTAAAATCACCCAAAATTATACAATTATTAATGCCAAACGAATACTTGCGAAATAAATCCTTAAATTCAGTTTTAAGTCTAAAAAACAACATTAAACACAATATATTGGATAATACCATATTCAATTACGACTGATATATTTCTTTTTCTCCCGCTTAAGCAATACGTTACACTATAATTTGATTCATTCCTAACGTAAATGCCGATTCCTGCAAGGCAAGCCAACAATAGTAAAGCCAGGATTATCGATATATTCCTTGGCATACGATGCCCCATCAACACACCATAGAACACTTGACAGCAGCATTGACCCATCTGCTCAACCATCTTCAATCTGGCAATGCATTTCTGTACTGTGGAAAAAAATTTTAAAGAAAAAACTGTTTATTAAATGTTTTTGGTTTGAATTTTATCGTAATTTTTAGGAGGAATTTAAATATAATATAATTTAAATTTAATATGATACGAAATGGTGGGCAAAAAATTTGTTCTGGCCTTTTTTTAGACGACATTCGTTTTACGTTTGTTTTCCAGCTCTTGTTATTGATATGCAGAACAAATCACACATCTGCCGCCGACTATTCCCGATTGAACTTAGCTATTCCCACTTGGCGCCGCATATCAAACAACGGAAACTCACACCCAGATGTGATAGATCGTTGTCTGTAGTTCGTGGGATTCAGACGCTCATTGTTAGCGAAAAATCCAATCCGAAGCTGCACCATCTTTGAGTCGTTTAATGACCCACACACCATTGTGAAAGCGCGTAAGGTGCCAAATTTGTCCGCCGTCGAAGAATGCCCTCTGTCGAATGCGATAAATGCAAAAATAAGAAGTAAAAAGGCTCTAGGGGAGAGCCCGGCTTGAAGATAACCTGAACCCAGCCGTATATATATGTTGTTATGTATGAATTTGTGTTTTTAATGATTTAATTTTTATCAAGCTTATAATAATTAACAACTTAGAAGGCTCTAGTCGAAAAATCACGACAAGACGCAGAGAGAATGTAATATATAGAGTGGTAACAAGAGACGTCTGTGACTTTTTTTTAACAGTGGAGGGGTACTCTGTTTTCCACTCTGTATATCTTAAATTCTCTTTGGTCGATCAATGAGAATGTAATAGATAGAGAGGTAACAAGAATACCCCTCCACTGTTAAAAAAAAATCGTAGACGTACGCTTAAGCTCGTCTCCCCCCTTCTTCTTTGTGCTCGTTTATCACTTGTGTGCTTATACTACTGGTCCCGCGGCCATATTTGATTTAGTTTTTGTTTCGATTGCTCATGTGTTCTCGTATGTATTCGGCACTGTCTGTCTATGCTGAAAGCCTAGTACATATTTCGAAGCATGAACTCTTATAGTTATGAATAATTTGTGACTTGGGTGTGATGAAATTGTTAAATAATACGTATAATATAGAATTAATATTTTTTTTATTCTATTTAAGTAAAAAATTAAAACAATAAAAATAAGTTATGTCAATATAAATTATTAATAATATAAATTAATATATATAAATTTTTGTATATATTATATTTATTAATCATTCATTAATTTCATTTTAGAAGCAAATTTGTTTGCATTATACTAATTTGTTCTGTCGACACCAAAAAGTCTGCAAATGACCTGCTGCATGTGTGTGCACTATGCTTCATCGCAGACCTATGGTTAAGCTCGTCTCGCTCTTTCTTCTTAATGTCTTGTTTGGTTCTACTTCTGGACCTGCCTCAATATTCGAATTCGTCCGTCTTTTTGTGTATGCATGTGAACATTCTAACGGGAATTGGCAAAAGGTCTGCAGACGGACTGCTGTATGTGGCCTCGCGCCGTCTTTTTGTATATGCATTTCTGTACGCCCAGCGGCAATAGGCAAAACGCAAAAATACGAACAACAACAACACGTGATGGTTGTCGTTGCTGGAACGCACAAGCTGCATAATGTTGTTTTAATACCCTTTATTAAAAAATGCAATTAAGCTCTATGAAATTATTAATATATATTTATAATACACGGACAATTCATGTTAATTATCTGAATGGAAAATGCGTTTATTTTATGGTTAGTGTTCATTTAGTATTTATTCATTTAAAACCTGTTCAATAAGTTATTAATGATCTACCTAATTCCAAATATATACATACGCATATATATTTTCGAAGTCATATCTAAGTATCTCACATTTGGGCTTACAATTGCACAAAGTTATTATAAAGTCTATACTACCCTCCCATACTACCCTATATCTAAGGCATTGGCAAGCAGATTGAACTAAAAGTCGAAAATTGAGAAACTCAAGTTCTGCGACAACAACAAGAGGAATGAAGTAAGGCAACACTTAATCGTTGTCTCACGCATCGCACTCTTCGCGATCAAGACAAAAGCGAAAAAGAATAATGGCCGACAAATTCCCAACGAGTAGACAGGGAAATTTCCCCACGAGCTTAACCACAAGTTTATTCCCTTCTGTTAAAAAGAGGGGTACTCTTGTTTCCACTCTATCTGTATTACATTCTCATTGGTTTATTCCCTTCTGTTAAAAGGAGGGGTACTCTTGTTTCCACTCTATATGTATTACATTCTCATTGGATACAATGAGAATGTAATACAGATAGAGAGGTAACAAGAATACCCCTCCACTGTTAAGAAAAAAGTCCCAGCCCTGTGGTTAAGCTCGTCTCCCCCTTCTTCTTTGTGCTTATTTATCGCTTGTTTGCTTATTATTACTGGGACTGCGACCATATTTGATTTAGTTTTTGTTTTGATTTTTCATGTGTTCTCGTATGTATTCGGCACTGTCTGTCTATGCTGAAAGCCTAGTACATATTTCGAAGCATGAACTCTATTAGTTATCCATACTTTGTGACTTGGGTGTGATTAAATTGTTATATAATACGTATAATATAAAATTATTATTTTTTTTATTCTATTTAAGTAAAAAAAAATAAAAAAAAATTATATTATTGAAATTTAAATTATTAATAATATAAATTAATGTATATATTATATTTATTAATTATTCATTTATTTCATTAGAAGCAAAAATTTTGCTTGCATTATAGAAATTTGTTCGGTCGACCCCAAAAAGTCTGCAAATGACCTGCTGCATGTGTGTGCACTATCGCTTCATCGCAGACCTATGGTTAAGCTCGTCTCGCCCTTTCTTCTTTATGTCTTGTTTGGTTAGATTTCTGGGCCTGCCTCAATATCGAATTCGTCCGTCTTTTTGTGTATGCATGTGAACGATTCTAACGGGAATTGGCAAAACGTCTGCAGACGGCCTGCTGTATGTGGCCTCGCGCCGTCTTTTTGTGTATGCATTTCTGTGCGCCCAGCGGCAATAGGCAAAACGCAAAAATACGAACAACAACAACTCGTGATGGTTGTCGTCGCTGGAACGTACAAACTGCATAATGTTGTTTTAATACCCTTTATTACAATATTTAATTTAGCTCAATGAAATTATTAATATATATTTTTAATACACGGACAATTCATGTTAATTATCTGAATGGAAAATGCGTTTATTTTATGGTTAGTGTTAATTTAGTATTTATTCATTTTAAACCTGTTCAATAAGTCATTAATGATCTACCTAATTCCCAATATATACATACGCATATATATTTTGGAAGTCATATTTAAGTATCTCACGTTTGGCCATACAATTGCACAAAGTTCTTACAAAGTCTGTACTACCCTCCCATAATACCCTCCATCTAAGGCATTGACAAGCAGATTGAACTAAAAGTCGAAAATTGAGAAACTCAAGTTCTGCGACAACAACAAGACGAATGAAGTAAGGCAACAGTTAATCGTTGTCTCACGCATCGCACTCTTCGCGACCAAAGCAATAGCGAAAAAGAATAATGGCCGACCACTTCATAACGAGCAGGCAGGGAAATTACTTTGTGACTTGGCAATGAAATTCTCATCATTCTCAAACCCTCGTAATAAAAAATCCTTTTTTTTTTTATTTTTTTTTTTATTTATTTAATTCTGTTCGGTTTATATTTATAATTTTATAATAATTTTATAATTATATAAATGAATATATATATTATATGTATTAATCATACATTTTTTTTAATTTTAAAAGAAAATAATTTGTGTGTGTTATATCGTGCTCTCTTTGCATAGCAACTTTATTTTTTAGCGTTTTATTTTCTCTAATAATTTCGCGACTCTGTGCAAATAAACAGTTTTGTGACTTTGGGTTTCATCGGTATTGAAATCCCAAATTGAACAATAATTTAAATACTTTATTTGCATTTATTTGCCAAGTGCTCAAACACAACAAAAATTTTGCAGTCCAAGCTTACTGCTTATTGTGCTCAGTTCGCTTGATGCCTGCTGATATTTTGTTTTTGTATTTTTGCACTTGCGCTCTTATAGTTTTTTCTGTGCGCGCTCTCTGTGCATTAAACCGTTCTGTCACGATCTTTGGCTCTCACGCGCTTTTTTGTGTTGGTGTCGGTCCCGGTTTAGTTTATTCCGTTGTTGTTGCTTTCGGTTGCTGCGCTCGCGCCGGTACGTTTTGTTTGTGTTTTGCTTTTGTGAGTATTTTCAAACGTATTCATACTTTTAACCCTAGGGTGGCCCTAAACCTTTTGAGCAGTATTTACTTATTTGATAACTATTTTTTCATCTTTTATTAAATTAAAATATTATTTAACATCTGATGATGTCAAGGTCTATATCAAGGCCAAATCTAAAGCCAATTTTATGGTGGAAAAATTCAAATTCAATTACACTCGGAATATCTCGTCATTTAAAATTAGTGTTTCGAGTCAAGATTTTAGCTCTATATGTTGCAAAGAATTTTGGCCGGAGCACATAATAGTTAATGAATATACTGCCAGAAAGAAAAATCGGCCTCCGATTGTATCCCCCACCCCAGTAGTTGTATCTAAAACTCTTCCCAATTCTGATAGTTCAAAAAACTAACAACTGCTTTCTTACTTGGCTATCAGAATGTAAGAGGTCTATGTAGTAAACTAAGTAGTTTATACCTTAATAGCCATTCTTTTCCTTTTCATGTCATTGCCTTTACTGAAACTTGGTTAAGGCAAGACATCCTTACTTCTGAATTTCTATCCAACAGATACTTTATCTATAGAAAAGACCGTACTCTTCGTCGTGGCGGTGGTGTACTTATTGCTGTTGATGTAGATTATTCTTCGGAGACATTAATAGTGGGTGGTTATATAGATATAGAATTTGTTGCTGTAAAGTTGATTATTAATGGTATTCGTATTTTTATTACTTGTTCCTATATACCTCCTTCCTCCGATAACTCTGTGTACGATGCTCATTTGTCTGCTATATTGTCTGTTTCTTGCATGCTTTCTGATCGCGATTTCCTTGTAGTTCTTGGTGATTTCAATATTACTGCAGTTACCTGGATTTCTTGCCCCGACTCTGGTGCTCTGAACCCCTCGGCTCAGAATGAATTTTTGATTAAACTACTTGGAATGTCATTGAGTCAAATCAATGATATCCCAAATTCTCTTAATAAATCTTAATCTGGTTTTTGTTTTGGATCCATCCTCCTCATCCGTTACCCGATCACAACCCATTTCTTCTCCAGAAGATTTATTCCAACCAACGTTGGAGGTGTCGATCACTTTACCCTACCGGGTGCTTTGCTCCAGTATAAGACATTTAAGCCGAGTTCGTCAATTTCGGAAAACCGATTTTACAAAACTTACTCAGCTTTTATCCCTGACTGACTGGTCCCCACTCTACGGGTCTGAAAATTTGGACGTGGCAATCAGTATTTTTTATAACACTTTAAATTCATTACTAGACTTGTGTGTCCCTTATGGTAAGCCAAACAGGTCAAATAAACCTGTGTGGTTTACAAAAGAGTTGACAATTCTTAAAAATCTGAAATCTAAACTCTACAAGAGTTTTAGAAAATCCAGCTCTTCGTTAGCTTATTCTGCATACTTGATTGCTCGTTCCAGTTTCTCAGTCCTCAATAACCAGTGTTATAGGAATTACCTGGCTAGGTGTAGACTACAGTTTCAGCAGGAGCCGAAAAGGTTTTTTGATTTCGTTAATACGAAGCGCAAGTCATCGACACTTCCATCACACACATATTTTGATGAAATGAAAGCCAACTCAGATCAGGCCATTGCCGATCTGTTTGCTACATTTTTTCAAACGACTTACAGCCCTTGTTTTCAACCAGTCGTCGTGCCTTAACCCTATCAGCTAATTGGCTCTAATTGCATTTTTGTACCGGAAATCAAAGAGAGTTCCCTACTTTGTGATCTTCAGGTTATTAAGCCAACATTTTCTCCAGGACCCGATGTAGTACCAAGCTGTGTGCTTAGATACTGCGCTCAGGGCATTTCAAAGCCTTTGCATAAATTGTTTAGTTTGTTCGTGGAGTTATGCTCTTTCCCAAAAATTTGGAAAGAGTCATATATTATTCCTTTGCATAAAAAAGGAAACAAATCTAATGCTCAAAATTATAGGGGTATCTCCAAGTTGTCTGCTATTCCTAAGATTTTTGAGAAATTAATAACATCTCATCTTCAACATCTTTGTAAATCTATGATTTCACCGTGCCAGCACGGATTCATGAAAAAAGATCTACCACTACTAACTTGCTAGAATTCACATCATTTGTTATTAAAGGCTTTGAAGATAAAATGCAAACTGATGTTATTTACACTGATTTCAGTAAGGCTTTCGACTCTGTAAATCACTTCCTCTTAATTTATAAACTTAAACTTATGGGCTTTCCTAATAATCTTATTCTTTGGATCAAAGATTATTTAACTTTTCGAACTCAGAGAGTCTTTTTTAATGACTCAGTTTCCAAAGCGGTTCAGGTCACTTCTGGTGTTCCACAAGGAAGTCACCTTGGACCGTTATTATTTACTCTATTCATAAACGACCTTCCGTCCGTAATAAATCACTCTCGGGTGCTGATGTATGCCGATGATGTAAAATTATGCATGTCGGCTGCAACTCTTCTGTCTGGTCAAAATCTGCAAAACGACTTAGACAACTTTCAAACTTGGTGCAGAGTAAATTTATTGCATCTCAATTGCAGTAAATGTAATGTTATGTCTTTTTATAGACGAATGCCCTTTTTTAATACATATATTCTGGATAACCAACCACTGGATCGGATTGGATGGGTTGAAGATTTGGGTGTCTTAATGGACCCAAAGCTTAAGTTTGACAAGCATATATCTTCAATAACAAATCGAGCGTCAAGTGCCTTGGGTTTCATAAAGCGCTGGTCGAAGGAATTCGACGACCCCTATATAACTAAAACACTTTATATGTCTCTTGTACGGCCTATCCTCGAATATGGATCTTGTATATGGTATCCCAAATACAGGATTCATCAGGATAGAATAGAATCAGTGCAGAAACAATTCCTGATCTTTGCACTTCGGGGTCTTAATTGGGACAATAACTGTAACTTACCTTCCTACCATAGTAGACTTTTACTAATAAATCTTCCTTCTCTTTATAATCGTTGAACAATGCTTGGAATAACTTTTTTCCATAAACTAATTAATGGGGAAATTGATTCCTCTAAATTAATAAACCAAATTAGCTTCGCAGTTCCGATCAGAAATACTATAAATTTCTTACCTATATCTCTTCAAACTTGTTATTCTAATTATGCTATCCATAACCCCTTTCGGATTTTATGTGCTTTATATAACGATCTTTCCTACTTAATACATAGTGCCACTCCTACTTGCTCTCTAGTCTTGTGTCACTTGTCTAAGTTAACGATTGTTAATTTCATATATAAGAAAATATAACACCACGTCACAGCATTGTATGTTTGACTGGATGTTATGTAGCTGGCAGATACAACAATGTTGTGTAGCCGCTATAAGTAGATATGCGTAGCTCAGCAGCTCTTATGTCTTAAGCTATTCAACATCGAGGTTCGGTTAAAGTGATGAACACGACACACATCTTAAGTTAAAGAACATTAACGTTCGGTCGAAGTGATAAACATGTCACCACGACCACTTGAACGGGTCGCATAGTCGGCAATCACTACATAGTTGTGTGGCCGCTATGATAAGGAAAGGCAAGACTCAGCACTTCATGCGAGGCTTAGCGTTTTCTTCTGTCTTAGGTTTCGTAAGGATCATAATTGTACTCTAGTATTTAGTCTGAAATAGTTATTCAATAAAGTCGGTGTATCGCCGGACGAATAAGAAAACGTATCTTCAGTTAACTCATAACATGCTCAGGCGCTCCGTCGGCATAACAAGACGAGTTGCACCACGTCTGGTCATCTCGCAAAACAAACATTAAGGAACATACTTAATAATAAATTAATATGTCCCTTAATAATATAACTAAATAATCCATCATCATACGTTGTCAAGGTGAACGTATGAATAAAGGATCAAATGCATTTCTTAATGCAATAATAACTATTAACGATATTTATTTGATATAATTGAGTTGTACTAATGCATACAACTCAATTGCATTTCTAAATGCAATACCATATTAATAAAAATATTGTTAAGTCTTGTAATTTCTATATGTTCGCGATCTTCGTAACCGTACGCTACGCGGTGCGCCCCTCGGTCGGATGTGCGGGAGGTGGGTCGCTTTGTGCTTGGGTCCGCGCGTTAACAAGCCGGTGCTTGGTATCGTTGGGCCACTTTAATGTACTGTCCGTTAGTACATCTACGTCCAATAATAATATAATCGCTTCATCGCAGACGTATGGTTAAGCTCGTCTCGCCCTTTCTTCTTTATGTCTTGTTTGGTTAGATTTCTGGGCCTGCCTCAATATCGAATTCGTCCGTCTTTTTGTGTATGCATGTGAACAATTCTAACGGGAATTGGCAAAACGTTTTCAGACGGCCTGATGTATGTGGCCTCGGTCCGTCTTTTTGTGTATGCATTTCTGTGCGCCCAGCGGCGATAGGCAAAACGCAAAAATACGAACAACAACAATACGTGATGGTTGTCGTTGCTGGAACGAACAAACTGAATAATGTATTTTAATACCCTTTATTAACAAATGCAATTAAGCTCTATGAAATTATTAATATATATTTTTAATACACTGACAATTCATGTTAATTATCTGAATGGGAAATGCGTTTATTTTATGGTTAGTGTAAATTTAGTATTTATTCATTTTAAACCTGTTCAATAAGTCATTAATGATCTACCTAATTCCCAATATATACATGCGCATATATATTTTGGAAGTCATATTTAAGTATCTCACGTTTTGCCATACAATTGCACAAAGTTCTTATAAAGTCTATACTACCCTCCCATACTACCCTATATCTAACGCATTGGCAAGCAGATTGAACTAAAAGTCGAAAATTGAGAAACTCAAGTTCTGCGACAACAACAAGAGCAGGGAAGTAAGGCAACAGCTAATCGTTGTCTCACGCATCGTACTCTTCGCGATCAAGACAAAAGCGCAAATAATAATGGCCGACCACATACTCGTGTCTACTGACAGGGAAATTTCCCCACGAGCTTAACCACAAGTTTATTCCAATGAGAATGTAATAGATAGAGAGGTAACAAGAATACCCCTCCACTGTTAAGAAAAAAGTCCCAGCCCTGTGGTTAAGCTCGTCTCCCCCCTTCTTCTTTGTGCTCGTTTATCACTTGTGCTTATACTACTGGTCCCGCGGCCATATCTGATTTAGTTTTTGTTTCGATTGCTCATGTGTTCTCGTATGTATTCGGCACTGTCTGTCTATGCTGAAAGCCTAGTACATATTTCGAAGCATGAACTCTTATAGTTATCAATACTTTGTGACTTGGGTGTGATGAAATTGTTATATAATACGTAAAAATATAAAATTACTATTTTTTATTCTATTTAAGCAAAAAATTAAAACAATAAAAATAAGTTATTAAAATTTAAATTATTAATAATATAAATTAATATATATATATATTTTATGTATATATTATATTTATTAATCATTCATTTATTTCATTAGAAGCAATAATTTGTTTGCATTATACAAATTTGTTCTGTCGACACCAAAAAGTCTGCAAATGACCTGCTGCAGATGGCCTAGGCCCCGTCATTGTGTGTATGCATGTGTGTGCTCTATCGCTTCATCGCAGCCCTATGGTTAAGCTCGTCTCGTCGATTCTTCTTTATGTCTTGTGTTTGGTTATAGTTCTGGACCTGCCTCAATATTCGAATTCGTCCGTCTTTTTGTGTATGCATATGAACAATTCTAACGGGAATTGGCAAAACGTCTGCAGACGGCCTGCTGTATGTGGCCTCGCGCCGTCTTTTTGTGTATGCATTTCTGTGCGCCCAGCGGCAATAGGCAAAACGCAAAAGATCGAACAACAACAACACGTGATGGTTGTCGTTGCTGGAACGCACAAACTGAATAATGTATTTTAATACCCTTTATTAAAAAATGCAATTAAGCTCTATGAAATTATTAATATATATTTTTAATACACGGACAATTCATGTTAATTATCTGAATGGAAAATGCGTTTATTTTATGGTTAGTGTTAATTTAGTATTTATTCATTTTAAACCTGTTCAATAAGTTATTAATGATCTACCTAATTCCCAATATATACATACGCATATATATTTTCGAAGTCATATTTAAGTATCTCACGTTTTGCCATACAATTGCACAAAGTTCTTACAAAGTCTGTACTACCCTCCCATAATACCCTCGATCTAAGGCATTGGCAAGCAGATTGAACTAAAAGTCGAAAAATGAGAAACTCAAGTTCTGCGACAACAACAAGAGGAATGAAGTAAGGCAACAGTTAATCGTTGTCTCACGCATCGCACTCTTCGCGACCAAAGCAAAAGCGAAAAACAATAATGGCCGACCACTTCTCCACGAGTAGACAGGGAAATTTCCCCACGAGCTTAACCACAGGTTTATTCCAATCAATGAGAATGTAATAGATAGAGAGGTAACAAGAATACCCCTCCACTGTTAAAAAAAAATCGTAGACGTACGCTTAAGCTCGTCTCCCCCCTTCTTCTTTGTGCTCGTTTATCACTTGTGTGCTTATACTACTCGTCCCGCGGCCATATTTGATTTAGTTTTTGTTTCAATTGCTCATGTGTTCTCGTATGTATTCGGCACTGTCTGTCTATGCTGAAAGCCTAATACATATTTCGAAGCATGAACTCTTATAGTTATCCATACTTTGACTGGGTGTGATGAAATTGTTATATAATACGTAAAAATATAAAATTACTATTTTTTATTCTATTTAAGCAAAAAATTAAAACAATAAAAATAAGTTATTAAAATTTAAATTATTAATAATATAAATTAATATATATATATCTTTTATGTATATATTATATTTATTAATCATTCATTTATTTCATTAGAAGCAATAATTTGCTTGCATTATACAAATTTGTTCTGTCGACACCAAAAAGTCTGCAAATGACCTGCTGCAGATGGCCTAGGCCCCGTCATTGTGTGTATGCATGTGTGTGCTTTATCGCTTCATCGCAGCCCTATGGTTAAGCTCGTCTCGTCGATTCTCTTTATGTCTTGTGTTTGGTTATAGTTCTGGACCTGCCTTCAATATCGAATTCGTCCGTCTTTTTGTGTATGCATATGAACAATTCTAACGGGAATTGGCAAAACGTCTGCAGACGGCCTGCTGTATGTGTGCATTTCTGTGTATGCATTTCTGTGCGCCCAGCGGCAATAGGCAAAACGCAAAAATACGAACAACAACAACACGTGATGGTTGTCGTTGCTGGAACGCACAAACTGCATAATGTTATTTTAATACCCTTTATTAAAAAATGCAATTAAGCTCTATGAAATTATTAATATATATTTTTATTCAGGGACAATTCATGTAAATTATCTGAATGGAAAGTGCGTTTATTTTATGGTTAGTGTTAATTTAGTATTTATTCATTTTAAACATGCTTAATAAGTCATTAAGGATCTACCTAATTCCCATTATATATATACGCATATATATTTTGGAAGTCATATTTAAGTATCTCACGTTTGGCCATACAATTGCACAAAGTTCTTATAAAGTCTATACTACCCTCCCATACTACCCTATATCTAAGGCATTGGCAAGCATATTGAACTAAAAGTGAAAATTGAGAAACTCAAGTTCTGCGACAACAACAAGAGGAATGAAGTAAGGCAACACTTAAGCGTTGTCTCACGCATCGCACTCTTCGCGATCAAACAAAAGCGAAAAATAATAATGGCCGACAAATTCCCAACGAGCAGACAGGGAAATTTTCCCCACGAGCTTAACCACAAGTTTATTCCCTTCTGTTAAAAGGAAGGGGACTCTTGTTCCCTCTATCTGTATTACATTCTCATTGCTATGGACCACTCTTTTTACATGGCACTCCAGATGGATAGCCAATGGATAGCCCCTCCATTAACCTCTACGAGCAACCTGGAAAGGAAAACAAAACATATTAGCCTAGGTGCCAATGAGAATGTAATAGGGTAGAGAGGTAACAAGAATACCCCTCCACTGTTAAGAAAAAAGTCCCAGCCCTGTGGTTAAGCTCGTCTCCCCCCTTCTTCTTTGTGCTCGTTTATCACTTGTGTGCTTATACTACTAGTCCCGCGGCCATATTTGATTTAGTTTTTGTTTCGATTGCTCATGTTTTCTCGTATGTTTTCGGCACTGTCTGTCTATGCTGAAAGCCTAGTACATATTTCGAAGCATGAACTCTTATAGTTTGTGACTTGGGTGTGATGAAATTGTTATATAATACGTAAAAATATAAAATTACTATTTTTTATTCTATTTAAGCAAAAAATTAAAACAATAAAAATAAGTTATTAAAATTTAAATTATTAATAATATAAATTAATATATATATATATTTTATGTATATATTATATTTATTAATCATTCATTTATTTCATTAGAAGCAATAATTTGTTTGCATTATACAAATTTGTTCTGTCGACACCAAAAAGTCTGCAAATGACCTGCTGCAGATGGCCCCGTCATTGTGTGTATGCATGCGTGTGCTCTATCGCTTCATCGCAGCCCTATGGTTAAGCTCGTCTCGCCGATTCTTCTTTATGTCTTGTGTTTGGTTATAGTTCTGGACCTGCCTCAATATTCGAATTCGTCCGTCTTTTTGTGTATGCATATGAACAATTCTAACGGGAATTGGCAAAACGTCTGCAGACGGCCTGCTGTATGTGGCCTCGCGCCGTCTTTTTGTGTATGCATTTCTGTGCGCCCAGCGGCAATAGGCAAAACGCAAAAGATCGAACAACAACAACACGTGATGGTTGTCGTTGCTGGAACGCACAAACTGAATAATGTATTTTAATACCCTTTATTAAAAATGCAATAAGCTCTATGAAATTATTAATATATATTTTTATACAGGACAATTCATTCTATGAAATTATTAATATATATTTTTAATACAGGACAATTCATGTTATTATCTGAATGGAAAATGCGTTTATTTTATGGCTAGTGTTAATTTAGTATTTATTCATTTTAAACCTGTTCAATAAGTTATTAATGATCTACCTAATTCCCAATATACACATACGCATATATATTTTGAAGTCATATTTAAGTATCTCACGTTTTGCCATACAATTGCACAAAGTTACTATAAAGTCTGTACTACCCTCCCATACTACCCTCGATCTAAGGCATTGGCAAGCAGATTGAACTAAAAGTCGAAAAATGAGAAACTCAAGTTCTGCGACAACAACAAGAGGAATGAAGTAAGGCAACAGTTAATCGTTGTCTCATGCTTCGTCCTCTTCGCGACAAAGCAATAGCGAAAAACAATGATGGCCGACCACTTCCCAACGAGCAGACAGGGAAATTTCCCCACGAGCTTAACCACAGGTTTAGTCCCTTCTGTTAAAAAGAGGGGTACTCTTGTTTCCACTCTATCTGTATTACCCATTGCAGTGCAATCTGAGGAATAAACCTGTGGTTAAGCTCGTGGGGAAAATTTCCCTGTCTACTCGTTGGGAAGTGGTCGGCCATCATTCTTTTTCGCTTTTGTTTGTCGCGAAGAGTGCGATGCATGAGACAACGATTAACTGTTGCCTTACTTCATTCCTCTTGTTGTTGTCGCAGAACTTGAGTTTCTCAATTTTCGACTTTTAGTTCAATATGCTTGCCAATGCCTTAGATATAGGGTAGTATGGGAGGGTAGTATAGACTTTATAAGAACTTTTTGCAATTGTATGGCCAAACGTGAGATACTTAAATATGACTTCCAAAATATATATGCGTATATATATATTGGGAATTAGATAGATCATTAATGACTTATTGAACAGGTTTAAAATGAATAAATACTAAATTAACACTAACCATAAAATAAACGCATTTTCCATTGAAATAATTAATATGAATTGTCCCTGAATAAAAATATATATTAATAATTTCATAGAGCTTAATTGCATTTGTTAATAAAGGGTATTAAAATAACATTATGCAGTTTGTGCGTTCCAGCAACGACAACCATCACGTGTTGTTGTTGTTCGATCTTTTCCGTTTTGCCTATTGCCGCTGGGCGCACAGAAATGCATACACAAAAAGACGGCGCGAGGCCACATACAGCAGGCCGGCTGTAGACGTTTTGCCAATTCCCGTTAGAATTGTTCATATGCATACACAAAAAGACGGACGAATTCGATATTGAGGCAGGTCCAGAACTATAACCAAACACAAGACATAAAGAAGAATCGGCGAGACGAGCTTAACCATAGGGCTGCGATGAAGCGATAGAGCACACACATGCATACACACAATGACGGGGCCTAGGCCATCTGCAGCAGGTCATTTGCAGACTTTTTGGTGTCGACAGAACAAATTTGTATAATGCAAACAAATTATTGCTTCTAATGAAATAAATGAATGATTAATAAATATAATATATACATAAAATATATATATATATTAATTTATATTATTAATAATTTAAATTTTAATAACTTATTTTTATTGTTTTAATTTTTTGCTTAAATAGAATAAAAAATAGTAATTTTATATTTTTACGTATTATATAACAATTTCATCACACCCAAGTCACAAGTATGATAACTATAAGAGTTCATGCTTCGAAATATGTACTAGGCTTTCAGCATAGACAGACAGTGCCGAATACATACGAGAACACATGAGCAATCGAAACAAAAACTAAATCAAATATGGCCGCGGGACCAGTAGTATAAGCACACAAGTGATAAACGAGCACAAAGAAGAAGGGGGAGACGAGCTTAACCGTACGTCTACGATTTTTTTTTAACAGTGGAGGGGTATTCTTGTTACCTCTCTATCTTTACATTCTCATTGGCTGCGATGAAGCGATAGAGCACACACATGCATACACACAATGACGGGCCTAGGCCATCTGCAGCAGGTCATTTGCAGACTTTTTGGTGTCGACAGAACAAATTTGTATAATGCAAACAAATTATTGCTTCTAATGAAATAAATGAATGATTAATAAATATAATATATACATAAAATATATATATATATTAATTTATATTATTAATAATTTAAATTTTAATAACTTATTTTTATTGTTTTAATTTCTTGCTTAAATAGAATAAAAAATAGTAATTTTATATTTTTACGTATTATATAACAATTTCATCACACCCAAGTCACAAAGTATAGAGTTCATGCTTCGAAATATGTACTAGGCTTTCAGCATAGACAGACAGTGCCGAAAACATACGAGAAAACATGAGCAATCAAAGCAAAAACTAAATCAGATATGGCCGCGGGACCAGTAGTATAAGCACAAGTGATAAACGAGCACAAAGAAGAAGGGGGGAGACGAGCTTAACCACAGGGCTGGGACTTTTTTTTTAACAGTGGAGGGGTATTCTTGTTACCACTCTACCCTATTACATTCTCATTGGACAGTACCAAATACATACGAGAAAACATGAGCAATCTAAACAAAAACTAAATCAAATATGGCCGCGGGCCCAGTAGTACACACAATAGCATACAAGCGATAAACAAGCACACAGGAGAAGGGGCGAGACGAGCTTAACCACAGGGCTGGGACTTTTTTTTTTAACAGTGGAGGGGTACTCTTGTTTCCACTCTATCTGTATTACAATCTCATTGGTTTCCACTCTATCTGTATTACATTCTCATTGGCTTCCACCAGAAGTGTCCGGCCGTAAAAAAGCAATTCCTAATGCTAAAAAGGTAAAAGCATTTTAAGGCAGGATACGGCAAATTTTTTTCGCTAAGTGCTATCGATATATTGACTGAAGCCGCTATAATAAATTTGTGATTGCGTTGAAAAGTCGAAAACATTATCAAACGGGTTTTTAGAAAAAGCTGTTTTTTGATTACTTGTGGATGTGTTTCTTCTGCCGACCACCGCTTTCATTTCTGCCCAAAATCAAATGAAATTAAATTAATCCATAACAATACAATTGACAATATTTTATATTCAAAATAATTTAGTGAATACTAGCACATTTGTTTTGACATAGAATCAATTCATTCTAAGCGCTGTAAGTAATTTAAAAGAAAATATCGATATATCGGTAATAAGGTTCTTATATATTTTTTGCAGAATTACGGTTCTGTGCTGTGTGAGCATGTCTTTAAATTAAAATTTATCACTCATTTTCCATGATTATGTAGATTTGAACGCGGACATTTATAAAATAAATTAAAAAAAAAAAGTTCCTCTTAAACGGAGGCATTCACAAAGCGTTTTCCGAATTTTAAGGTGTTATTCGAAAATATAATTACTTGCACAGAGATGCAAGCAGACTGCAATATAATGTAGAAACTTTTTTGAGACTACATCTGTGGAGTTGTATTGTAATATTCATAAAGAGAAATCAATAAATTACTAGCGAAATGTTCATGGTAATTCTCATACAAAAACATTTAACTTAAGTTAAAATAATTTATAAAACGTTATACTGTCTTTCATATTGTTGTTGAAATCACAAAAAAGATGTTGGTCAACAATTTTGTTATTATTTTTCACACAACATTACCGCGATAATTATAACAGCAGAAGTTTGATATATTATTTCAAACGTGTTCTACTGTGTGAGAAAACAGGGTGCGCCAGCGAGTGTCAAACATCGATAATTTTTAAAGTTACCGATGTTGTGTCTTTAGCATCTCTACAACGTGGCAAACGTACATTTTCCGACATCTGCTCACTTGTTTACAGTATAACTGCAAGTATGTCAACTAAATTGGTAAATGAATTGAACAAGCTTGTCAACTTGGTATGTATTGAAAGCATTCGTAGTTAATAATAATGTGTGCAGTCAAATTATCAAACCTCTAACAGGAACGTGTAGCAACAAATTTGAATGATGAAATTAAAGAGCAAAATTATGATCTGATTAAGCTGCAAATTGAAAATACAAAACTTAAACAACGCTTAGCTATTATTAAGAAAGTAAGTGTTGGGATAAAATATTGACTAAAATATACACATATAGTGACATACCAGCATGTTTTAATTTTTTTTTATTTCAGTCAATATTTGAGGAAAAAGAAAGCATTCCTGAAATGCACTTCGACGATGCTCTTTCTATTACGGAACACTTGGAAAAAGTTTTTACACAAGCTATTGCCACTGCTTATCCTAGCTTTGGTAATGTTCCAGTGATTGTTGTGGCTGTTAACGGGTCTGGGAAATTTGGCGATTATCAGTGCAACAACGCCATGGGATTAGCCAAGAAAATGAAATCATCTGGCATTAATAAAACACCACATGAGATTGCAACAGAGATTAAACGTTGTTGTCCCAGTTCCCCAATTATTAAAAAGATAGAAGTAGCAGGAGCTGGTTTTGTAAATGTTTTTCTCACTAAGTAAGTATCTAAAACTATTTTTATGTCTTTTGTAATTTGTAATATCTGTTTTTTAATTTGTGCAGGCAATGTGCGGTAAATTCAATAATAAATTTACTGCGCAATGGCGTAAATCCACCGAGGGTTCCCAGAAAACGCGTCTTAGTCGATTTTTCATCACCTAACATAGCAAAACAAATGCACGTTGGTCATTTACGTTCTACTATAATTGGCGAATCAATTTGCCGCCTTCTTGAATTTCTCCAACATAAGGTTATTCGAATCAATCACCTGGGGGATTGGGGCACGCAATTTGGTATGCTTATAGCACATTTGGAAGATTGCTTTCCAAACTTCACAAGTGAAAGTCCACCAATTGGCGATCTACAGGAATTTTACAAAGAATCAAAAAAGCGGTAAGTAAATGTCATTGGTGCGATTATTTTTTACTTTACTGTACGACAATCCGGAAAAATCTGTTATCATAATTTATTTAGAGTAACTTTTTCTATAAAAGACACAAATCAGTAACGTTGAAAATAAAAGGTTTATATAGTACAGTTGCATTTATTAAAATGTAGCGTAATAATTGAACAAACAAAAAACTAAGTTACTGCCCCGATTAATATTTAAGCTAATAGTCGAGATATTAGAATATTTTATTGAGAACGTCAAAAACTATAAATAAGACATTATATTTTTCTTGTCATCAGATTTTGTGTCAAATTATCTGTCAAAAAAAAAAAAACATATTCGATCAAATTCGATAAAAGAAATGCTTGAGAATCTGGCAATGTAGGATTTCTGTATTGGGGAAAAAAAATGTTAAAGGAAAAACTGTTTACTAAATGATCAAATGTGTTCGATGTTTTTGGTTTAAATTTTATCGTAATTTTTAGGAGGAATTTAAATATAATATATATAATATAGTTTAAATTTAATATAATCAGAAATGGTGGGAAAAAATTGGTTAGTCGGAATATAAATTAATTTCGTAATATTAAATGAATCAGTACCGCAAGTGCACTAAAATGATGAATTCATCATCGGGCATGTTCGGTGAATGACAAATGCGGGATCGGATAAGGCTTATGTCGTCGGCTGTCCTCCCTTCGTCGCATTTCTGTGACCTCAAAATACTTAAAAAGGTCCATACATACCAAATATTAAATTAAATCCTGTCTAGACTACAGTACAGTACAGTCACTGCTTGTGTGTGCACGCGTATATTGCACACTTTCTTAACTTCAATGCTCCATATCTCCGGTGTTTCTCAACCGATTTCAATATAAATTTCACACATTGGCATTATTTCGTCTAATGTATCAAACTGTATATATGTATATCAGCACTTTATGTGCTCGGATATGCATCCTTCTGCCTGTTATTTACTTTTGCACAAAACCATTATACCCTTTTTACACATTTTTAATAGGTTCAAGGTTTTAAAAAAGCAGCGAAATCGCAAAAACACTATTACTGATTTCGGTCCTACTCATACGTAAACTGAAGTAATGGGCTTATTAGGCAAATATTTCCGTTCCCGAAATTAATTTGTGCCCTATATTTTAAGACAGTGAAATTTGTTGTCGCCTTTTTTTAGGCGACATTCGTTTTAAGTTTGTTAAGTTTTAAGTTTTCCAGCTCTGGTTATTGATATGCAGAACAAATCACACATATGGGATTCAGACGCTCATTGTGAGCGAAAAATCCAATCCGAAGATTCACCATCTTCGAGTCGCTTAATGAACCACACGCCATTGTGAAAGCGCGTAAGGTGCCAAATTTGTCCGCCGTCGAAGAATACCCTCTGTCGAATGCGATAAATGCAAAAATAAGAAGAAAAAAGGCTAGTGACTTTACGCGTAAAGTATAGGGCTCAGGGTATAGTCTAGTCGGGATTTATCGACTAGAGTCCTATTGGTTATATACCCATGAAGTGTAAAAAGGGTGTAATGGTGTTAAGCAAATGTATTCCAAAGATAATGTAATATATAAAAGAGGAAAACAGCGCGCCGTCTTTCTTAACAGAAATCACTAAACCTAATATCGGCTCGTGGGGAAATAAATTTCCCTTCTGCTTTGTCAACTTATTCTGCCTACTCATTGAAAATCAGGCTTTTGTTTTGATTGAAAAGTGTGCGTTGCGTAGGATAGCAATTTGTTGCCATTTTATGGTTAATTTTTATTTTTTTTTTTGAGTTAACATGACCAAAGACGATGTCGTTCCCTAGATTTGCTTCAAACTTTTAGTAAATCCCTTGATTTTGAGACGAAATATCGCATTCACCGCAAAACGTCGTTTAAATGTAAATGTCTTACGTTAATTTCCTCTTACTCTCATTTTATTAAATGGTTGTTGACCATTTTTTTTCGCCCATAAAGTTTGCTACACTTATAAAACCGCTATTGCTATAATTATTGCGTAGTTTCTGTATATAAATACGCTTGTTTGCCTTACATTTATAATATCTGTTTTAATGTTTTGTTTAAATTTTTTAGATTTGATTGTGATGACAACTTTAAAAAACGTGCATACAATCGTGTTGTGTCTCTTCAAAGCGGTGACCCAGCATCAATTAAGGCTTGGCAACTTATTTGTGATGTTTCGCGAGAAGAATTTCAGAAAATTTATGATCGATTAGACGTCACAATCATTGAGCGGGGCGAATCATTTTATCAGTCACGTATGTTAGCGATAGTTGAACTTCTTCGACATAAGCATTTGCTGGAACTAGATGATGGCCGGGAAATTATGTGGCCCGATGAAAGTATGACTGGAGTACCACTGACAATTGTCAAGTCGGATGGTGGTTTTACTTATGATACTTCTGATTTGGCAGCTATAAGGTGTCGAATTGAAGAAGACCTTGCTACTTGGATTATTTATGTAGTTGACTCTGGTCAAAGCACCCACTTGAATGGAATATTTAAAGCCGCAGAACGTTGTGGCATTTTAAATCAGAATATGCATCGCGTCGATCACGTGCAGTTTGGCGTGGTCCTTGGAGAGGACGGCAAAAAGTTTAAGACACGTTCGGGTGCTACAGTTAAACTGTCAGACTTGCTTGATGAGGGAATGAAATATTCCTTGAAGCAGTTACGGGAACGAGGCCGTGACCAAATACTTACACATGAAGAACTAGTTGAGGCTCAAAAGGCAGTTGCCTACGGTTGCATCAAGTATGCTGATTTGTGTCACAACCGTATAAGCGATTATGTGTTTTCTTTTGATAAAATGCTAGATGATCGTGGAAATACTGCAGTATATTTGTTATATACATACACACGTATTTGTTCAATTGCTCGTAATTCGGGAGAGGATTTTAGCAACTTGAATTTAATTTTAAATAAATATAATTTGGTACTGGATCATGATAAAGAATGGAAACTGGCAAAAACGCTGCTTAAATTCCATGACATATTGATAAAATGTTCAAATGGGCTATTCCTCCATTTTCTTTGTGAGTTTTGCTTTGAGGTCTGTTCTGCATTTACTGAATTCTATGACAGTTGCTATTGCATTGAAAAGTCCAAGGCTGGCAAAATTCTAAATATTAACCACAGCAGAATTATACTATGCGAAGCAACAGCTGCTGTCCTACGTACATGTTTTAAAATATTGGGTTTAAAAACAGTTGCTAAAATGTAATAATATTAGACAACGAAGAAACAAAACAAGTAACAACGTTGCAGAATATATGCTATATATGCTATATGTGTAAAAAAATTAAATAAATAACTCAAAAATAATAAATACTTTAAAAAAAACCGTTAAATTATTGTTTATAATTAATGTTACGTGTCTATTTTATTTTAGTGCGATTTCAGGATTTGCGTATCACGTCAGGACTATGAGAAAAATTTGGGAAGGAGCCCAAAAAACGTGTTTGTTTTTCAGGCTTCTTACTGCATTTTTATACCCTTAACCCATTGAAAATGGATAAAAAGGGTATAATGGTTTTGGGCAAAAGTATGTAACATGCAGAAGGAAGAGTCTCCGACCACATAAAGTATATATATTCTTCATCATCATCAACAGTCGAGTCGATATAGCCATGTCCGTCTGTCCGTCCGTCTGTTGGAAACATTAATGACAATATATGAACATTGTATTGAAATCGGTTGAGAAACACCGGAGGTATGGAGCATTGAAGTTAAGAAAGTAAGCACTATACGCGTAAACACAAACACACTCACACATACTTGCAAGCACTGACTTTACGCTTAAAGTATGGGGTTCAGGGTGTAGGCTAGTCGGGATTTCTCGACTGATACTAGTATATATCTATTACATTCTCATTGATACAAGTAAGGTGGCTTTCTCGCGGATATGTATTAAATCGAGTATGGACTCTCAAAACTGAAGTCGAAATTTTTATGGTTGATCAAAAAATATTCTCGCAGATAATTTTAAAAAATCTTCGTGGGTTGCATATCTTGCTTGTTTAGCGGACGATTTTGAAAGTATAAATATATTACACAAAGAATTGCAAGAAAAGAATATTAATATATTTTCAGCGAGAGAAATATTGTCAGCGTTTGTATTAAAGTTGGAATATTGGAGATAGAAATTTGAACAGAACAACATAGCTTCTTTTTCAAGGCTAGTTTTGTTTTTTGAAGATTGCGAAAATATTACTTTTGTAAGACATCTTATCATACTCAGAAAGCGGTTTTCAGATTACTTTCCAGATCTTGATACACGTACTGTCAGTTGGATTGTTGATCCTTTTAAATGTGAAATTGCTATGATACCAGAAGAACCTTTAGGTTTGGCAGAAGCAGTTCTTGAACTTCGATCTAATGCTGATGCACGTATTCAATTTGAGAGTAAACCAAATCTGTCGTCTTTTTCGATGTCAAAAGCTGCAAAGTATATCAAAATTGCACGGTAAAAAAATGGTTGCCATTTGGAACATATTTGTGCGAACAAGGCTTTTTCGCTCTAATGAACATAAAAACGAAGAACATAAATCGATTAAACGCCGAAGACTGTATTCAAATCGCTCTTACATCAAAAAGTCCCAATTTTGAAGCAATTGTATCGAACATGAATTGTATCCATTCTTATTTTCATCATTTCTCTTATTCTTATTTTTTTTTTCTCCAAATTTGTTCAATTCTAATTTTTGTTTCTACCACCATTGTTATTATTATAATTTGTTACAGCACCCCAAATTGTGAACCCTCAATGTACCCGAATTGGTATTAATTTATAAATATAGAAATCGAAATATCAGGGCTATCATTTTCGTCAGAGATGCGAATTTTTTTTCCTCAACTGTATATTATTTATATTACAATTATTACCGTTATGTATAACTATGTATTACATTGATAAATTGAATAAATGATGTTTAAATTAAATTGTTAGTTATTTTTTTGTTGGGCCGTATTGGAAAGCACGGTATGTATGGTAGCAGTGAAGCGTCACTGTTGATAATTTGCATTTAAATATTCATTTAAATTCGCGGTATGTCTGTTTGCCTAGTGTCATAACATGTGTGCCAGCTGTACAAAAAATTAAAAAGTGATTGTATTCCATGGCAGCAAATGCGATTAAAGGGCCCAGATGGAGATGGAATGATAAGGAATACTGCTCAGTGGTAACGTTGGACATCTGGAACACGTTCATCTTGGCGAATTGGATGGAAGGACTGGAATACCTTTCTACCTAATGAGAATATTTATAAGTTATCTGACGGACACAATGTTGGAGTACGATACCGAGCACGGACTGAAGCGATGCAACGTCATCGCAGGTGTTCCCCCACCAATGGAACGCGAAGTAAGACGAATTACTCACTCTGCATCTACCCCAGGGAGGTAGACTAATTGGATTTGGCCCTCATAGTGGTGGCAAGTCATGTATGGCAAGTAGAAGCGGCAGCAAATTATGCTATTAGTAAAAATGCATTATGGATGCGGGACGCAGTCCCGGAACAGGATACAAAACCGAGATAGTTTTTTTTGACGAGCAGAATAAAACACAATTTTGGGACGTACAGGTTGGTAATGTTACCATCAAATCGAAGACATACATAAAGTACCTCGGAGCTATGCTGGACAACAGGTTGTGTTACCGGCCCCCAATTCGAGTATGACACTAGAAAGGTAGCAAAACTGTAAGCAGGTCTGTCTTCGAAGTTCTCATAATTTGGAGGACGCAGGTAGTGACGTAGTGGGTAGTGGACGGGAACAAGACCCTTCAAAATAAGCTGGCACCGCTGTTCCGATTATACACTCTTCACGGGATCTCGAGATTACGGAAGGTTTTAGACGACGTGGCATTTGTTTTAGTAAACATGATGCCTGTGAATCTGCTCGCTCGCTAGATGGTGGAAGTCCATACTTGGCGAGAATCTATGGGAGGCATCGTATCTTTAGAAGGTCTTACGAGCTCAGAGAGACAGCCATAACTGGTCAGGTGGAACGTAACGCATTTCCTAACCGGCTACGGACGGAATAGGAAACTCTTGTTTAAGAACAGTCACGAGGAGACGCCGCAATGTCCGGTATGCCCAGGCTGCGGGGAAGATCCTTAACAAGTCTTGTACCAGTGTCCACGACATATTGCAAGAGCAACATTTTTACCTTAGTGGACCTCAGACTAGCCCTTGCACTCCGCCCTGAAGTTTTTGCGAACATGTTCAATGCAGATTTTCCAAACCGTTGGGAAATTCAAATCGTGCCATTTTGCGTATCTTTTATTTAGACTTCTACTTCTACATCAGTCAGCTCCTAAGCGGTCGTTGCATCGGGCTTCGAGATGATCTATAGAGGTTTTTTGGCTGTTACACACAGTGTGTGAGAGTTTCCCTAAGTGCGGTCGCGTTTTTCAGTCGATCCATCCTTGTAATATTTCGCAGCGACAAATCTGTTGTAAAAATACCAAATTTCACCTGAGTCAATTCTCTGAGAGGCCATGCAACTTAGCTGCGTGTCCTATTGCCACTACCAAGCGCATTCTTTGGCCCTTAGGCACTCGTCGATTTGTGGTGCTTGCCCTAGAGGCTGCTTGTCTGCGCGCAATTTTCGATACACTAGCTAGTGCGTTTTAGCCTGACCACTCTGCCAGCTGATCGCGTAGCATGCCAGGGCTGGTCGTTTGGCATAGCAGTGCAATATATTGCTCTCCTGGTTCACAGCAAAAGGCACCTACACGTACTGGAGGTGTCTTAGCTGTGATTGGCTCGTGTATCATGTGTTAGCGCCGACGTAATATCGTTGCATATGCGTCGCGGTGGTGCTCCGTGGCTCTCCTATGACTGAATCGGGCGGTATAATCCCAACCGGTTTAACACCTGCTTAAAGTACACCGCGGTATATTAGACCAATGGGCATACTGCAATAGTGCGCAGCTTGGCATTGCAGAGATTCCCTCCTGCCTGCGTGCGTGCGTCAACTCCAGCGCAGAGGGTTGCAACTTCAAGTCCCTTGCCTGCACTTGCTGCAGACGTTTCACCACAGGTGTGTGAAAGTGAAGAAAAGGATGTTTTCCTGTATTTTGGAGCCACCCTAAAGGTCCTTAATGCCCTTCTTACCGCGCAGCGGCATGTAAATCAGCTGATAAGAGATCTAGCGGCGAAGGCAGTGAAGCTGTAGCAGCATCTTACCATAGAAGCTTGGCAGTTTCCATCGAGTGTCTGGAGACGGCCACGCCGACATCGAGTGGAGCAACAATGCCTCCTGTTTTCGTACATAATCTTCTACAGCGGGGCACCAGCGAAGCAAGGATGATTGTGACACCCAAGAGACAAACAAAGCGCAATGCAGGCCATCGCGCCTCTCCATCCAAGAGAAACCAAACCGGCCACAGGGGTCCCGTTATCGGAGGTTGCTCCACATAGCAAGTGACTAACGGTAAAGGAAGAAGGCTATCAAGCCGATAACACATATTTTGCGAAGAGCAGATCGGACGCGCTTGTCATAAGCATGAACGCGTTGTCTTATAGCGATGTTCTCTCTCTGTTTAAGCGCTGAAACGACGGTAAGCTGAACTGAGTCCGTGATAAGGTCACTAGAGCTATTCGCACTGCGATGAGTAACTTGCTTTTGGAGCTAAACGGAGTCGGAGTTGGAGTGCACTAAACTGCTCATGGATGGAAAAGAGCTAGTGCTGGACAAGAGCGCAGGGGTACGCTCGATCACCGAGCAATCCAACTTTGCCACATAGGACTGGGATGAGCTAGATAGCAAAGAAGATATAACGTCTGCTCTAACAGCGTAAGCCAACATTCCTGCAAATGTCTGCAACTCGAAAAGCCTTCGCCCTGGCTGCATAATTCTCAGTACCGGCAAACCTGGAAAGCAGCATTACTGGTCTGCGCACTGTTCCCAGCTGTGCCATACGCCTGTACGAAGCCGGCACAAGGTGCTATGGAGCGAACACGTAGCTATATAGGACACCGTATGGATTACGCCCCGAACGCCGGCATTCTCCAGCTCATCAGTGGCCAAGGTCGCTCGACATGCAGTCGTATGATGCCCAGCTGGAGTCCGCGATGATCTTGGATAATGCTGATTATACCGAAAATGTTATCGTCAGGCCGATGCTGCTGATTGCGCACGAATGCGATGCTAACATATTCAGGAACAGAAGGCACCGAACTCAGGAAGTATGCAACCACATTAGACGCCGCTACCAACGCTTGCGCGGAACGTCGGAGATTCGGGAACATCAGACAGATTTTTTCGTCTATAGAAGATATCTCCAGAAACTAATAAAAGTTAACAAGCGTACATGTTTTCTGGACCTCTGCGACTCAGCTAGCTGCATTCTGGAGGTTCTTGGCGTTTGGCGTGCTGGAGTACCTATCAAGGTTGATAAGAAGCTATTTCCTGATGAGCACGACGTATCTGGAGTCGGAACTACTACTGTGGAACGTCACGTATGATGATGTCCACCTAGTTGGTTTTGCTAACGATGTGGCAATCCGTGAAGTTGCAAAGTAGCACAAACCGGTAGAAGAAAGTTGCAACCAAGCCATTGCGGATATCATACAGTGCCTCTCATCGGTTGCCCTTCAGATAGCACCTCTAAAAACCGTGGCTTTGACCATCAAGCGATATTTAATGTTAGCAAGCGCGAGATTCAACTCTTTAACAACAAAACAGCAACAAAGTGTCAAATAACTCACAGAACAACCAAAATGGTATGGTCAAAAACACAGCATCCTAATAGTTGGACCTTTGCAACGCATTCTATAATGGAACTACAAGCCGTATGCAACGGAACACCGTCTACTATACAATTGAAGGACACCGGACTACTGTCGCTGTCATCAGAGTACAACCTGCAGCTCGGAAATTAGCATCATTACTTTCAACATCATTGTAAGTCAAGTGAAAAAAGGCTATGCTTATTTTGGCAACATAATCGAGCCAAACACCACTCAAAGACTTTTAACGAAACTCAACATATCAGAGAACAAGATACAAGAAGATAAGGATCTGGATGACAATTGAACGCACTCAACAAACCAAACTCAACCGACCAAAAAGTTTCAGTAAAACATCATCATATCGCCGCTTATGCTGCTTTAGTGATATCCGTCTTTGTGCTACATGCCTATGCACTACGGAAGCAACGCTTTTGGACCTTGCAACCAACAGCTACAAGGAACGATGCTGCCATTACACCCGTGCCATCAGCATCCCCAAGACGATTCACACTGGATCTAGATGATAGTTGATCACCGAATCAACAGCCGGGAGAATGATTAGGTTCATATAAATCAAGATTCATATAAATCATAAGCCATTTGTAAGATTTCATCAAGAGCAGAAAATCGTACGCTGCAGATAGCGCAGATACACAGATGCACACAATCCATGGGTTGTGATTAGAAATATGTTTTCACACCTTCTGTCAAGCGGCCAGCAGTTAGCAGATAGTATCACAGGCAGCGTCGTAAATAAGATAATATTAAGACATGGTATCTGTACACGCATTGATAACTATTGATTGTTTAAGTCAACTTGTAAATAGCATAACCATGCATTTTTACTCAATAAAGTCTGTGCTTTAGAGTCTTAGTAAAGTCATACAAGTCTATTCACTCAATTCTATCATCGCACTTACTGTGCGTATCGATGGATTTCCCTCTCCGTAAGTCCAACTAGTTACAAGTGCTAGTTGCGACGCCTTTTAGTAGCCAGTTTATGTGCTGACTGCTTTCCTTATAATATAAATAAAAAACACTATTAATAGATAACAAGTAAGAAGGCTCTAGTCGAGAAATCCCGACAACACTATACCCTGAACCCCATACTTTAAGTGTACAGTCAGTGCTTGCAAGTATGTGTGTGTGTGTATACGCGTATAGTGCATACTTTCTTAATTTCAATGCTCCATATCTCCGGTGTTTCTCAACTGATTTCAATAAAATGTACACAGATTGTCATTATTTCGTCTAATGTATCAAACTGCATCAGAAAGTTTTCCAAATTCAAGATTTTGTTGGTATAGATCACATGTATATATTGGAAACGGGAAGAGTTATAGAAAATTAAAATCAAACTTGTACTGCCCGGGGATTAGGACAACTTCTGTACCAAATCTGGAGTCTCTAGCTCTTATAGTCTCTGAGATCGACGCGTTCATACATACGGACGGACGAACGGACAGACGGACATGGCTATATCGACTCGGCTGTTGATGCTGATCAAAAATATATATATACTTTATGGGGTCGGAGATGCTTCCTTCTACCTGTTACATACTTTTGCACAAAACCATTATACCCTTTTTACCCATTTTTAATGGGTTCAGGGTATAACAAGTTGCGTTCAAATTCATACCGCCACGAGCGCCATCATTTGGAGGCCTATGGGAAGCTGTAGTAAAGTCTAGTTACCACGAAAAATACAGAATATCTAACATTTGAAGAATTAAACACGGTGATCATCGATTTTGGAAGCAATAGTCAGAGGAAGAAGAAGAACAATTGCAAGCCAGACATAAGTGCAAGGCCGTTAGCCATAATATCAAGGAAGGTATGCTTGTTCTAGTCAAGGAAGACAACATAGCTGTGATGAGTTGGCCGATGGGACGCATGTACATGTTTGTGTATATTAGAAGATAATCAGTCAGCATATAAACTGACTATTAATAGGCGTCGCAACTAGAACTTGTAACTAGTTGGACTTTCGGAGAGGGAGTCCTGAATGAATAATGTGGTATCTGTTGTACTTAAACACTGATTTTATTAACGAACAGAAAATAGCTTAAACTGAATATACGGACCTTAAAATGGTTGTGGAGTAACTTAAATTGGCTTATTGTGTTCTCAGCAATTGCTTGATAATGCAGAATTATGCGAGCAGAAGGCACAGTCACTCAAGTAATATTTAGAATAACACTACCCCTAAGACACTTATTACAGCTTCATAGGACTCACACCAGATGATCTGCAACGCTGCCGAACATTACCAAATTAAGAATATATATGCTTTGACCATCAAGCTTTGTTTAATGTTAACAATCTTTTTAACAACAAAACACCAACAATGTGTCAAGTAACTCATAGAACAACTAAAATGGTATGGACAAAAACACATCAATCCAATAATTGGATCTTTGCAACGCTTTGTGGAATGGAACTACAAAACTTGTATGCCCGTCTTCGTTTGAACTAAAATACATCCGATTACTTTCGCCGTAATTAGGCTGTACTGCACGCAACTCTGAAATTAACATCAGTACTTTGGCGACATAATGAAGCCAAACATCACTCATAGACCTTCAATAAAAATCAACATCTCGGAGAACAAGTTACAAGAAAACCAGGCTCTGGATGACTTGCAGCTAAAATTTACAGCATTCAACAAACAAAAGCTGAATCAGTTCGCTCCAACAATATCAAATCGCCGCTTATGCTGTTTTTTTTTGGTTTGGTGCTATTTGCCAATGCACTGCGGAAGCAACGCTTGTAACCAATACGAAAGGTCAAAAAACTCTTAGCGACAAAATATAGCTACCCGCACAGCATATCGATGACTGCACAATACCCAATATGCGCTATTAGAGTAGTGGTAAACAAACCCATTAGTTGCTAATTATGCTATTCTGCACTAGCAAGATATTGCTGAGTACACAATAACACATTTTTAAGTCATACCACACCTGTTAACAAAGCTTATTTTACCTATAAATATCGTGACTTTTTCTATAAAAAAAAAAAAAAAAATCAGTATTTTAGTACAACTAGAAGTACTCACTCATTTCTGCCATCGCACCGAACGAATTACCACTTCGTAGTCCAACTTGATACAAATGCTAGTTGCGACGCTTACTAGTAGTGTATAAATAAATATAAATAAATAAATACATTTTCAGCACATACATCCCGTGAGTAGTTTCCAATGCCGCACCCACCACCTATTTTCTGCTTCTATCTACTTGGGAGGGCTCAGATAAAACGGCGACGTCTATCTCGTTCTCGCAGTTTTCCGACGCAATGGGAGAAAAGAACGTCTCTCTAGTATCCACTATCGAAAATACTGAAGTCTCGTCCGCCGTCCAGGGATTCCAACCTATCTCACCAATCACCACCATCTGTCTCTTGGTGACCAAAAGTTCAACAGGAGCGCCTGTTGGCTGTGCAGAACAAACCACACACCACACGGTGTAGCAACACATTTTTTTCAGCACGTTTAGTTAGTACACAGACCAAACCTTTAGTTTACTGACGCCACGTGGTGCTAACTTGGCACACAATACAACACAACTAAGACTCAGAATACGCGACCGAACTTGGGAAACACTCACTCTGTGTGTGTAAGATTTTTTTTTAAATCATTTATTTATAAGCTATATTATACAAAAATATACAAAAGTAGTAGGCGAAATATGGCATTTGTGGTACGGCCGTGAGGTAATACGTCACAAATGCATTCATTCTTCCTACTCTAGCACTCCTCTCCAGTCACGCTCGTCCTTACGCAATTTGGTTATGACGGCCGCAACGATCGCAACATCGTCAGCGAATGTGGAGAATATGTGGACATCGTCAGGCACCGGTAGATGACAAACGCCGTCATACATGACTTTCCACAGCAAAGGTCCGATTACCGACCCTTGGGTACGTTTGAGATACATTGTGCTTCTCGGCCGCTGGTATCATATAATTTTGTTCTGGAAGTAGCTCCTTATCAATCTTCAGAGGTTCTCCAGCACGCCAAACGCCAGGAACATCCAGAATTCAGCTATATTAATTACCTTACTGACTGCGTCCAGCGTAGATCTTGTCTCGCGAAAGCCGTACTGATGCGGTGAAACTCCACCAACAACGGCTAGGCCGTGTTCAAAGCGGTTGCAAATAAGATACTCCAGTATCTTACCGACAGTGTCGATCAATTGGTCAATAGGCAGATGGATCCTCGAACTCTTCGCCAGGCTTCGGTAGAAGGACTACGCGCTAAATTTCGCAACGGTGTGGAAATACTCCATCACGGTGGCAACTATTGAACATGTTCGCAAATACTTAACGCGAAGTGTAAGTGCTAGTTTGAGGGTTGAATTAGTAATTTGTAGTCGTTGCCCCACGGAGCGTTTTCCGCTGAACGTCTGTGTAAGTCAGTGGTCGGGGAACAGGGGTAAATTACCCATTTTTGGGTAGAAGTGAAATTTCGGGGGGTAAAAGTGAAACTGTTGTGAGTAAAAAGAAAATATGTTTAATGTGCTATTTTGTAACCTTTTAATATTTTTTCCAACTTAAATAATTTAGCACGTCATCTTCCATAAATGAAGGAGATGACTTTTTTTTGTTCAAAAATATTTAGGGGTAATGATTAAAGAAGTTCCCCGGCCGCTGTTGTAAGTGTTCAAATATTCCATTTCGCGTCCAGCTCCTCCACTGAGGTTAAAAATTTTACTCTTGCAATGTGTCGTGGACACTTGTACAAGACATGCTAAGGATCTTCCTCGCAGCCTGGGCATACCGGAGTCTCCTCGTGACTGTTCTTAAATAAGTATTTCCTGTTCTGTCCGTAGCCGGTTAGGAAATGCGTTCCGTGGAAGTTAATGTGGCCCAGTTTGGTTGATTAATTCAGAATAATAAATTTCACTATTAATTAGTTCGTTAAAAAGGTTATTCCACGCATTGTTCTATAATCAGAAAGAAAAGAAAGATTTATTAGTAAAAGCCTACTATGATAAGAAGTAACATTTACTTTATTCCCAGCTAAGACTCTAAAGTGCAAAGAGCAGAAATGGTTTTTGAACCGATTCTATTCTTTCCTGATGAATCCTGTCTTTGGAATACCATATACAAGATCCATATTCAATAAGCGGTCGTACAAAGTAAACTGTATATTTCTCTCCAAAAATAAGATTGTTAGGAAAGCCCAAAAGTTTAAATTTATGAATTAAAAGGTAGTGATTTACAGAGACGAAAGCCTTACTGAAATCCGTGTAAATAACATCAGTTTGAATTTCATTTTGAAAGCCCTTAATAAAAAAATATATGAATTATAACAAGTTAGTGGTAGTATATCTTTGTTTCATGAATCCGTGCTGGTACGATGAAATCAAAGATTTACAAAGATGTTGAAGGTGAAAAAATATTAATTTCTCAAAAATCTTAGGAATAGCAGGCAACTTTGTGATACCCCTATAATTTTGATTATAAGATTTGTTTTCTTTGTTATTCAAAGGAATAATATCTAACTCTTTCCAAATATTTGGAGAAGAGCATAGCTCCACTGACAAACTAAACAATTTATGCAAAGGCTTTAAGCATACAGCTTGGTACACCATCAGGTCCTGGAGCAAATATGGGCTTAATAACCTGAAGATCACAAAGTATTGAACTCACTGTGGTTTCCGGTACAAAAATGCTATTAGAGCTATTCAGCTGATAGGGGTAAGACAAGATGACTTGTTGAAGATAGGGTCTGTAAGTCGTGTGAAAAAATATAGCAAATAGATCGGCAATGGCCTGATCTGAGTTGGCCTTCATTTCATAAAGAATAAGTTTGATGGAAGGGTTGATTACTTGCGGTTCGAATTAACGAAATCAGAAAACCGTTTAAGATCCTGCTGAAACTGAAATCTACACCTAGCCAGGTAATTCCTATAACACTGGTTATTGAGGACTGAGAAACTGGAACGAGCAATCAAGTATGCAGAATAAGCTAACGAAGAGCTGGATTTTCTAAAACTCTTGTAGAGTTTAGATTTTCGATTTTTAAGAATTGTCAACTCTTTGGTAAACCACACAGGTTTATTTGACCTGTTTGGCTTACCATAAGGGACACACAAGTCTAGTAATGAGTTTAAAGTGTTATAAAAAATACTGATTGCCACGTCCAAATTGTCAGACCCGTAGAGTGGGGACCAGTCAATCAGGGATAAAAGCTGAGTAAGTTTTGTAAAATCGGTCTTCCGAAATTGACGAACTCGGCTTAAATGTCTTCTACTGGGGCAAAGCACCCGGTAGGGTAAAGTGATCGACACCTCCAACGTTGGGTGGTATAAATCTTCTGGAGAAGAAATGGGTTGTGATCGGATAATGGATGAGGAGGATGAATCCAAAACAAAAACCAGATCAAGCATTTTATTAAGAGAATTTGGGATATCATTGATTTGACTCAATGACATTCCAAGTAGTTTAATTAAAAATTCGTTCTGAGCCGAGGGGGTCAGAGCACCAGAGTCGGGACAAGAAATCCAGGTAACTTCAGTAATATTGAAATCACCAAGAACTACAAGGAAATCGCGATCAGAAAGCATGCAAGAAACAGACAATATAGCAGACAAATGAGCATCGTACACAGAGTTATCGGAGGAAGGAGGTATATACGAACAAGTAATAAAAATACGAATACCATTAATAAATAACTTTACAGCAACAAATTCTATATCTATAGAACAACCCACTATTACTGTCTCCGAAGAATAATCTACATCAACAGCAATAAGTACACCACCGCCACGACGAAGAGTACAGTCTTTTCTATACATACAGTATCTGTTGGATAGAATTTCAGAACTAAGGATGTCTTGCCTTAACCAAGTTTCAGTAAAGGCAATGACATGAAAAGGAAAAGAATGGCTATTAAGGTATAAACTACTTAGTTTACTACATAGACCTCTAACATTCTGATAGCCAAGTAAGAAAGCAGTTGTTAGTTTTTTGAACTATCAGAATTGGGAAGAGTTTTAGATACAACTACTGGGGTGGGGGATACAATCGGAGGCCGATTTTTCTTTCTGGCAGTATATTCATTAACTATTATGTGCTCCGGCCAAAATTCTTTGCAACATATAGAGCTAAAATCTTGACTCGAAACACTGATTTTAAAAGACGAGATATTCCGAGTGTAATTGAATTTGAATTTTTCCACCGTAAAATTGGCTTTAGATTTGGCCTTGATATAGACCTTGACATCATCAGATGTTAAATCAGGGGGAAGCCTTGAAACAAAAATTTGTTTTTTTGGTGGAACGGCAACATATAATACGTATTATTTAAAATTAATATTTTTTTATTCTATTTAAGTAAAAAATTAAAACAATAAAAATAAGTTATTTAAATTTAAATTATTAATAATATAAATTAATATATATATATATTTTATGTATATATTATATTTATTAATCATTCATTTATGTCATTAGAAGCAAATAATTTGTTTGCATTATAGAAATTTGTTCTGTCGACACCAAAAAGTCTGCAAATGACCTGCTGCATGTGTGTGCACTATGCTTCATCGCAGACCTATGGTTAAGCTCGTCTCGCCCTTTCTTCTTTATGTCTTGTTTGGTTAGATTTCTGGGCTTGCCTCAATATCGAATTCGTCCGTCTTTTTGTGTATGCATATGAACAATTCTAACGGGAATTGGCAAAACGTCTGCAGACGGCCTGCTGTATGTGGCCTCGGTCCGTCTTTTTGTGTATGCATTTCTGTGCGCCCAGCGGCGATAGGCAAAACGCAAAAATACAAACAACAACAACACGTGATGGTTGTCGTTGCTGGAACGCACAAACTGCATAATGTTGTTTTAATACCCTTTATTAACAAATGCAATTAAGCTCTATGAAATTATTAATATATATTTTTAATACACGGACAATTCATGTTAATTATCTGAATGGGAAATGCGTTTATTTTATGGTTAGTGTTAATTTAGTATTTATTCATTTTAAACCTGTTCAATAAGTTATTAATGATCTACCTAATTCCCAATATATACATACGCATATATATTTTGGAAGTCATATTTAAGTATCTCACGTTTGGCCATGCAATTGCACAAAGTTCTTATAAAGTCTATACTACCCTCCCATACTACCCTATATCTAAGGCATTGGCAAGCAGATTGAACTAAAAGTCAAAAATTGAGAAACTCAAGTTCTGCGACAACAACAAGAGGAATGAAGTAAGGCAACACTTAATCGTTGTCTCACGCATCGCACTCTTCGCGATCAAAACAAAAGCGAAAAAGAATAATGGCCGACAACTTCCCAACGAGCAGACAGGGAAATTTTCCCCACGAAACTTAACCACAAGTTTATTCCCTTCTGTTAAAAGGAGGGGTATTCTTGTACACTTAACCTACAGTCTATCCGATTAACTGGAGGGGTACAGTACCCCTCCTTACAGTTGGGAATAAACTTGTGGTTAAGCTCGTGGGGAAAATTTCCCTGTCTGCTCGTTGGGAAGTTGTCGGCCATTATTCTTTTTCGCTTTTGTTTTGATCGCGAAGAGTGCGATGCGTGAGACAACGATTAAGTGTTGCCTTACTTCATTCCTCTTGTTGTTGTCGCAGAACTTGAGTTTCTCAATTTTTGACTTTTAGTTCAATCTGCTTGCCAATGCCTTAGATATAGGGTAGTATGGGAGGGTAGTATAGACTTTATAAGAACTTTGTGCAATTGCATGGCCAAACGTGAGATACTTAAATATGACTTCGAAAATATATATGCGTATGTGTATATTGGGAATTAGGTAGATTCTTAATGACTTATTGAACAGGTTTAAAATGAAAAAATACTAAATTAACACTAACCATAAAATAAACGCATTTCCCATTCAGATAATTAACATGAATTGTCCGTGTATTAAAAATATATATTAATAATTTCATAGAGCTTAATTGCATTTGTTAATAAAGGGTATTAAAACAACATTATGCAGCTTGTGCGTTCCAGCAACGACAACCATCACGTGTTGTTGTTGTTTGTATTTTTGCGTTTTGCCTATCGCCGCTGGGCGCACAGAAATGCATACACAAAAAGACGGACCGAGGCCACATACAGCAGGCCGTCTGCAGACGTTTTGCCAATTCCCGTTAGAATTGTTCATATGCATACACAAAAATACGGACGAATTCGATATTGAGGCAAGCCCAGAAATCTAACCAAACAAGACATAAAGAAGAAAGGGCGAGACGAGCTTAACCATAGGTCTGCGATGAAGCATAGTGCACACACATGCAGCAGGTCATTTGCAGACTTTTTGGTGTCGACAGAACAAATTTCTATAATGCAAACAAATTATTTGCTTCTAATGACATAAATGAATGATTAATAAATATAATATATACATAAAATATATATATATATTAATTTATATTATTAATAATTTAAATTTAAATAACTTATTTTTATTGTTTTAATTTTTTACTTAAATAGAATAAAAAAATATTAATTTTAAATAATACGTATTATATAACAATTTCATCACACCCAAGTCACAAAGTATTGATAACTAAGAGACTAACAAAGAGTTCATGCTTCGAAATATGTATTAGGCTTTCAGCATAGACAGACAGTGCCGAAAACATACGAGAAAACATGAGCAATCAAAACAAAAACTAAATCAGATATGGCCGCTTGCCCAGTAGTATAAGCAAACAAGCGATAAACGAGCACAAAGAAGAAGGGGGGAGACGAGCTTAAGCGTACGTCTACGATTTTTTTTTAACAGTGGAGGGGTATTCTTGTTACCTCTCTATCCATTACATTCTCTCTGGAATAAACTTGTGGTTAAGCTCGTGGGGAAAATTTCCCTGTCTGCTCGTTGGGAAGTTGTCGGCCATTATTCTTTTTCGCTTTTGTTTTGATCGCGAAGAGTGCGATGCGTGAGACAACGATTAAGTGTTGCCTTACTTCATTCCTCTTGTTGTTGTCGCAGAACTTGAGTTTCTCAATTTTTGACTTTTAGTTCAATCTGCTTGCCAATGCCTTAGATATAGGGTAGTATGGGAGGGTAGTATAGACTTTATAAGAACTTTGTGCAATTGCATGGCCAAACGTGAGATACTTAAATATGACTTCGAAAATATATATGCGTATGTGTATATTGGGAATTAGGTAGATCATTAATAACTTATTGAACAGGTTTAAAATGAATAAATACTAAATTAACACTAACCATAAAATAAACGCATTTCCCATTCAGATAATTAACATGAATTGTCCGTGTATTAAAAATATATATTAATAATTTCATAGAGCTTAATTGCATTTGTTAATGAAGGGTATTAAAACAACATTATGCAGCTTGTGCGTTCCAGCAACGACAACCATCACGTGTTGTTGTTGTTTGTATTTTTGCGTTTTGCCTATCGCCGCTGGGCGCACAGAAATGCATACACAAAAAGACGGACCGAGGCCACATACAGCAGGCCGTCTGCAGACGTTTTGCCAATTCCCGTTAGAATTGTTCATATGCATACACAAAAATACGGACGAATTCGATATTGAGGCAAGCCCAGAAATCTAACCAAACAAGACATAAAGAAGAAAGGGCGAGACGAGCTTAACCATAGGTCTGCGATGAAGCATAGTGCACACACATGCAGCAGGTCATTTGCAGACTTTTTGGTGTCGACAGAACAAATTTCTATAATGCAAACAAATTATTTGCTTCTAATGACATAAATGAATGATTAATAAATATAATATATACATAAAATATATATATATATTAATTTATATTATTAATAATTTAAATTTAAATAACTTATTTTTATTGTTTTAATTTTTTACTTAAATAGAATAAAAAAATATTAATTTTAAATAATACGTATTATATAACAATTTCATCACACCCAAGTCACAAAGTATTGATAACTAAGAGACTAACAAAGAGTTCATGCTTCGAAATATGTATTAGGCTTTCAGCATAGACAGACAGTGCCGAAAACATACGAGAAAACATGAGCAATCAAAACAAAAACTAAATCAGATATGGCCGCTTGCCCAGTAGTATAAGCAAACAAGCGATAAACGAGCACAAAGAAGAAGGGGGGAGACGAGCTTAAGCGTACGTCTACGATTTTTTTTTAACAGTGGAGGGGTATTCTTGTTACCTCTCTATCCATTACATTCTCTCTGGAATAAACTTGTGGTTAAGCTCGTGGGGAAAATTTCCCTGTCTGCTCGTTGGGAAGTTGTCGGCCATTATTCTTTTTCGCTTTTGTTTTGATCGCGAAGAGTGCGATGCGTGAGACAACGATTAAGTGTTGCCTTACTTCATTCCTCTTGTTGTTGTCGCAGAACTTGAGTTTCTCAATTTTTGACTTTTAGTTCAATCTGCTTGCCAATGCCTTAGATATAGGGTAGTATGGGAGGGTAGTATAGACTTTATAAGAACTTTGTGCAATTGCATGGCCAAACGTGAGATACTTAAATATGACTTCGAAAATATATATGCGTATGTGTATATTGGGAATTAGGTAGATCATTAATAACTTATTGAACAGGTTTAAAATGAATAAATACTAAATTAACACTAACCATAAAATAAACGCATTTCCCATTCAGATAATTAACATGAATTGTCCGTGTATTAAAAATATATATTAATAATTTCATAGAGCTTAATTGCATTTGTTAATAAAGGGTATTAAAACAACATTATGCAGCTTGTGCGTTCCAGCAACGACAACCATCACGTGTTGTTGTTGTTTGTATTTTTGCGTTTTGCCTATCGCCGCTGGGCGCACAGAAATGCATACACAAAAAGACGGACCGAGGCCACATACAGCAGGCCGTCTGCAGACGTTTTGCCAATTCCCGTTAGAATTGTTCATATGCATACACAAAAATACGGACGAATTCGATATTGAGGCAAGCCCAGAAATCTAACCAAACAAGACATAAAGAAGAAAGGGCGAGACGAGCTTAACCATAGGTCTGCGATGAAGCATAGTGCACACACATGCAGCAGGTCATTTGCAGACTTTTTGGTGTCGACAGAACAAATTTCTATAATGCAAACAAATTATTTGCTTCTAATGACATAAATGAATGATTAATAAATATAATATATACATAAAATATATATATATATTAATTTATATTATTAATAATTTAAATTTAAATAACTTATTTTTATTGTTTTAATTTTTTACTTAAATAGAATAAAAAAATATTAATTTTAAATAATACGTATTATATAACAATTTCATCACACCCAAGTCACAAAGTATTGATAACTAAGAGACTAACAAAGAGTTCATGCTTCGAAATATGTATTAGGCTTTCAGCATAGACAGACAGTGCCGAAAACATACGAGAAAACATGAGCAATCAAAAAAAAACTAAATCAGATATGGCCGCTTGCCCAGTAGTATAAGCAAACAAGCGATAAACGAGCACAAAGAAGAAGGGGGGAGACGAGCTTAAGCGTACGTCTACGATTTTTTTTTAACAGTGGAGGGGTATTCTTGTTACCTCTCTATCCATTACATTCTCATTGATATAAGCACAAGCGTAAAAATATAAAAACAAAATATCAGTAGGCGACAAGCAAACTGCGCTAAGCAGTATACTTGGACTGCAGTTTGTTGTTGTTTTCGGACACTTTTTGCAAAAGAAATGCAAATAAAGTATTTAATTTTTTTACAACCGGTGAAACCAAAAGTCACAAAACTATTTATTTGCACAAAGTCGCGAAAATTATAAAAAAATTTCTCAATATTCTCATAAGTAACGACTTAAATAAATTTGTTATCTTGACACACATACTTCAATCAAGGACTACGTTTGTTCAGTTAAGTAGTTAGTAGTTCGATGGAACTATTCACGATTCAACACTTCGCCAAATTGGTCAAAGAAAAACAAATGTACAAACATATAGTTAATACAGTGAATACGCAGACAAAAATTAATATATAATTTAAAATGGTACAAAATACTCTATTTCCCACATTCAAACGAATTGTTTATAATTTAAAAAACTAACTTCTCACGGTATTTTGAAATGTTTATAATTTCCCCACAAATAAAAATTTAAAAGTCTGTCAGATATTGTAAACAAAGTTCGCTCATTGGTCGAATTTTTTTTAATTTTTTTTTTAAACCATCGCTTTTCGATTTAATTTGCAATTTTAGGTCTTGAATATACGATTTAAAGAACAAAATCAAAAAATTTTTGTTTGACTTCTGGTTGAAATGTGCCTAACTTAAAGAGCCAACTGTATGTACATATACCCTAAATCCATAAAACGGGTAATAATGAATTTGTGATAATGAATAATAGAATAATGATTTTGTGCAGACCTATGAAAAAATTCTGCCCGTTGGAATCATTTTGAAGAACATAAAGTGTATATGTTCTTGATTTCCATCAACAGCCCAATTGATGTACACATTTTCGTCTGATCCTTTAACCGTCTGTATGAGCTTGTCGATTTGGGAGACTATGAGATCTAGAAACCTAAGATTTCTGATTCTACTATTCAAATACACAGGCCATGCACAAACCGAGTTTTAAAAGCATCGATAAATTTTACGGATTTCGATTGATCTTGGACTTGTTTTAGAAACATTGCCATATTGTTTAATTTGTAGTTTTTTTATACCCTGAACCCATTGAAAATGGGTAAAAAGGGTATAATGGTTTTGTGCAAAAGTATGTAACATGCAGAAGAAAGCATCTCCGACCCCATAAAGTATATATATTCTTGATCAGCATCAACAGCCGAGTCGATATAGCCATATCCGTCTGTCTGTCTGTCCGTCCGTATGTATGAACGCGTCGATCTCAAAGACTATAAGCGCTAGAGACTCCAGATTTGGTACATATGCTCGCCTAATCTCTAGGCAGTACAAGTTTGATTTAAATTTTCGATAACTCTTCCCTTTTCCAATATACACATGTGATCGAAAACAACAAAATCTTGAATTTGGAAAACTTTCTGATGCAGTTTGAAACATTAGACAAAATAATGACAACCTGTGAAAATTTTAGTGAGAAACACCGATATGGATATGGAGATATGGAGCATTGAAATTAAGAAAGTATGCACTATACGCGTACACACACATACTTGCAAGCACTGACTGTACACTTAAAGTATGGGGTTCAGGGTATAGTGTGGTTGAGATTTCTCGACTAGAGCCTTCTTACTTGTTTTAAGTTTATGTTGCTTATAGTAGTTATCTCTGGTATGGTAGATTTTTTTGTGTACTTATATTGCCGTTTATTTAAAATCCATACAAAAATCACAAGCTTCCATTTCTGGATATCGCTGAGACTTGCAAAGATTTACTTTTTGCTAATACGGCATTCAAGCTAAACTTCCTTTACGACTTTATATACCTAATGGCAGATTGTGATACATTATAATATAATGCTCAATGATTCACTTGAACGCCTTCGTCGAGTTATTTAAATTGTTTTGCTTTAGTTATCAAAGACAAAGTGTTTTTAAGCTTATTCAACTGTTTTAACTGGTTTTCACTTAATTTTTACCACCGAAAATGTCCATGCGCATCAAATGTTTACATGCAAATGACCGAAGATGCAGATATAACAAAGCACACATATGGAATCGGAACACACGCAGTTGGGTGGTTCGCTATTTATGTTCAATTCGTTAAAAGGTAGTAAGTAACAAAAATAAAAATGAACCAAAACTTAAAAAAAAGCTCAGAAATTAGAACCGCGCTTAATGCATTGATAGCACTGGTTCAAGTTTGTGAAAGATTTTAGTTTCCAAGAGCTCTTATTTGTGAGCTCACAGCGAAGACTAATTTTTTCTGTTTGGGACTATTATTAAAAAAGTTCAAAATAAACGAACAGGGCATTTTTGCAAATGCGAAAACTACTAAATTGCAGCATGTCAGTCATTCATAATACCGCTCCAAAAATGACCAAACTTAAAACAATTATGAAACTACCCATTTTCTGAATCTTTTTTCAAAACAGGTTCATGTATTAGTAAAACTCACTATTATGTTGTATTTCCACTGTACGTTAAGTTTCACGCAACAAGTAGCTCAGCCAAATGTTATTTTAATATTGACTGATGACCAGGATGTAGAGCTACATGGTATGTATCCCCTACAAAAAACAACTCAATTGTTTAGCAAGATGGGTACACAGTTTACGAATGCATTCACCACCACGCCGATATGCTGTCCCGCAAGATCAAGCATTTTAACTGGTATGTATGCCCACAATCACAGGACCTTTAACAATTCGAATATTGGTGGCTGCGATGGACACTTCTGGCGTGAAATTTCTGAAACACTCGCACTGCCTGTGTTGTTGGAAAAACATGGCTACCAAAAGTTTTTTGCTGGCAAGTATTTAAACCAGTATAGAGGGGATTACGTTCCGCCTGGCTGGGACGACTTTTACGGCCTCCATGGAAACTCACGATACTATAATTATACACTTCGTGAAAATAAACAAAATGTTAGCTATTCGGATACTTATTTAACAGATCTGTTAAAGGAAAAAGCAGTAACCTTTATACGCAACATGACGGGAAAACAGCATCAAAAACCATTTTTTGCAATGATTTCAACGCCAGCCGCTCACGAACCTTTTATTCCAGCGCCACGTCATAAAGGTTTTTTTTCTCAAGTACATGCATTGCGCACGCCGAGCTTTAATGCACCTGGTCTAGGTATGTTCGCTGCACAGATATATATTGCCATTTATTAACTTTCCGTAGATAAACATTGGTTAGTTGCATCTGGTCAACATTTGTCAATGGATTCCGTTCTCACAATAGATAAGTATTTTCGAAGACGGTGGGAAACACTGCTAGCTGTTGACGAAATGATGGAAGATTTGGTGACTGAACTAAATAAAACTCAATGCCTTAACAATACATACATAATCTACACTTCGGATAATGGTTATCACTTGGGCCAATTTGCACAGCCTTTTGACAAACGACAACCCTATGAGACTGACATCAAAGTTCCTCTACTTATTTTTGGACCAGACGTACCAGCAGGCCTCGTTACAGATAGTACAGTCAGCTTGCTAGATCTGGCGCCTACCATATTGGATTGGGTTGGAGGGTCGATCCCCAAGTTTATGGATGGTCGTTCGTTAAGGAATCAAATGTCACATGATTATAGTCTACAACGCCCAGTGCTCGTTGAATATTGGGGCGAAGGAAACGATGATACCTATAATTCTCTGTGTCCAGGGAAGCGGTCTGATCATTTAGCGAAATGTACTTTGGATGCAGATTGCCATTGCCAAGATGCCTGGAATAACACATATACATGTGTTCGAGATTTTCGATATAGCCTTGATCGCATATATTGTGAGTTTAGGGATACTAAGGTAATAAAATTTAAATTTAATAGTTCAAATGAAGTACTTTTTCTTCTTATCTATTAATA
The DNA here is from genome assembly GCA_035044485.1 of Scaptomyza reducta. Taxonomy (NCBI): domain Eukaryota; kingdom Metazoa; phylum Arthropoda; class Insecta; order Diptera; family Drosophilidae; genus Scaptomyza; species Scaptomyza reducta. The sequence goes on from JAWNNV010001052.1 coordinate 316,811, forward strand.
GAATTTTGTTGAGGCATATGATCTATCACAGGATCCTTATCAATTAAAAAACATTGTTGACGACTTACTTCCAATTGAACGGGCTATATATGGAGCATTACTTCAGAATCTTACACAATGCTTTGGAGATAGCTGCCATATATGACTGGATTTGTTTCTAAGAACCAGTTTATGTTAATTTCACAGTAACTTAAAATTATTTATGAAGAAAACAATACAGTTTAGATGTGTTTAGTGTAGGTTGCTAAAAATTGTATTACAAATTATATATAAAAATAAAATCGTAATTCGTGCAAAAAATATAACGAACTCTTTGAAAATGGGTAAAAAGTATGTAACGGGCAGAAGGAATCATCTCTGACCCCATAAAGTATATATATTCTTGATCAGCATCAACAGCCGAGTCGATATAGCCATGTCCATCTGTCCGTCCGTATGTATGAACGCGTCGATCTCAGAGACTACAAGAGGAGACTTCAGATTTGGAACATAAGCACGCTTAATCCCTAGGCAGTACAAATTTGTTTCAAATTTTCGATAACTCTTCCTGATTCCGAAACACACAAGTGATCGATAAGAATAAAAGTAAGTGACGTTACCCCATGGCAATGAGCAAAAAAAAAAAAAAAAATCGCCTCTTTTAACATATTTCATATTATAGTCCGAATGATAATTTTGAAAAGAAAATGATTACTAACAATTTAATTTAAATATCATTTATTCAATTTATCAGTGTAACAGCTAGTAATAATTGTAATATAAAGTTGAGGAAAAAAAAATTCGCTTCTTTGACGAAAATAATAACCCTGATATTTCGATTTCTATATAACAAATTAATACCCATTGGGGTACAATTGAGTGTTCACAATTTGGGGCAGTGTAACAAATTATAATAATAATAATGGTGTTACAACCAAAAATTAGAATTGAAAAAATTTGAAAAAAATATAAAAAAATTTTACACATTCATGTTCGATACAATTGCTTCAATTTTGGGACTTTTTGATGTAAGAGCGGTTTGAATACAGTCTTCGGCGCTTAATCGATTCCTTTTTTTCGTTTATATGTTCATTAGAGCGGAAAGGCCTTGTCCAAAGAAATATGTTTTTCCAAATGGCTACAATTTTTTAACCGCCTCTTCATGTGCAATTTTGATATCCTTTGCAGCTTTTGACATTCAAAAAGACGACAAATTTGGTTTACTCTCAAATGGAATACGTATTAGATCGAAGTTCAAGAACTGCTTCTGCCAAACCTAAAGGTTCTTCTGGTATCATAGCAATTTCACATTTAAAAGGATCAACAATCCAACCGCTTTCTGAGTATGATAAGATGTTTGACAAAAGTAATATGTTCGGAATCTTCCAAAAAAAAACCTAACCTAGAAAAAGAAGCTATCTTGTTCTGTTATATTTTTCTATCTCCAATATTCCAGCTTTAATCCAAACGCTGACAATATTTCTCTCGCTGAAATGATATTAATATTATTTCCTTGCAATTCTTTGTTTAATATATTTATACTCTCAAAAATGTTCTCTAAATAAGCGAGATATGCAACCCAGGAAGTTTTTTTAAACTTATCTGCGAGAATATTTTTTTGATCAACCATAAAAATTTCGACTTCAGTTTTGAGAGTCCATACTCGATTTAATACATTTCCGCGAGAGAGCCATCTTACTTCTCTATAAAAAAGTAGGTTCGTATATTCAGCTCACCGTCCTGCCATAATTCACGAAATAGCCACGTGTTTAGTGCATGTCCCTTGATGAAATGTACAATCTTGATGACATCATGCATGACGGCTTCCAGTGTAGGTTCTAAATATTTAGCCATAAGGGCCTGGCGATGGATCATACAGTGAGTAACTTTAATATTTGGGTTATTTTTTTTTACGAAAGCCGAAAAACCATTAATATGACCCAGCATAGCTGGAGCTCCATTCAAAGATACATATATACAGTTTTCCCATTTTAAACTTTGCGTATTCATTTACTTTATTGTAGACATCCATTCCACGAGATCTCAGCTCGAGCGTAGAACAAAACAGCAATTCCTCTTCAAAATTATCAGCACCTTTGTAGCGAACATATACCATTAGCTATGAATTGCTACTAAAATCAGTTTTCTCATCAAGCAAAATATTTAGCATGTTTTTAATGCAAAAATAACTTGTTCCTTCACATTTTCTGCTAATAAAAAAAATATGTTCTTTCACAATTTTCGCAGACACGGGCACTGAATTCAGTTTCTCCGCTTCTTTTTGACCACACATAATCTCTGCCATTTTTACAGCAGCTGGTTTAACCAATGAGAATGTAATGCGTATGTATATAATGTGAATTAGGTAGATCATTAATAACTTATTGAACAGGTTTAAAATGAATAAATACTCAATTAACACTAACCATAAAATAAACGCATTTTCCATTCAGATAATTAACATGAAATGTCCGTGTATTAAAAATATATATTTATTTATTCTACTTTATTGTTATTCTACTATAATAGGTCCTTGGAGGTATTATGCTGTTTATAAAAAATTGGCACACATGGTTGGCGGCCGCAACATATATGGTAAGTTCAGTTGATGAAGAATTGTTTTAATATATCTTATATATTTATTTATTTTAAATAGGTTCTGTTCCATTACTACTTACTACTGGATCAGTATCGTTTGGCAATATATGTTCGACCGCACATGGTAAAAAATAAAAATAAATATATACCGATACATATTATTAACTATTTTAATATTTCTAGACCTGAGCAAGATGGTTAAACGGCCCCAGAAGGATGACCCCAGCAGGAAATGGCCGGCCAATCATAGAAGGATGAACCTAGAAGGATGAACCTAGAAGGATGACACTAGAAGGATGACCCTGGAAGCATGGCCATCGCAAGGGCTGCTATGCAGCCTCGGTAAGATTTTATTGAATTTATTTTATTTATTTTACTAAAATTTGTTTCTGTTTTCATTGCGAGTCACATTGCGCTGGTCAAGATTTCAAGAAGAGGCGAGACTTTAGATGGCAAAAATTACATAAAAGATAAGTTACTTGCATTTATATTTATTCAGCGTATAAATAAAAAATATTCATACAATTCTCTATATTTTTCAGATACACCGACTTTTTTACCTATGGACCTGTCAACAAGTCTTCATGGATCACACAATTTTTTTAACGCCTGATGGTTTAGCTATTTTAATAAACTAAAAATATATTAATATTAACGTTAAACTGAAAATGAATTTATTGTAACGATTTGCATAATTTTATATATTAATCTGTGTTGTATTTTAATTTATATAGTCTTTTATTGTGTTTTAACATTATATTGTTATTTGTAATAATTTTATATTCTCAGTAATTTTATTAAAAATTAAAATTTAAATAACTTATTTCAATTGTTTTCATTTTTTGTTCAACAGAAGAAAATAAATATTAATTTTATATGCGTATCTAAATTTTTATCAATTTCAGCAGAACCAGGTCACCCAATGAGAATTTCATTGCCAAGTCACAAAGTATGAAAAAAGTAAGAGTTCATGCTTCGAAATATGTATTAGGCTTTCAGCATAGACAGACAGTGCCGAAAACATACGAGAACACATGAGCAATCGAAACAAAAACTAAATCAAATATGGCCGCGGGACCAGTAGTATAAGCACACAAGTGATAAACGAGCACAAAGAAGAAGGGGGAGACGAGCTTAACCGTACGTCTACGATTTTTTTTTAACAGTGGAGGGGTATTCTTGTTACCTCTCTATCCATTACATTCTCATTGGGTTTAACCAAATCTTCACCAATAGTGTATGGTTTCTTATTTCGAGCAATCAATCAGGCTACTTCAAAGCTAGCCCTTGATGCTGAACGCTGATCAAATGTACCAAAGAAGTTTCTATTCAATATTTGTATTTTAACAGATATTTCTAAATTTGCAAAGTATTCTCGCGGTTTGGAAAACAGGTGTGAATCCAAATTATCCAAATGTTTCTTCAATTGACTTTTTTTAAAAGACTCTGAAGTCAGTAGAACACACTGTGGTTTAATTTTACCATTGTCTTCTATTTGTGTAAAACCGTAATTAATTAGAAATTAATAATTGTAAAATACTTTCATTAAATTTTCAAATTGATCTCACGATCATGTTAAGACTGGCCAGCTGGTCTTAACATGTATCGCGTTTACTCTTAACAAACCTTATCGAATGTAACATTGGTACTTTAAGTGCTAGTGGAGGCCTATTACCGATGTGTGTTAGAGCAATGAGAATGTAATACATTACATTACTGTATTACATTCTCATTGTGTTAGAGTTGGCCTGCTACAGATATAACTCTAGTGGTGGGGAGTAAGATAGCGTGGCCTAAATTGTTTAAGTTGAAAAAAATACTAACACGTTTACAAAACAGCAAATTCAAAATATATACTTTTTACTCACAAAAGTTTCATTTTTACCCCCAGAAATTTTATTATTACACCATGTGGGGTAATTTACCCCTGTTCCCGACCGCTGGTTTAAACATTAGACGAAATAATGAGAATCTGTGAAATTATAGAAATCGTTTATTAAAATCGGTTGAGAAACGCCGGAGATATGGAGCATGAAGTCAAGAAAGTATGCACTATACGCGTACACACACACATACTTGCTAGCAGTAACTGTACGCGTGAAATATATGGTTCAGGGTATAGTCTAGTCGGCATTTCTCGACTAGTGCCTTCTTATTTGTTTTATTTTATTTGACGAAACAGTTAAAATATATTTATTAATTTTTTTTATTATATTGCAATTGTTGTTTTTTTTTTTTTAAACTTTTATTACAGTGAAGTCTAAAATTCAATTATACCTAATACTTAAGCTTAACAGTTATAGGTGAGGATTATAAAAAAAATTACATTTATAATTAATCAGCTTCATTTCTTCTATTTGCCAGATAAGTGAGGTGAGTTCTTTGGAGCATTTGCTTGCCAGGAAAGCCTTTTATATAACCACCTTGCTTATTTTTTCTAATCGATAGCTTAGTCGTAGCGGTAAGGAGCCAACCGATACTAAGCGTCTATGCCTGCATTTTCGACCTTATAAAGTTTATAAGCTAATGTTAATATCATTTTATTGTATGATAAAATATAAACATAACATTGTGAACTTAGCCGAACATTATGTAAGTTGGCAGACACAACAATGTTGCGCCGGCCGCTACAAAATGTATTTACAGAGCGCAGCAGCTCTTATTTCCTAGGAAATAATAAACATCGACTTTCCAGTTGAAGCGGTTAATATGACACCATGAGCACTTGGGCGGATGTTGTGGCATAGCTGGCGAACACAGCATATTTGCAAGGCCGCTATGGGTGAGAATACAGACTGTACGATTTCATCAAGAGCAGAAAATCGTACGCTGCAGATAGCGCAGATACACAGCAAGTAAGGTGTGATTAGAAATATATTTTCACACCATCTGTCGAGCGGCCTGCAGTAAGCAGATGCACCCGAGCCATGTTTTATGATTAGAACTAGATTTTCCCACCATCTGTTGAGCGGCCTGCAGTTAGCAGATAATATCACAGGCAGCGTCGTAAATAAGATAAGATTAAGACATGGTATCTGTACACGCATAGATAACTATTGATTGTTTAGGTCAACTTGTAAATAGCATAATTAGTCCTAAGCAAACATTATCGTCTAAGAATTCTGTATATAAGCCATGCATTTTTACTCAATAAATCAGTACGAAAAGATCACTGCTCGTATTCACTCCGTTTAGCCCAATTTGTCCAAGTACCGATTGCGGCGACACTTTGTTCCTGGTACATGAACCGGTAGCATATAAAACATATTTCAGCATCCAAGGAAGTACATACTTCTTCGACATTTTGGTGACCCCCGACTTTTGGACTTTAGTTTCATTTGGCGAACTAAACCTAAATTGGTCAACTGGCGACCAATTATTCAGCATTCACTAAATTGGTCAACTGGCGACCAATTATTCAGCATTTACCGATTGGTAAAAAAAAACCCGTTCTATTTAGATTCATTTGGCGAATCATAGACACGCATTCCTAGTTAACTTGGCAACTAGGTAACATTTTACAAAAAACATCATAAAAAATCCTAGTTAACTTGGCAACTAGGTAAAATAAATCAGTAACGGTAGTTACCTCAGCTCTAAACAAGATATTTATAAAAAAAGGGTACCTGATCAACTTGGCGATCGCTACCTACATCAGAATAAAAAGAAGATACCTTTCGAAGCATAAGACAGTTCATCTTAAGCACCAGAAGGATCACATATATATTAACAATAAATTAAATTTTAAAAAATAAAATAAAAAATGGATTCAACAAAGCTCAAATTTATGCTTGATAATCAACTAGTGACTGGGGAGGAATTACAGAATGTAATTCGAAACTACAATAAGGATCCTCATGACAGGAAACTCAAGCCAGGATATTTTGAAGAGCGCATCAAAAGATTAAATAATCTTTGGGAAAAATTTTCAACTGAAAATAATAATATTCAAATATTGGTTCAAGGCACTAAAATTGACCATAGTTATTTTACAAACGAATACTATGCGAAAATACAAAATTTAGTACTTGAATACAAGAAAAAATTCCAAAGCGAATTAAGCTCAATGGAATTTGAGACCCAATCCGTGTCAACTGTGAACGAAGAGTTGGAAATAGAGCCAATGATTCGTGAACAAAATGTACTGCTCGACAGTTTGGAGCGCATTATGAACAAAATGACAAGTGATACTCGCCAAGGATTTCAAAAAATCATAAGCCAATACTGGATTGAGATAAGAGACATCCACATCCAAATCTATAAAAAATTCCCCGATCCCAAAAAAATTGGATATGTTGACAGCAGATATCTGGCTGCTGAAGATGCTGTTATTACAGAACAAACCATGACAGACAATGAAGTGGTTCAGCGACCTGTACATACAGCACAAATGCATGCTGCACTACCTCTTCCAAAGGTAGAAATTCCCAAATTTAATGGAGAATATTTAAAATGGCAGCAGTTTCATGACATTTTCAAAAAAATGATTCATGAATCGACGTTACCCATGATTCAAAAGATGTGGTATTTAAAGACCAATTTAACTGGAGATGCGGAACGCCTAATACGCCATCTATCCTTAACAGAAGGAAATTATTCAACAGCATGGAATATGCTACAAGAGCGTTTTAGTAACAAGCGAGTACTATGTAATGCGTTGATTAATAAATTATTAGATCAACCAACCATATCGAACGACGCAAATTCTATAAAGGCTCTGCATGATAACATAAAGGAGACGTTATCTGCACTAAATAATATTGGAATTTCTACAGAAACGTGGGATCCAATGATTCTATGCCTTTTGGCGAAAAAATTAGATCGACAAACTCATATGCTATATGAGCAATCTGTTGTAAATTCAAGACAATTACAACACCTCAGTACATTTTTAGTATTTCTGGAACAAAGATTTTTGGCATTAGAAGCAACGTGCAGTGCTGACAAAAAAAATGTTAGCACTAAACAAAATATATGCGTCTCAACTGAATACGTCTGTTATTTCTGCGAAAAACCAAACCACGCCATATTCAAGTGTACTGAATTCATTAAAAAGACCCCATGGGAAAGATTAAATTGGGTTCAAAAACATAAACTATGTGTAAAATGTTTTAAACGCGACCATACCGCAAAAACATGCCAGAGAAAAGATTGTTTCAAATGCAATAAAGGGCACAACACTCTTCTACATTTAGAAGCTAAACCTGATGTCAAAATAGCAGCATCGGCAAGTAGTGTACAAAAAAACTATGTACTTCTAGCCACAGCACGAGTCCTTATTGAAGGAAACAATGGACAATCAGGAGAATTCAGAGCTCTACTTGACTCTGGCTCGCAAGTCAATGTCATCTCGGAGAGGGCATTACAAATATTAAATCTAAAGAGGAAAAGGTCTGAACTACAAATCAATGGAATTGGCGGGCGAACACAAACATCGAGAGCAAGAGTTAATGTTATGCTTAAATCACATCATAACAAATTCATCTCAAGATTAGAAGCTATCGTATTACCTCACTTGGTAGCAGATCAACCAGCACAGACAATCGACACATCTCGTTGGAAGTTACCGGAAAACATTATTTTGGCAGACCCCACCTTCGACAAACCTGGTAGAATTGACATAATTCTAGGAGCAGAATATTATTTTGAAATCATTCAAAATAATCATTTAAAAATTGGAAGAGGAATGCCAAAATTACAGAAAACCAAGCTAGGATGGATTATAGCAGGAAAACTCCAAGATGCATCGTCGACTACAAGTACATGTTCAGTACTAACTGAAGAAGAAAAGTTGGATCAACAAATAGCAAAATTTTGGGAACTGGACACTTTCGAAACAAAAACATCTTACACTTCGCCGTTGGAAAAACAATGCGAGAAACATTTCCTGCAGAACATCAAAGTTGCAGTCGACAAGAAATTCATCGTTCGACTCCCTTTTTTGGAAAACACTTCAGCCCTAGGGGAGAGTCGTGATCTAGCAACACGAAGATTTCTGTGCTTGGAAAAACGACTCTCACGAGATCCTGTGACTAAAGTCAGCTATGTTCATTTCATGAAAGACTATGAAGCCCTGGGTCATATGAAAGAAATGCATACAAAGGAAGTAGCAAAAGCACGCTACTTCATACCACATCATTGTGTAGTGAAGCCCGACAGCTCTACAACAAAATTAAGAGTAGTTTTTGATGCGTCTGCAGTTACGTCATCTGGAAACTCACTCAACGACTTGATGCACAAGGGACCAACGGTTCAAAATTCAATATTTGCAATTTTGCTTCGTTTTAGAATGCACAAATATGTATTCACAGCGGACATTGAAAAAATGTATCGTCAGATTTGGATGAATCCCGAAGATCAATACTATCAGTCCATAGTATGGCGCAGCGACCCATCAGAGGATCTAAAATACTACAGACTAAAAACAGTCACATACGGAACAAAGGCAGCACCATTCTTAGCCACAAAATGCCTACAGTATCTGGCACAAAAGGCAAAAAGAGAACTTCCACTAGGAGCTGCTGCGTTGGAAAATGATTTTTATGTTGACGACTGCATAACAGGGGCGGATACAATACCAGAGGCTCTACAGAGACAACAACAGCTGAATAAGCTCCTGCATAGTTCAGGATTTAAGTTGAGAAAATGGTGTAGTAATAAGATTGAATTACTACAAGAAGTTCCAAAGGAAGACATAGTGTCAAATGTTCAGCTGGAAGATACCGCATACGAGGATTGCTCCATTAAAACCCTTGGAATCACTTGGATCCCCAAATCAGATGTATTATGTGGTAAAACTGATATCATCACTAAAGATAATATATCAAGAAGAGATGTAATGTCTGAAATCTTCAGAATTTTCGATCCTCTGGGACTATTCTCACCAGTGGTCATGAAGGCAAAAATCTTCATGCAACATCTTACAAAGGAAGGATTTGATTACAAAGAAAATCTTCCAGTTAATCTTCAAGACGAATGGAAACGATACAGGGAGGATCTGAAAATCCTCAACACTATTCAAGTACCACGTCACATGTTTCGTGGAAAAATACCTGTGGCAACAGAAATTCATGCTTTCGTTGATGCGTCAGAAAAGGCATTTGGAGCGGCCATATATATAAGAGCAATATATAAGGACAAACAAGCTACAGTCCAATTATTATGTGCCAAATCACATTTAGCTCCAATCAACATAATTACACTACCACGTTTGGAACTAAAAGCTGCTGTATTGGGAGCTCAGCTTGTAGATAAGATTAAAGAAGATCTATCTATGAAAAACGTACCAACTTATTATTGGTCCGATTCAAGGATAGTACTATCATGGATTAATTGTCCGGTATCCATTCGTGACAAGTTTATCGCCACAAGAGTTGGGACAATTCAACGGCTAACTCTACAAAAGGAATGGAGACATGTTACTACAGAGAATAATGCGGCTGACGTACTATCCAGAGGAATATCTGCTGCTAAATTTGCCAAAGACAGCATGTGGTTTTATGGTCCTCTGTTCTTACATGGCTCACCTTTAAAATGGCCACCACCATTTGTCGCTACTAAAGATGAGGCGGAGAGCTCAAACCCTCCAAGGAATAGTCAGAGATCAATAATGACTATCACCAGAGAAGAGGATATCATTTATAAAATTAGGCATAATGGTTCATTCAATAAGCTAGTCAGAATCATAGCTTATTTGATGCGCTTCAAAAAGGGAAAGAAGCACAACAGCCAAATTATAGAGTTCAATGAACTCCAAGAAGCAAAAAAAATCATTGTTCGGAACATACAACGATACGATTTTATCGACGACATAAAACAAATTAAAAGACTAAAGGAACCGCGAAAAGAAAGTGCCATTAAATCACTAGCACCTTTCTTGGATCAGGATGGCATCTTGCGAGTAGGAGGTCGACTGGAAGCAGCACACATATCGTTCGACGCCAAGCACCCAATGCTTTTACCATACAACGATCCAATCGTAAAAATCATCCTTGGACAAATTCATAAGGATAACATGCATTGTGGCCCCCAAGCATTGCTGACCATTTCAAGACAGCAATTCTGGATTATAAAGGGAAAGATCATGGCAAGAACTATTGTTCAAAACTGCATCAAATGCACTAAAGCAAAACCAAAATTAATGGGCCAGATTATGGGAAATCTACCACAACTCCGAGTCACACAAGCTAGACCATTTTTGAACTCTGGTGTTGACTACTGTGGACCATTCAAAATACACTACAAAATTCGTGGAAAGAAGCCTAACACAGCGTACATAGCAATCTTCTGTTGCTTCACGACAAACGCAGTTCATCTGGAATTGGTAAGCGATCTTACCACAGAGGCTTTCCTTGCAGCATTGCGTCGTTTCATTAGTCGTCGTGGAAAGTGCCAAACATTGCACTGTGATAACGCAACAAATTTTGTAGGAGCAAAAAACAAGCTCCAAGAACTAGAGGATGCAATTTATACAGAAAGGGCTCAAGCGACAATAATTCAGGAATGCAATAATAGAGGAGTCCAGTTTAAATTCATACCTCCTCGAGCACCACACTTTGGCGGACTATGGGAAGCGGCGGTAAAATCAGCAAAACATCTTCTGTTAAAAAATGTTACAACGGCTAATTTAACATACGAAGAGTTGGAAACCGTCATAGTTGAGATAGAAGCGATACTCAACTCCCGTCCTTTAACGCCACTATCAGATGATCCAAATGATATCACTGCTTTAACACCAGGACATTTTCTTATTGGAGAACCATTAACCGCGCAAGCCGACAGTGAGACAACCCAGCAACCCAAAACACTTGGACAACGATGGCAAGCAGTGTCTAAGTTAAAACACTCGTTCTGGACACAGTGGTCTCATGAGTACCTTCAACAGTTGCAGCAACGTCAAAAGTGGAGGAAATCAACAGCTAATATAAAAGAAGGTGCTCTGGTTATACTAAAAGAAGACAACACTCCAGTTTTACAATGGCCCATGGGTAGAATCGTTCGAGTCTACCATGGAAAAGACAATTTCGTGAGGGTTGTCGATGTGAAAACCTCCAAAGGAATCTTCAAGAGGGAGATTCAGCACGTAGCTCCTCTATTTAATGAAGAGGAACCCACCCACAAACACCCAGTAGATGATCCTATGGAAAGTGAACAATTGGATGAAAGTTCACATCCCAAGAAAAGGAGGCAAAATAAAATTTGCTCCTTAACTACATCGATGTTGGTTATGTTGCTTCTATTGCCGCTTACATTGGCACAATCAATAAACATAACTCAGTTCGGATCGCAACCTGGCATATTCTTTGAAAAAATTGGAACAACACAATTAGCAGTATCTGAATGGACGATAGTGGCCTACTTGGACTTAAAAACTTATTGGACCGACGTAGATACATTTTCAAAGGGCACTACAAGGATTGGCCAAATGTGTTCCAAAATCATTGACATACCTGCATGCACGGGAATGTATCAACACTTCCGACACATAGAAGAAGAAGTCTTTATGGAAAACATGTTATTGACAAAATCACGCAAACAGAGAGCACCATTGGACATCGTAGGGAACATCGCAAGTAGCTTGTTCGGAGTATTGGACTCTACATATGCAAAGGATATGTCAAAAACCATACTGGAAGTGAAAGGAAATGAAAACCATCTCTTAGATTTACTACAAAACCAAACTTCATTGATTGACTCCACTATTAACGTCTTGAAACGAGATGAAATTGCTTACTCAAAGCGATTAAGCCATTTGGAAGATCAAATTAAAAATGTAATAAATGATGAGTCTCATTTCCATACCTTTCAATGGTACATCATGCTGTCGTCACAGCTTACGGCAATGGCTTCCAATCTTCAACGCATGCAAAGAGAGATCATTAATATACTGACTGATGTACGCCACAATACCATTAGCCCTCTTCTACTGTCACCTCGGCAGCTAAAGGATCAATTTGACAAAATAAAAAATCATTTAAAACCAGATCAAATGCTCCCAGCCCTCCCAGAGAACATGCTCATGGCTTACAAAATGATGAAAGCAGAAGGCACCGTAGTAGACAATCACGTTATAATTAAAATAACGTTGCCCTTGGTATCAACCTCAACATTGGATCTATACAATCTGATGCCTATACCAGCTACAAGTCAACATGGATTTCAAGTGTTCAAAATTCGAACACCTTTCATTGCCATCAACGACTATCGGGATAAATTTGTGGAGTTGACAACAGAAGATATGGCAAACTGCCACCAAAGAGCCACAAATGATTTCATCTGCTACAGCAAACAATCACTATTTTCCATCGACATGAGCTGCGAAATGCAACTGTTTCACAACAAAACGGACTCATTCTGCCAGATTGAAAATATCAATAAAATATTCATGTGGCAAAAAATGTATATGATGAACCGTTGGATATTTGCAACAAGGACTCCATTAAAATTCTCTGCAGTCTGCACCGATGGAGCATCAAATATCCAGTTACATAATACTGGGTTACTAACAGCAAAGGCGGGATGTACCATACGCAACGCATTAATTACCGTAACCAGCCAAAGCGTTGTGGAAACATCGTTGTCGACATCATATGCCCGATTCGGAATCATGGAGGACAACAAACCGACCATTCAGCGACCGGATACCACTGAAACAAATTACATGGAAATTTTGGGCTACAATGAGCTTCAGGAACTACAGAGGAAACTAATACCAAACAAACATCTTCATCTACCACACAACATTCAAACAATCGAGCATCAGCATATTGCAATGTACATCGGATTATCATTTATGATGATCATGCTAGCAATTTACTGTGCAAAAAAATGGTGCATAACAAATGGATCACCTCAGCAAGCCCAACCATCAACGACACCCAGATGTGAACACCATGCTAGCAATCAACCATTCACCATTAGTTTAAATGATGGTTGAATCAATATTCAACGGCCGGGAGGATGTACGATTTCATCAAGAGCAGAAAATCGTACGCTGCAGATAGCGCAGATACACAGCAAGTAAGGTGTGATTAGAAATATATTTTCACACCATCTGTCGAGCGGCCTGCAGTAAGCAGATGCACCCGAGCCATGTTTTATGATTAGAACTAGATTTTCCCACCATCTGTTGAGCGGCCTGCAGTTAGCAGATAATATCACAGGCAGCGTCGTAAATAAGATAAGATTAAGACATGGTATCTGTACACGCATAGATAACTATTGATTGTTTAGGTCAACTTGTAAATAGCATAATTAGTCCTAAGCAAACATTATCGTCTAAGAATTCTGTATATAAGCCATGCATTTTTACTCAATAAATCAGTACGAAAAGATCACTGCTCGTATTCACTCCGTTTAGCCCAATTTGTCCAAGTACCGATTGCGGCGACACTTTGTTCCTGGTACATGAACCGGTAGCATATAAAACATATTTCAGCATCCAAGGAAGTACATACTTCTTCGACACAGACTTCAGCACTTTATGCGGAGCTTAGTGTTCAAGTACTGTAAGTTTCATTATTGTAAATTTATATGTTCCAAATCAGTCTAAATCGAGACTTCAATAAAGCCGATCGCGCCGCCGGTCAACATGAAATAAATACCATCGTCTCTTTAGTTAACTCAAATGCATTTGAAATGCAACAAATATTAAATACTTACTTTCATTCGTAATTGCAATATATTATTAATTTATATATTCTTGATTTGCATCAACAGCCGAATTGATGTAGACATATTCGTCTGTTCCTCCATCCGTCTGTATGAGCTTGTCGATTTGGGAGACTATGAGATCTAGAAACCTAAGATTTCTGATTCTACTATTCAAATACAGAAACCGAGTTTTAAAAGCATCGATAAATTTTACGGATATCGATTGATCTTGGACTTGTTTTCGAAACTTTGCCATATTGTTTAATTTTTAGTTTTTTTATACCCTGAACCCATTGAAAATGGGTAAAAAGGGTATAATGGTTTTGTGCAAAAGTATGTAACATGCAGAAGAAAGCATCTCCGACCCCATAAAGTATATATATTCTTGATCAGCATCAACAGCCGAGTCGATAGCCATATCCGTCTGTCTGTCTGTCCGTCCGTATGTATGAACGCGTCGATCTCAGAGACTATAAGCGCTAGAGACAGATTTGGTACATAAGCTCGCCTAATCCCTAGGCAGTACAAGTTTGTTTTAAATTTTCGATAACTCTTCCCTTTTCCAATATACACATGTGATTGATAACAACAAAATCTTGAATTTGGAAAACTTTCTGATGCAGTTTGAAACATTAGACAAAATAATGACAACCTGTGAAAATTTTAGTGAGAAACACTGGAGATATGGAGCATTGAAATTAAGAAAGTATGCACTATACGCGTACACACATACTTGCAAGCACTGACTGTACACTTAAAGTATGGGGTTCAGTGTATAGTGTAGTGGGATTTCTCGACTAGAGCCTTCTTACTTGTTTTAAGTTTATGTTGCTTATAGTAGTTATCTCTGGTATGGTAGATTTTTTTGTGCACTGATATTGCCGTTTATTTAAAATCCATACAAAAATCACAAGCTTCCATTTCTGGATATCGCTGAGACTTGCAAGGATCTACCTTTTGCTAATACGGCATTCAAGCTAAACTTCCTTTACGATTTTATATACCTAATGGCAGATTGTGATACATTATAATATAATGCTCAATGATTCAAATGAACGCCTTCGTCGAGTTATTTAAATAGTTTTGCTTTAGTTATCAAAGACAAAGTGTTTTTAAGCTTATTCAACTGTTTTAACTGGTTTTCACTTAATTTTTACCACCGAAAATGTCCATGCGCATCAAATGTTTACATGCGAGTGACCAAAGATGCAGATATAACAAAGCATACATATGGAATCGGAACACACGCAGTTGGGTGGTTTACCCTGAACCCTATACTTAACGCGTTCAGTCACTGCTTGTAAGTATGTGCGTGTATGTACGCGTATAGTGCATACTTTCTTTAGTCTTCCATATCTCCAGTGTTTCTAAACCGATTTCAACAATTTCATAGATTAATATTATTCCATCTAATGTTTCAAACTGCATCCCAAAGTTTTCCAAATTCAAGATTGTGTTGTTATCGAACACATATGTACATCGGAAACGGGAAAAGTTATCGAAAATTTAAAACAAACTTGTACTGCCTTGTTCGAAATCTGGAGTATCTAGCTCTTATAGTCTCTGAGATCGACGCGTTCATACATACAGACAGACGGACGGACGAACGGACATGGCTATATCGACTCGGCTGTTGATGCTGATCAAGAATATTTATACTTTATGGGGTCGGAGGTGCTTCTTATTGCGTGTTACATTCTTTTGCACAAAACCATTATACCCTTTTTACCCACTTCCAAGGGGTTCATGGTATAATAATTAACCAAAACTTAAAAAAAGCTCAGAAATTAGAACCGCGCTAGTTTGTGAAAGATTTTAGTTTCCAAGAGCTCTTATTTGTGAGCTCACAGCGAAGACTAATTTTTTCTGTTTGGGACTATTATAAACATTAAAAAAGTTCAAAATAAACGAACAGGGCATTTTTGCAAATGCGAAAACTACTAAATTGCAGCATGCCAGTCTTTCATAACACCGCTCCAAAAATGACCAAACTTAAAACAATTATGAAACTACCCATTTTCTGAATCTTTTTTCAAAACAGGTTCATGTATTAGTAAAACTCACTATTATGTTAAATTTCCACTGTACGTTAAGTGTCACGCAACAAGTAGCTCAGCCAAATGTTATTTTAATACTGGCTGATGACCAGGATGTAGAGCTACATGGTATGTATCCCCTACAAAAAACAACTCAATTGTTTAGCAAGATGGGTACACAGTTTACGAATGCATTCACCACCACGCCGATATGCTGTCCCGCAAAATCAAGCATTTTAACTGGTATGTGTGCCCACAATCACAGGACCTTTAACAATTCGAATATTGGTGGCTGCGATGGACACTTCTGGCGTGAAATTTCTGAAACACTCGCACTGCCTGTGTTGTTGGAAAAACATGGCTACCAAAAGTTTTTTGCTGGCAAGTATTTAAACCAGTATAGAGGGGATTACGTTCCGCCTGGCTGGGACGACTTTTACGGCCTCCATGGAAACTCATGATACTATAATTATACACTTCGTGAAAATAAACAAAATGTTAGCTATTCGGATACTTATTTAACAGATCTGTTAAAGGAAAAAGCAGTAACCTTTAAACGCAACATGACGGGAAAACAGCATCAAAAACCATTTTTTGCAATGATTTCAACGCCAGCCGCTCACGAACCTTTTATTCCAGCGCCACGTCATAAAGGTTTTTTTTCTCAAGTACATGCATTGCGCACGCCGAGCTTTAATGCACCTGGTCTAGGTATGTTCGCTGCACAGATATATATTGCCATTTATTAACTTTCCGTAGATAAACATTGGTTAGTTGCATCTGGTCAACATTTGTCAATGGATTCCGTTCTCACAATAGATAATTATTTTCGAAGACGGTGGGAAACACTGCTAGCTGTTGACGAAATGATGGAAGATTTGGTGACTGAGCTAAATAAAACTCAATGCCTTAACAATACATACATAATCTACACTTTGGATAATGGTTATCACTTGGGCCAATTTGCACAGCCTTTTGACAAACAACAACCCTATGAGACTGACATCAAAGTTCCTCTACTTATTTTTGGACCAGACGTACCAGCAGGCCTCGTTAGAGATAGTACAGTCAGCTTGCTAGATCTGGCGCCTACCATATTGGATTGGGTTGGAGGATCGATCCCCAAGTTTATGGATGGTCGTTCGTTAAGGAATCAAATGTCACATGATTATAGTCTACAACGCCCAGTGCTCGTTGAATATTGGGGCGAAGGAAACGATGATACCTATAATTCTCTGTGTCCAGGGAAGCGGTCTGATCATTTAGCGAAATGTACTTTGGATGCAGATTGCCATTGCCAAGACGCCTGGAATAACACATATACATGTGTTCGAGATTTTCGATATAGCCTTGATCGCATATATTGTGAGTTTAGGGATACTGTTGAGCTATTGAGCTTTTTCAATAGCTATCGAGTTTTTCAAAATAAATAAAAATGCACGAAATTTGCATTAATATAAATATAGTTTATTTGCCTTCGTGGCCAAACTTAAAAGAGTTATAATTGTTAATAGTAAGCTCCGAGTTGAACTTATTAGCTGCCGAATTGCAGCTTTAATTAAACTAATTATATGTTGGCAAGCGATGTCGAATACCGCGCCGCGACTTTTAATTCCAATCGATCTAACAGAACTTATCAGCTGCCGAATTGCAGCTGCTGTTGCTGTTGCTAAAAATAGAACCAATTAGCTGCCGAATTGCAGCTAGACCTTTGACGATCAAATAACGACTAATTAGCTGCCGAATTGCAGCGGCTGTTGCTCCCCATCGGGGAGTCTTCCTCTCTCTCCCTCTCATACGCAAAACAAAAGTTATTACAGTTACGTTAAACTTGCTCTTATGCTGCGCAGAGTATAACTTATCGTACGGTTAAATATTAAGAGCGAAACTAATTTAGTGGTTGTTTGGTGAGGATACATGCGTAACCAAACATTCTCCCCCCGTTGAAAGACACGGGCTTTCAACAGCATCCTCCTTCGGAAGCGGACACAACTTTATCGTTCCAGTTGAGGTTTTGAGAACAGCTACTCGGGAAACGCCGTCAGCACCAGCAACAAGCTCGACCACACGAGCCAGCGGCCATTTAAGGGGTGGCAAGTTTTCATCCTTTACAAGGACCACATCATTTATGTGAACGCCCGGGTAGGTTGTTCTCCATTTGGACCGTTGCTGAAGAAGCGTTAGATATTCATCACGCCAACGACTCCAGAAAATTTATTGATAATAAGCTATACGCTGCCAGCGATCTAGGCGGCTAACGTTTAGCTTGGTTACATCCGGCTCCGGATAAATTGCCAGTGGCGCAGTGCCAAGGAAGTGCGCAGGAGTTAACACATCCAGATCTGCAGGGTGCTCTGAAAGTGGAAACAGAGGTCGAGAATTTATTATTGCCCCAATTGTGTTCAGCAAGGTCATTCTTGGCGCCGACGAAATTTGTCGCATTGTCCGACTATATGCGAACAGGTTTACATCTAGTAAGAATGAACCGCTTAAGCGCATTAAGAAAGGCTGCTGTTGACAAGTCAGGAACCAGTTCAAGATGCACTGCCTTTGTTGCGAAGCAAATGAAGACCGAGATGTAGCATTTTACTGGTCCTTTGTTACGAATCTTCGCTCTTGTAGTAAAACGGTCCACAGTAGTCCACTCCAGTGACAGCGAAAGGATGCGAGCCGCGAACACGATCGCAGGGAAGATCCGCCATGATTTGCTCAACCAGGACCGGTTTAGCTCGAAAACACATAATACATTTTGTTGTTACGCTGGAGACAGTCTTACGCCCCCCAATAGGCCAATAGTGGAGCCGAATATGCGCAAGCAGAGAACGAGGTCCGGCATGCAGCTGACGCCTGTGAAAATGCATGATGATGGCGCGTGTGACAGGATGATGGCTCGGAAGTATAATGGGATGCTGCGCATCGAAATCCAGATTCGAGTGCTTTAGACGGCCACCAACACGAAGAAGTCCAAACTCATCGATGAATGGGTTAAGCGAGGCAATAGAGCTGGATGATGCGATCGTCCGTCCGTCTTGAAGAGCCCTATACTCATCACTCAGATACGCCTTCTGGATGCTCCGCAAGAGTAGCTGAGTGCCCTTGTGTATCCAATCTACTGTTAGACTGGGATGCCTGATGCGATTCCGAAATTTATATATATATCCGAAGACACGACGCAGGTTATGAAAGGAATTTGCAAACTTGCATCCTAAGCTGACATCAAAGCATCTAGGGATAGCAACTAGCACCTTTTGCCGCAGCTCAGGAAGCGTACGGGCCGGTAAACATGATGCGGGCCAGTCGCACTCTCCTTTTGTTAAGAAATCGGGACCATGAGACCACAACGATGATTCTAAAAGGTCGCTGGGAAGCGCTCCTCTAGAAAGAATGTCTGCCGGGTTGCATTCCGTCGGTACGTAGCGCCATTCCATTCCTGTCGTTAGCTCCTGTATTAAAGATATGCGATTAGCCGTGAACGTTTGGAAACGTGAAGGCTCATCTCGTATCCAGGATAAAACAACTGCCGAATCCGACCAACAATAGTATCTAGCGTTAAATAAATTCATGTGAGCTACTTCGCGAATAAGTTGAGATAGAAGTGAAGCAGCAGATAATTCCAACTTGGGTACTGTGAGAGTTCGTAAAGGTGCCACTCGAGACTTAGAGCACAACAAATGAGCTATGCGCCGTCCCTCTGTTATGGATACAACGTAAATGCATCCACCGTAAGCCTCAATGCTCGCATCACTAAAACCATGAACTTCGATGATGCCCTTTGGAACAATGACCAGTCGAGGGAGTTTTATTTGCTCTGTGTTGCAAATATCTGCACACAAGTTGTTCCAAGAACAGTGCAAAGAAGCAGGAAGACTCTCATCCCAATCCAATTGCTCTCTCCAAATGTGCTGCAGAAAGATCTTGGCCTTGGCCAACACGGGTCCGATAAGTCCAAGCGGGTCATAGAAACGAGCAATGGTAGACAGCACCGACCGTTTGCTAGGCTTTCCAGGCGCTTTCATAGGCGAAAAGTTGAACAGAAGGCAGTCAGAGGCTGGATCCCACGCAAGTCCGAGAGTCTTCGTGATATCCGTGCCATCGTCAAATTTTAGAAAGGTCTCCCTCTCCTCTTCAGGAACCTGTTGAAGCACGCGAGGATCGTTGGAGCACCACTTCCTAAGTTCAAAGTTTCCCTTTCGAAGCAGACTGACTGTTTGCTCCATAATATGAACAACTTCCTCGGCAGAGTCACCTCCAGTGATGAGATCATCTACGTAAAAATCGTTAAGGATCACTTTAGATCCAGCAGGAAATGATCTTCTTTCATCAATAGCTAACTGCTGCATGGAGCGAACCGCCAGAAAGGAAGCTGGCTTTGTGCCATAGGTGACAGTATCCAGCTTGAAAACTTTAATTTCCTGATGAGGCGAATCACGCCACAAGATGCATTGCAAATAGGAATCGGGTTCAGCCATCCTAACACACCTATACATTTTGCAAATGTCACCAGTCAGGGCTATTGGGAATGTCCTAAACTGCAACAGTGTAGCGAACAGCTTGCGTTGAATAGTTGGGCCTGCCATAAGGATTTCATTCAGGGAATAACCAGACGAAGACACGGCCGAACCATCAAAAACAACTCTAAGCTTAGTTGTTGAGCTGTCTTCCTTGAGAACACAATGATGAGGAAGATAATACTTGCAGCGACTTAGCATGTGCGACTCCACAAGAGACATGTGGTTCAAATCCACATACTCCTTGATAAATGCTGAATATTGTGACTTCAACCCAGGATGACGCTCTAATTTGCGCTCGAGGTTGCAAAAACGACGATATGCTTGTTGATGTGAATCTCCAAGTAGATCCACAGTATGCTTAACTGGAAGGCGAACCGAATATTCGCCAGTGTCCAAACGAGCAAAAGTTTGTTTAAAATGCGCTTCACAATCAAGTTCCTCCTTGGTAGATTCGTTGACTAAACGAGAACACGATTCTACCTCCCAAAACCGACGAACGATTTCATCAAGCGTGTGATCTGGGCTAGGATTTGGCATCAGAACCGAGCTAGTGACCATCAATGAGGCAGGGCTCGCTGAAGAAGTTCCTCCTGTCACTATCCAGCCCAATTGAGTTTTTTGAAGAATAGGCAAACCAGGCGCGATTTTGATTTGACCGACACACAACAATTCAAAAAACAGGCCAGCTCCAATTAACAAATCAATTTTGTGCGCCTTAAAGAAATCTGGATCAGCCAAGCGAATATTTGAGGGTATGTTCCAGAGCTCAGTGCTAATATCGTAGCTAGGCTGATTTCCAGTTATAGACGGAGCTATGAGAACTGAGATGTTGGCAGAGTACGCAGATGCTAGAGATTGAAAACTTATATCGGCTGAATAGCCTTCTGAGGCAACAGTAGACTCCCCCAATCCTGAAATCAAAGTAGGTGAGCGATGCCTTCGCAGCTGGAGGTGCTGAGCTAGACGAGACGTAATAATGTGCACCTGCGAACCAGAATCAAGTAGCGCTCGGCAAGGGACTAAAACTCCAGTACGACTTCTAACGTTGATTACAGCAGTTGCCAAGAGCACCATGTCTTGACTACGATTTTGGGCTACAAGTGTTGCAGAAGGGTTTGCAGCACGCGGATGCGGAGCAACGTTAACTTGAGAGCCGTCAATCTGATTCTCGAAATGCAGAAGCGTATGATGCTTGGCCTTGCAACGGTTGCAGGTAGTGGAGCTGCACTCCTTTAACCGATGACCGCAGGCAATTGATGCAAAGGTTGAGCTTCTTCACCTCTTGTAGACGCAGTTGCGGAGACAGATTTGCAAAACGGGAACAGTTGTAAATTAAGTGGCCAGAGGTCTCACAAAGCACACATTTATTTGTGTTGGAGTGAGTAGCAACAAAGGCCTTTCTACTGGTGTTAACGATTTTACTACTTTTCCCCACCTTAGAGCTAGGCGTATACGTTGCCATAGCGTGTTCCACATTTTCCAACCTTTGACATCGTCGATCCAGAAATGCCATGAACTGCTCACAGGTCGGAATAGTATCCATCGGTGCTGTCTCCTCCCAACTGGTCTGCGTTGCCTTGTCCACCTTCTGCAGCAAACTGTGCACAATAATGAAGTCCGCAATCTGCTCAACGTTGCCCAGGCTTTGTAGAGCGCGAATGTTGGCGTTAACTGTATCCGAAAGGGTTCGAAGTTTTACTGCTGATGATGACTCGATGCAATCTAAACCCAAAATCTCCGTGACATGTGCTTGGAACATGAGACGCTTGTTGTTAAACCGTTTTTTAAGGAGCTCCAATGCAACTCGATAGTTAGCGCTGCTGATTTCCAACGAAGAAACACTATCTAGAGCTGATCCTTTCAGGCACGATCGCAAGTGCTGAAACTTCTCCACATCCGAAAGTCCTGAGTCCGCATCAATGATTGAAGAGAACATCGCTATGAACTCTGCAAACTTTGTATACCCTCCACTAAACTCGGGCAGCTTGATTTCAGGCAACCGGATTCTGCCTTGAGACAATGTGTGATTGTCACCACATGTATCTTGCCTCAAAGTCGAACACAACGGCGATGATAACTTTCGCTTGTCAATTTCGCGTCGCAAGCCGGTTTCAACTAATATTGAGAAGTCATCAAAACATGCACGTAACTCACTCCCGATTTCATCATAATCCAGCTCCTCCAATGCGTCATGCATGCGGTAAAATGCCTGCTGAGCACTTTCCAACGCCTTAAGCCGAACAACCAACTCTTGTTCGCTAAGATGCACAATTTGCTCCGGAGCAAGTACTTTGGCCATCCGTTTTACTTGCTCATCAATAGCCTTGGCTTTGGCTTTGTAAAACGGGGCACCAGGAGACTGAGCGGCAGCAGAATTATGCATTTTTAAATGTTCCTGTAGGAGTCAATCAATTTTCCACTAATGCTTTAACACACACGTTCGACCGACGCAATGTCAATTTGAGGTCAAACTTTATTCACAAGCGCAGCAAAACGAAACAGGAAAAGCAATAACAATGCAGAAACGGCTGCTGCAACTGTTTAAGCAAACGAGATAAGGGAATCGACTGTACCGAAAGTGAGCACAAAACGAACCGATGATAACGAAGACGATGCAAGAGCGCGAGGGCGAGGTTTATTAACTTTATAATTTAAATAATTTGTATTTATTTAAACGAACGATCACGTCGGGGTCACCAAATGTTGAGCTATTGAGCTTTTTCAATAGCTATCGAGTTTTTCAAAATAAATAAAAATGCACGAAATTTGCATTAATATAAATATAGTTTATTTGCCTTCGTGGCCAAACTTAAAAGAGTTATAATTGTTAATAGTAAGCTCCGAGTTGAACTTATTAGCTGCCGAATTGCAGCTTTAATTAAACTAAGTTGGCAAGCGATGTCGAATACCGCGCCGCGACTTTTAATTCCAATCGATCTAACAGAACTTATCAGCTGCCGAATTGCAGCTGCTGTTGCTGTTGCTAAAAATAGAACCGATTAGCTGCCGAATTGCAGCTACTATTGCTCTTGAAATCAAACAAAGACCTTTGACGATCAAATAACGACTAATTAGCTGCCGAATTGCAGCGGCTGTTGCTCCCCATCGGGGAGTCTTCCTCTCTCTCCCTCTCATATGCAAAACAAAAGTTATTACAGTTACGTTAAACTTGCTCTTATGCTGCGCAGAGCATAACTTATCGTACGGTTAAATATTAAGAGCGAAACTAATTTAGTGGTTGTTTGGTGAAGATACATGCGTAACCAAACAGATACTAAGGTAATAAAATTTAAATTTAATAGTTCAAATGAAGTACTTTTTCTTCTTATCTATTAATAGAATTTTGTTGAGGCATATGATCTATCACAGGATCCTTATCAATTAAAAAACATTGTTGACGACTTACTTCCAATTGAACGGGCTATATATGGAGCATTACTTCAGAATCTTACACAATGCTTTGGAGATACCTGCCATATATGACTGGATTTGTTTCTAAGAACCAGTTTATGTTAGTTTCACAGTAACTTAAAATTATTTATGAAGAAAACAATAGCAAAAATACAGTTTAGATGTGTTTAGTGTAGGTTGCTAAAAATTGTATTACAAATTATATATAAAAAAAAAATCGTTATTCGTGCAAAAAATATAACGAACCCATTGAAAATGGGTAAAAAGTATGTAACGGGCAGAAGGAATCATCTCTGACCCCATAAAGTATATATATTCTTGATCAACAGCCGAGTCGATATAGCCATGTCCATCTGTCCGTCCGTATGTATGAACGCGTCGATCTCAGAGACTACAAGAGGAGACTTCAGATTTGGAACATAAGCACGCTTAATCCCTAGGCAGTACAAATTTGTTTCAAATTTTCGATAACTCTTCCTGATTCCGAAACACACAAGTGATCGATAAGAATAAAATCTTGAAAGTGGCAAAGTTTTAAACCAGCCGTCGGGGAACTTTTTTAATCATTACCCCAAAATATTTTTGTGTAAGTGACGTTACTCCATGGCAATGAGCAAAAAAAAAAAAATGAAATCGCCTCTTTTAACATATTTCATATTATAGGCCGAATGATAATTTTTAAAAGAAACTGATTACTAACAATTTAACTTAAATATCATTTATTCAATTTATCAGTGTAACAGCTAGTAATAATTGTAATATAAAGTTGAGGAAAAAAAATTCGCTTCTCTGACGAAAATAATAACCCTGATATTTCGATTTCTATATAACAAATTAATACCCATTGGGGGTACAATGGAGTGTTCACAATTTGGGGCAGTGTAACAAATTATAAAAATAATAATGGTGTTACAACCAAAAATTTTAATTGAAAAAATTTGAAAAAAATATAAAAAAATTTTACACATTCATGTTCGATACAATTGCTTCAATTTTGGGACTTTTTGATGTAAGAGCGGTTTGAATACAGTCTTCGGCGCTTAATCGATTTCTTTTTTTCGTTTATATGTTCATTAGAGCGGAAAGGCCTTGTTCAAAAAATATGTTTTTCCAAATGGCTACAATTTTTTAACCGCCTCTTCATGTGCAATTTTGATATCCTTTGCAGCTTTTGACATTCAAAAAGACGACAAATTTGGTTTACTCTCAAATGGAATACGTATTAGATCGAAGTTCAAGAACTGCTTCTGCCAAACCTAAAGGTTCTTCTGGTATCATAGCAATTTCACATTTAAAAGGATCAACAATCCAACCGCTTTCTGAGTATGATAAGATGTTTGACAAAAGTAATATGTAAGAAGATATCTTGTTCTGTTATAATTTCTATCTCCAATATTCCAGCTTTAATCCAAACGCTGACAATATTTCTCTCGCTGAAATGATATTAATATTATTTCCTTGCAATTCTTTGTTTAATATATTTATACTCTCAAAAATGTTCTCTAAATAAGCGAGATATGCAACCCAGGAAGTTTTTTTAAACTTATCTGCGAGAATATTTTTTTGATCAACCATAAAAATTTCGACTTCAGTTTTGAGAGTCCATACTCGATTTAATACATTTCCGCGAGAGAGCCATCTTACTTCTCTATAAAAAAGTAGGTTCGTATATTCAGCTCACCGTCCTGCCATAATTCACGAAATAGCCACGTGTTTAGTGCATGTCCCTTGATGAAATGTACAATCTTGATGACATCATGCATGACGGCTTCCAGTGTAGGTTCTAAATATTTAGCCATAAGGGCCTGGCGATGGATCATACAGTGAGTAACTTTAATATTTGGGTTATTTCTTTTTACGAAAGCCGAAAAACCATTAATATGACCCAGCATAGCTGGAGCTCCATATATATATACAGTTTTCCCATTTTAAACTTTGCGCATTGAAGTATTCATTTACTTTATTGTAGACATCCATTCCACGAGATCTCAGCTCGAGCGTAGAACAAAACAGCAATTCCTCTTCAAAATTATCAGCACCTTTGTAGCGAACATATACCATTAGCTATGAATTGCTACTAAAATCAGTTTTCTCATCAAGCAAAATATTTAGCATATATTTAATGTGAAAATAACTTGTTCCTTCACATTTTCTGCTAATAAAAAAAATATGTTCTTTCACAATTTTCGCAGACACGGGCACTGAATTCAGTTTCTCCGCTTCTTTTTGACCACACATAATCTCTGCCATTTTTACAGCAGCTGGTTTAACGAAATCTTCACCAATAGTGTATGGTTTCTTATTTCGAGCAATCAATCAGGCTACTTCAAAGCTAGCCCTTGATGCTGAACGCTGATCAAATGTACCAAAGAAGTTTCTATTCAATATTTGTATTTTAACAGATATTTCTAAATTTGCAAAGTATTCTCGCGGTTTGGAAAACAGGTGTGAATCCAAATTATCCAAATGTTTCTTCAATTGACTTTTTTAAAAGACTCTGAAGTCAGTAGAACACACTGTGGTTTCATTTTACCATTGTCTTCTATTTGTGTAAAACCGTAATTAATTAGAAATTAATAATTGTAAAATACTTTCATTAAATTTTCAAATTGATCTCACGATCATGTTAAGACTGGCCAGCTGGTCTTAACATGTATCGCGTTTACTCTTAACAAACCTTATCGAATGTAACATTGGTACTTTAAGTGCTAGTGGTGGCCTATTACCGATGTGTGTTAGTGTTGGCCTGCTACAGATATAACTCTAGTGGTGGGGAGTAAGATGGCGTGGCCTAAATTGTTTAAGTTGAAAAAAATACTAACACGTTTACAAAACAGCAAATTCAAAATATATACTTTTTACTCACAAAAGTTTTATTTTTACCCCCAGAAA
Source organism: Scaptomyza reducta (assembly GCA_035044485.1). Taxonomy (NCBI): domain Eukaryota; kingdom Metazoa; phylum Arthropoda; class Insecta; order Diptera; family Drosophilidae; genus Scaptomyza; species Scaptomyza reducta. The sequence continues at coordinate 343,890 of JAWNNV010001052.1, forward strand.
TTTCATTATTACACCATGTGGGGTCATTTACCCCTGTTCCCGACCGCTGTTTTAAACATTAGACGAAATAATGAGAATCTGTGAAATTATAGAAATCGTTTATTAAAATCGGTTGAGAAACGCCGGAGATATGGAGCATGAAGTCAAACAAGTATGCACTATACGCGTACACACACACATACTTGCTAGCAGTAACTGTACGCGTGAAATATATGGTTCAGGGTATAGTCTAGTCGGCATTTCTCGACTAGTGCCTTCTTATTTGTTTTATTTTATTTGACGAAACAGTTAAAATATATTTATTAATTTTTTTTATTATATTGCAATTGTTGTTTTTTTTTTTTTAAACTTTTATTACAGTGAAGTCTAAAATTCAATTATACCTAATACTTAAGCTTAACAGTTATAGGTGAGGATTATAAAAAAAATTACATTTATAATTAATCAGCTTCATTTCTTCTATTTGCCAGATAAGTGAGGTGAGTTCTTTGGAGCATTTGCTTGCCAGGAAAGCCTTTTATATAACCACCTTGCTTATTTTTTCTAATCGATAGCTTAGTCGTAGCGGTAAGGAGCCAACCGATACTAAGCGTCTATGCCTGCATTTTCGACCTTATAAAGTTTATAAGCTAATGTTAATATCATTTTATTGTATGATAAAATATAAACATAACATTGTGAACTTAGCCGAACATTATGTAAGTTGGCAGACACAACAATGTTGCGCCGGCCGCTACAAAATGTATTTACAGAGCGCAGCAGCTCTTATTTCCTAGGAAATAATAAACATCGACGTTCCAGTTGAAGCGGTTAATATGACACCATGAGCACTTGGGCGGATGTTGTGGCATAGCTGGCGAACACTGTAGGTTTCATTATTGTAAATTTATATGTTCCAAATCAGTCTAAATCGAGACTTCAATAAAGCCGGTCGCACCTCCGGGCAACATGAAATAAATACCATCGTCTCTTTAGTTAACTCAAATGCTTTTGAATTGCAACAAATATTAAATACTTACTTTCATTCGTAATTGCAATATATTATTAATTTATATATTCTTGATTTGCATCAACAGCCGAATTGATGTAGACATATTCGTCTGTTCCTCCATCCGTCTGTATGAGCTTGTCGATTTGGGAGACTATGAGATCTAGAAACCTAAGATTTCTGATTCTGCTATTCAAATACACATGGCCATGCACAAACCGAGTTTTAAAAGCATCGATAAATTTTACGGATTTCGATTGATCTTGGACTTGTTTTAGAAACTTTGCCATATTGTTTAATTTTTAGTTGTTTTATACCCAGAACCCATTGAAAATGGGTAAAAAGGGTATAATGGTTTTGTGCAAAAGTATGTAACAGGCAGAAGAAAGCATCTCCGACCCCATAAAGTATATATATTCTTCATCAGCATCAACAGCCGAGTCGATATAGCCATATCCGTCTGTCTGTCTGTCCAACCGTATGTATGAACGCGTCGATCTTAGAGACTATAAGCGCTAAAGACTCCAGATTTGGTACATAAGCTCGCCTAATCCCCGCGCAGTACAATTTTGTTTTAAATTTTCGATGACTCTTCCCGTTTCCGTTATACACATGTGATCGATAACAACAAAATCTTGAACTTGGAAAACTTTTTGATGCATTAGACGAAATAATGACAATCTGTGAACATTTTATTAAAATCGGTTGAGAAACACCGGAGATATGGAGCAATGAAATTAAGAAAGTATGCACTATACGCGTACACACACACACACACATACTTGCAAGCACTGACTGTACACTTAAAGTATGGGGTTCAGGGTATAGTGTAGTCGGGATTTCTCGACTAGAGCCTTCTTACTTGTTCGACTTGCTTTGCGTTGGGCACCTTCGTCTGGCAAATCATTTACCCACGCTTCAGAATACAAAATTAGGCTGGATAGTGTCTGGAGGCTGTGCAGTTCCTAAACACTCATTTCTAGCTGCAGCTATCAAGCATTCGGAATCAAATCTGTTGTTCGATTTAGTAGAGAAGTTCTGGGAAATCGACAATTATTGCGATGCTGCAGACATGCCGTCAGAGGAAGATTCTCTTGGGGATTCATACAATCGTACCCTAAATCGACTCAATGCACTCTAATCGAAACTGACCAAAAATGTATCTGCAAAGTTGCAGTATGTTCAATTCATGACCGGATACATTTATTTGAAGCACTTGTCATTAGCCTCCAAGCAATCTGCTCAACACTGTTTAATAATACGACGACCAAGTTGTGAGTCGTTTTTGATGGCTCCGAAAAACCACATCTGAACTCTATCTAAACACTTTATTGTTTGCATACAACCGCAAATATTTACCACATTACTTCTATTTCGATTTGCCTTATGCGGGGATATCTGCAAGATGTACAGTTGTGTTTGCGTGATTAATCCAGAACAATACCTTCAATGCGTGACAACGCGAGCGATAAAGTCCAGGTTTACACCTTACACTTCGTTACATAAGAAACAAAACCTGCGGCATTTTAAGTTATTCGAGCTATGCAACAGCTTTCTTACGACGAGTAAAACTCGCTGCCCCTTGCGTCCAAGAGGAGGTTTGTACGTTGACGATTTAGTTACTGGTTACACAGAAGTTGTTGAAATTCGTCAGCAGGTCAAGGAGCTGTTTCGTAGAGGCACCGTTCCTATTCGCAAATGGTGTTCAAACGATGAAGCTGCACTGGATGGCGACCAGGAAGCGGACTGCAAAAAAATTTTAAGGTTCGACGGTGGAAGCGATGTCAAGAAGGCCCTGGGTCTTCTGTTCAGTCCGTCACAACAAGAACAATCTCAATTGGGACGAAGCGCTTCCTCAGTCTCTACACTTTGCATGAGTTCAGCACATCTCCAAAATATCCGTAGCTGGAACGCTCAAATTCCCTCGTTTTGTTTTACAGCCACATTCATCATGGGAAATACATGCGTTCTTTCATGCAAGCCACATACCGCACCTGTGTTTACGTGCGATCAGAAACCTACTCCTAGCATCTTCTATGCTCTAAATCACTATTTTTGTATCCAACAGGATGTCTCAGATTCAGGAGCGCACTAAGGGAATATTTGGAACCACGTTCGTACTTATTTGAATCCAGCCGACATATTATCACGTGGTTGCGAACCACTCGAACTTTTGGAAGCGAATCTTTGGCGTGAAGCACGTGCTTGTCTACGCTTCTACTGCTGATTGGCCTCCAAGCTATCAAAGGTCAAGGTGAATTCTTCCCTCAGCGAACGCTAGCGATCTCTATAAGCGATTGAAGACGTGATACCCCACACAAGACAGACCCAACTGCAACGAAGCGTCAGTATTTTCGAAAATTATGTTATGATGCTATGACTATGTCGCCTATGTTCAGCAGTAAATTATCCTAATATACAACAGAAAAAAAATGTGTTAGAATTGATTCTTTAGGGGCCATATCATGAAAAATTGCACTAGCAATCCACACAGTTGCTTCACGTGCAACGGTCGCCATCATACACTTCTTAGTCGAAGCGATCTCAATCTCAATCAGTCATTGCGACAGCCTTGATATATGTGGTTATCACGGATAATGCGATGCCACGCGAGTAATGCGATGTTATATATGTCCTTTCGACACGCGGAGTAATTAAGAGGCCCATGCCCAAGCTTGTTTTTCTTTCCAATGAACCGACTGTCCAAGTTAAAATCCAACTCACAATTCCTCATGTGCTCATCTGCTCATTCATTTTTTCAAAAAATTTACTAATAAGCCATGTTCATTACTTAGTTATCCCTCAAGGAAAGAAGATTTCTCCTCGTCCACAAAATCCAACCGCAATAGGAATAAACTCCTTCCGCTGCCAAATCTGTCGCGGAGTCTTTGCGCTGAAACAATGCCAGCGTTTTATGCAGTTGGCGGCGGTTATGGTCAGTGCTCATTAATAAGTACTGGTCTAAGTGCCTTGCTCACCAGCAACCTGTCGGCGAGTGGAAAGGATCCGCGTATGTCAGGCAGATCTGGAGAAACAGAAAACCACCATGATACCTACGGCGGCCTTATTGACACTCGGGCATTGCGACTCCTTCAGTTGTATCACGTCATTGGCAACGGCCTTCGGATCTTCTGTCACATGTGTCGGTCTTGAATGGGCATGCACTGCATTGCTCAGGTCCAACTCTCTGAGGCAAGTTATACTAGAAGTGAGGGCGACCAGGATACGCACCCCCAGTTCTGCAGCAACACAACAAACTACCGCTGGTTTCGTCCAAGCATGACCAGCTTAGTTATGGGGGCTCTATCTATCCCAAAATCATTGTTCCCGGGGTCATCTCAAGTACCGGGTGCTCAAAACATAGTTTTTGGCTGAGATCTGTCCGGATCCTGCAGTCAGTAATCCATCCTTCCTTTATCCGTTGCAATACTAAATGCCGCCCCTGGCATGTTCATACCTTAAAGTAGGCAAAAAACCAAAAGTTACCGCTCTTACCTTCCGCGGTTCTCAAAGCACTTTTAATTTTAAATCCAGCAACATTTTGTTATATTTTTCGAAACTATTAGTACATTCATATTATGCAACATGTATCTAATTCAATTGAGAATATACTTTCATATGAAATGCAAGTGTTGTTTGTCTCTGCTCAAAGCGAAAATGAAACCGCTTACAAATAATATATGAATGTGTGTGCTTGTGTACGCGTATACTGCATATCTGACTTAACTTCAATGTTGCATATCTCCGGTCTTTCTTAACCGATTTCAATAAAAATTTCACAGATTTTCATTAGATTGTTAGTTTAAAACATCATTTCCAAGTTTTTAAAAATACCAAATATGAAACTCTTCAACTATGCTTACATCTATGCAAATCGACAACAAAAATTAGGCCTATATATAAGGTAAGTATAAGACCTGTTTGCTTTGATTCATAAACGTAATTAGGTCCGTCTTGCCGTAATGACTAGAAATCTTAACAGATTCTTCAAGTATGAACATTTGGCCATTTTATTTATAATGGGTTCACGCATAAAAAATGGGTAAAATGGGTATAATGGTTTTGTGCAAAAGTATGTAATAGGCAGAAAAAGTATCTCCGACCACATATGTATATTAAATATATAGCAATTTTCGTCTGTCCGTCCGTATGCATGAACGCGGCGATCTCAGAGACTATAAGAGCTAGAGACTCCAGATTTGGAACATAAGCTCGCCTAATCCCTAGGTAGTAAAAGTTTGTTGTTCGATAACTCTTTCCGTTTCCGATATGCACATGTGATCGATAACAACAAAATCTTGAATTTGGAAAACTTTGTAATGTAGTTTACAACATTAGACGAATTAATGATAATCTGTGAACATTTTATTGAAATCGGTTGAGAAACATTGGAGATATGGAGCACTGAAATTAAGAAAGTATGCGCTATTCGCGTATACACACACACTCACACATACTTGCAAGCAGTGACTGTACGCGTAAATTATAGGGTTCAGGGTATGGTCTAGTCGGGATTTCTCGACTAGAGCCTTCTTATTTGTTTTGCATTGGCCGTCATGCTGTCCGTCCGTCTGTTCGTCAGTCTGTATGAAAACCACTTTTTACGACACCCTTAAAAACTAAAGACTTGAAACTTTGCAAATAGCTGGGTTCATGTGCTCGTCACACAATATGTCACAATTGTGGAGCTACGAATATCTCAATGTGCAAATCGATACTGTTTTTGAGCTAGTCACTAAATTTTATGGGAAAATAACTAGTGTCTTGTATATTAAACGTAGATGTAGTAACGAACAGTACATTTAAGGGACCCAAGCACCGGTTTGTTAACCTCCCGCCCGTCCGACCGTGGGGCACACCGATTAGCTTGCGGTTGTGAACATCGCGAACATGTAGACAGATGACAAAAGACAAGTTTTTTAAGAGAGCAATTAGGAGTGGAACTATGTACTAAGATGGAAAGAGATTTATATGTCGCACATAAGATGCGAAAAGTGTTATGTTCAGCATAGTTAGAATAGCAAGCTTGAAGAGATATAGGTAAAAAATGTATAGTATTACTGATTGGAATTGCAAAGCTAATTTGGTTGATTAATTCAAAGGAATCTATTTTACCATTAATAAGTTTGTGGAAAAAGGTTATTCATAACATTGTTCTACAATCAGAAAGAGAAGGAAGATTTATTAGTCTACTACGGTAAGAAGTTATGTTAATGTTATTATGGTAGTTAATATCCTGCAAAAAGCAGAAATTGTTTTTGCACCGATTCTATTCCATCCTGATAAATCCTGTATTTGGGGTACTATATGCAAAATCCAAATTCAATAATCGGTTGTACAAGAGAAATACACCAAGTTTTTGTTATGTAGGGGTCGTCGAATCCCTTCGACCAGCGCTTAATGAACCCTAATGGCATCTGATGCTCGTTTTGTAATGGAAGAGAGAGAGAGAGAGCTTGTCAAACTTAAGCTTTGGGTCCATTAGTACACCCAAATTTTCAACCCATTCAATCCGATCAAGTGGCTTGTTATCCAGAATATAATAATTAAACAAGTAAGAAGGCTCTAGTCGAGAAATCCCGACTAGACTATACCGTGAACCCTATACTTTACGCATACAGTCAGTGCTTGCAAGTATGTGTGAGTGTGTCTATGTATACGCGTATAGTACATACTTTCTTAACTTTAATACTCCATGTCTCCAGTGTTTCTCAACTGATTTCAATAACATTTTCACAGATTTTCATTATTAAGTCTAATTATCAATTATTATTCATTATTCAAACTGCATCAAAAAGTTTTCCAAATTCAAGATTTTGTTGTTATCGATCACATGTGCATATCGGAAACGGGAAGAATTATCGAAAATTTAAAATAAACTTGTACTGCGCGGGGATTAGGCAAGCTTATGTACCAAATCTAGAGTCTCTAGCTCTTATAGTCTCTGATATCGACGCGTTCATACATAAGGACGGACAGACGGACATGGCTATATCGACTCGGCTGTTGATGATGATCAAGAATATATATGGGGTCGGAGATCCTTTTTTCTGCCTGTTACATACTTTTGCACAAAACCATTATACCCTTTTTACCCATTTTCAATGGGTTAAGGGTATAAAAAGAGAATTCGTCTTTAAAAAGACATTATTTTGCATTTACTACAATTAATTTTCAATAAATTTACTCGACACCATGTTTGAAAGTTGTCTAAATCACATTGTAGTTTTTGACCAGACAGAAGAGTCGCATCCGACGTGCATAATTTTACATCATCACCATACATCAGCACCCGAGAGTGATTTATTACAGACGGAAGATCGTTTATAAACAGCATATATAATAACGGTCCAAGCTGACTTCCTTGTGGAACACCAGAAGTGAAAACAGAGCCATTTAAGTAGAACATCTCAGTTCTAAAATGTAAGTCATCTTTAATCCAAAGAATAAGATTATTAGGAAAGCCCATAAGTTTAAGTTTATGAATTAAAAGGAAGTGATTTACAGAGTCGAAAGCCTTATTGAAATCAGTGTAAATAACATCAGTTCGTATTTTATCTTGAAAGCCCGTAATAACAAATGATGTGAGTTGTAACAAGTTAGTGGTAGTAGATCCTAGTTTCATGAATACGTTGAAGACTTTTAGAAACAACCACCAAAGGGGCAGGTACAATCCGACGCAGATTTTTCTTTCCGCCGTATATTCATTATTATGTGTTCCGGACAAAATTGTTTACAACATATAGTGCTACAAATCTTGGTTCGAAACACTGATTTTAAAGGACGAGATATTCCCTAAAAGATCCATAAAGTTTGGATGCCACGCGGAACACTGACGGCCCCAGCCCCACCTTTTTAAAACGGGGCTACCCATATCTTCCTCAGTTTTCGAGCTAGAGTCACCATATAGATGCGTGCATAGCTAGTGACCTCCCCAATGATCAGCATTTAGATGCCAATCTTAAAACTTTGTTCGACGAACACATAGACCAAAATATTTGCATTTTTCTTGCTTTATACTTTTGACCATTGGTATTAGATTATTAGATGTAAAAACGTTGCTGTCATCCGCAATCACCTGCGGAATACTTTCGTGGTAGCTAATATTTTGATGCTGATCTTTAGAATACATTGTCAGATCACTGGAAACTGTAGCTTGAAAACTGTCGAAAATATAGACGATTCCGATTTTAAAAGGCTTGGAATTTGTGATTTCATTTTCTTTAAGTAAATTAATTAAATACTTCGTTTTAAAAGCGTATATATTTTATCTTTAATAACAATAAGAATAAAAGTTTTGAGGATAAACAAACGTTGCTACAGTTGTCTATTACAGGTAAACATGAGAAGTGATTATGAGTTTAACATATCAACACACACAGAAATGTAAGTAAACACACTTGAAATTATCTGAATATACCGAATTGCTTTATAGTTTTTATACATGCTTGATGCATTGTAATGCACAATATAGTAAAGAAATTTCTTAAGTAAAATGGGGCTTATTTCATGTTCTACTTCTCTTTTGAAAGCTTGCTGACCAATATCTAAAAACATGTGGTTTTATTCATAAGTAGCCTAACGTAGCGTATGTTTTCACAAAAGTGTCATCGCTGGTGCTGACGTTTCTATAAACAGAATTTAAATTATTTATCAATCCATTTTATGTGAACCGTATACATTACTTACTGATTTTCCCATGGACATACGGCGTTGTGCTCGGTTTCGCTAGGTGCTGTTTGTGTCGAAGCGCTGGCATTCTCATTTCTTTTATCTTTATCATCAAACGAGCTGTTTTTTTTTACTTCAGAGTTCCGTTTCTTGCGTCGACGGCACTGTTCCTCAATATTGAGTGCTGTTGCTTGTGTTTTGGCGGGGGTCAGCTCATTGAGGATTTCATCATCGACTGTGTCTATATCCAGTACAGCAAGGGGCGCCATTAAAGGTGCCGGTGATGGTGCCGGCGGTATATATTTAAGATGCCTATCTGTGTCGAAAATATCATATTCGTACACAGCATCTTTACTGTCGTCGCCAAAATGCATTTCTTCCTGGTACTCATCAGTGGTGGGCGAAAGCTCTACTTCGACATTTTCCTGCATATGACGCCCCAACTTCGTTTCGGAGTTAAGGGAAGTTTCTATTGGTGTCTTGGCTTCAGAACCGCTCAGGAACTCCGTTGTTATGGGGAAAACTACGTTTGGCACTATGTTAGTAGACGCTCTGGCGTCAACATCGAGTTGTGTGTCGTAGTTGTTGTAGACGTGAGGCTCGATCAGCTCGATTAAAACTTCTTTGACTACAAGCAAATCTGACAATAATTGTCCCTCAGTACAGGGGCTCGAAGTGGATCGTTCATGATGCAATTGAACAGGCATACTTGTGGGTACATGTGTTCCGTAGACATCCTCTTGTACATTAATAGCGTACTCCTTAGATAGTGACTTGATATTGGCGATGGGCGATTTTAAGTGTTCTATTTCTGACGAGGCGCAAGACACCGTCTCAGGGTAAGATAAGTTACTTATTTGCTCGGCTTTTGCATCAGTGTTATCAGACAAGTCTTTAGTCATGACGTTGCTGCTGCTGTCACCAAGAGCACAGTTACCCTTTGAGTCCAATAATGGGTACCTAACATTGGCGATGGGAAAAGTTTTAGTGGATGGGCAATTAATCTCAGCAGATTGATATTCCCTAGTGCTGGAAGAAAATAAGAATGTTAACCAAAATACACATATTTAAATAAGCTTAACTAGGTGATTCCCTGAGATATAAGTTTACTTTACGAGTAAAATTATTGGTTGTTTTAATGTGAGTGCACTTCAATCTATCTCCGCTGTCTCGCAAACCACTTTCGATAAAAAATTCAGAAAATTTCATTATTTTTTATAAAGTTTCAAAGCATAAACGTCTGTATTGTTTTTAATAAACAACGTCAGTGTTTAAGTTCATATAAATCAACACTCATTTAAATCATAAGCCATTTGTACGAGCAGAAAATCGTACGCTGCAGATAGCGCAGATACTTAGATGCACCCAATCCATTGGTTGTGATTAGAAATATGTTTTCACACCATCTGTCGAGCGGCGTGCAGTTAGCAGATAGTATCACAGGAAGCGTTGTAAATAAGGTAATATTAAGGCATAGTATCTGTACACGCACAGATAACTATTGATGTGTGTGTGTACACGTATATTGCAAAATTTCTTAATTTCAATGCTCCATAGTGTTTCTCCAGAGATTTCAATAATTTTTTTAAGAATGTCATTGTTTTGTCTAATGTTTCAAACTGCATTACACAGTTTTCCAAATTCAAGATTTTTTTGTTATCGCTCACATGTGTATATCGGAAACGGAAAGATATATCGAAATTTTGAAACAAACTTGTACAGCCTAGGGAATAGCAGAGCTTATGTTTCAAATCAGGAGTCTCTAGCTCCCATAGTCTCTGAGATCGACGCGTTCATACATACAGACAGACGGACAGACGGACATGGCTATATCGACTCGGCTTTTGATGCTGATCAAGAATTTATATACTTTTTGGGGCCGGAGATGCTTCCTTCTGCCTGTTACAGACTTTTGCACAAAACCATTATACAGTTTTTACCCATTTTCAATGGGGTTCAGAATGTGGTATCTAAAAACCAGGGCGATCGGTGAGGCAGAAAGTCTAATACGCTAAATCGACCTGAAAGAGGATAACTACCTTCATGCATGGGACATCTTGGTTGACGCATACAACAATCCAACAGACCCTTTTTACCCATTTTCAAAGGGTTCAGGGTATAAAAACAAGATCTGACTATGGCATTGGAGGCGCGCTTATACGTCAGACAGATTGACAAAGCTATATCGGGTCAGCTGTTGATGCTGATCACGAAAATGGTTCTTTGTGCATGTTTGCAATAAACCAGTATACCCTTTCCAGATTTCATAGGTCTAAAAAATATGTTCATAATTTTTCAGTAAGGTACATGGGTATCTACGTTTATTAGGCAGTGGGATACCTGGGAGTAAAGGAAACTGAGGCACGTCGTTGCTCAGTTTGGTGGGTCATTAAACTCCGTACACCAGCTTCCGCGCTGTGTTCATTATTTTGCTGTCGTAACCCCAAGCTACGTTGCATGTGCTCGGTGGCATCCCACTTGTGCAAACAAGGGCTGTAAAAAAAATGCAGTATATATTATTTATTATTACAAATAAAACGCTCCAGTCGGTTTTTGTAGTTCTTGGTGATTTCATTAGTTCTTGGCGGTTTCATTATTGCTGAATGCATCCCTAGTTATACACTGAACCCATTGAATGGTCGACCTTTTACTGATAGAAAAGGGAGTCTTCATGCTGGTACTCAGATCTACTCGGTACTGCAGCCATTTGGGTCTTGGAACCTGGGAAGGCCCAGGCCGCCGCTCAAGGGTCGGGTAACGGGTTTGTCTGGGTGAGGTGTGGGATGGTGACTTTTTTCAGTAGCTATCTCACGTTGAATCAGCCGATCCAAAGCTACAGAGGACAGCTGGAGGGCCTGGAAGCTGCGGTGATGGCGACTTCGGGATACAGAGTTGTAGCCGGAGACTTTAACGCGAGGGCACTAGAATGAGGTATGCCTTACCCCAACACTCGGGTAAGCTCGTATCTACTCCGAATAATCGATGCCTACCTTGCGGATCGCGGACTCCTCTAGGAGACCAGAGAAGGCGTTCGCAGAAATGTGGTCACAGCAGGGACTGCGCAAGGATATATCCTAGTTTTGGATCTGTGGGACGCCACCTACGATCGTCTTCTCAGACTGGAAATGCCAGAGGAGACGTGCTTGGTGGGGTATGCGGATGATGTTGCTGTACTGGTATCAGCACGAGACCTGCAACAAGCACAGCTCAAAACTCAATGAAGTGATGAGGACTGTCGGTAGTTGGATGGCGGAGCATGGGCTACCACTGGCGCTAAGCAAGAAGTGGTAGTCCTGACCAAGAAAAGGATGCCAACGATCATCCCAGTGAGAGTCGGAGAGGCTACGGTGATGTCGAAACCTGCGGTCAAATACCTTGGCATATATATATATATATAACATTATAATAATAATAACTTACCTCCTTACCGTAGTAGATTCTCTTCCAGATCGCTAAACAATGCATACGAATAACCTTTTTTCAGTAACTAATTAATGGTGAAATTGATTCTTTGCAGTTCCGATCAGAAATTCTAGGAATTTTGTACCTATTTCTCTTCATTCATGTTATTCTATCTATAGTCCCTTTCTGATCTTATGTTCAATATATAACGATCTTTTCCACTTAATACAAAGTGTCACTCCTAATTGCTCTCTTAACTGACATTACCCACCAATTGGGAAAGAAGCAAAAAAAAAAAAAAAAATCATCTCCTACAAGTATGGTGCCAAAGACCAAACAAAAAAAAAAAGAAGGCAACTTCTCCATTTCAAATTTCACTTTTACCGCCCCCCAAATTTCACTTTTACCCAAAAAGGGGTAATTTACCCCTGTTCCCCGACCGCTGCTCTACATGTTGGGTCAGTTGAATGTACAGTTCGTTGGACCATCTACATTCAAATAATTTAGCTCGTATTCGTAGCTTTAGTCGTTTAGATATTTTTCTTATGTTTTCCCGCAAAACTAGCGGTCTATTACAAAAGTGGAAGACCAAAAGTTTTTCAGCTCAGACTGTATAATATAATAAAAGTTATTTAAGGACCCTATACCAGCGATTTAATTCAATTATACACACACACAAACAAAACAAAAAATGAAAAAAAAATCAATTATCCAGACCACACCAAAGTCATAAAAACTTTCCTTTTTTTATACCCTGAACCCATTGAAAATGGGTAAAAAGGGTATAATGGTTTTGTGCAAAAGTATGTAACAGGGAGAAGGAAGCATCTCCGACCCCATAAAGTATATATATTCTTGATCAGCATCAACAGCCGAGTCGAATAAATAATATAAATAATATATATAAAATAAATAAATACGGTGATGGTGGGGCTTCGATGATGGACCCCCAAATAACCCCAGTCGCTCGTGAAACAGAAGTGGGAGGGGGTTATCGCTCCTCTCGGAGGACCTCAATGGTGCCTAGGACTCCGCCCAGTGTCCAAGTTCCTGAAAAGGTCGGTGGTGCGGATAATTCGGTGGTAGTCGAAGAATTGATAATAGGCGACTCCATAATCAATTCCTTACCGAAACCCAAGCTTGTCCCAGTCCAACCCAACCCGACTGGGCAAACAGCTATCACCACAGGTAATGATAGCGAAATAAAAAATGCGGAAACTGGGGAGCAAATTGCGCAAAAAGCGAGGACGAACTTCAGATAACACGGTCCGTAGATACTGTAGCCAAAATGAAGGCGGCAGCAAATAGGCAAAACAACGTCGCACTTGATATCAAGCAGGGTGTTGCAATTTTGGAGGACGCCTTCTCGGCCATGCAGACGTGCAGGAAAACTTGGATGGGCCTCGAGGAGGAACAAAAGAGAGTTGCGAGAAATAAGCAGGAGAACAAACCGAATACGCCATCAGAGAAGCGTTCAGCAGCGAGCCCTGCGGGCTTGAACGTTAGAAAACGCATAAAGACGGCTGACACCAATCCCGAATGGGTGGTCACTTCCAAAAAGACCAAACGTATGGTGAAGTTGGCTGAAAGAAGGATGGCTGCGAAACAAGCAACCTCGGTCGAAAAAAAATGTCCCTCGGGAAAAACAGGCAACTAGGATAAGACAGAAAAGTAGGAGTACCGGCAAAGCATCAACGGAGGCTATCCTGATTCGACCCGAAGGGGATCGGAATTACGCCGAAATACTAAGGGAAATGAAATCTAAGGTGAACCCGGAAAGTTCACGAATGCAGGTGAGGACCATCCGAGAGATCTGAGCTGGAGGTGTCCTTGTAGAAATCGGAGCAGGATACAAGGACAGTGGTGTCTTTCGAGACACGATTGCGGTGGCGATCAAAGGAATGGCTGCTTAGAACCTAAGTGTGCTGTGGAAATCCGGGGTCTTGACTGCCTCACAGAGGTAGTTAATATAAATGAGGCCCTTATGCGGGATATGCCCAATATTGGGGATGTCAAGATCGGTCTAGTCCCGACAACATGGAGGGGACAAAAGATGGCGGTGGTTGAGATGAGTACGCGCGACGCATCTTACTTCCTGGGGCGCGGTGAGATCCGCATTGGATGGGTTAACTGTCGAGTGCGGGAGCGTACATCTGTAACTAGCTGCTACATATGTCTTGGCTACGGGCATGTAGCTAACGGGTGCAAAGGGCCGGATCGCAGCTCTTTGTGCTATAAATGTGGACTACCCGGGCACAAGGCCTTGACATGTGAGCCTGAGCGGAGATGACCTTGAACACAAAACAGGGTCCGGAAACTGCAGAACGTTCAAAGAGGAGCTCGGAAAGGCCAAAAATAAGATATCACAATAATTCGTGTCCTCCAGACAAACACGAATAGAAGCCGTACCGCCAACTTGCTCCAGCAGTTGGCAGTAGAAAAAGGGGTCGACCTTGTACTGATAGAAAAGGGAGTCTTCATGCTGGTACTCAGATCTACTCGGTACTGCAGCCATTTGGGTCTTGGAACCTGGGAAGGCCCAGACCGCCGCTCAAGGGACGGGTAACGGGTTTGTCTGGGTGAGGTGTGGGATGGTGACTTTTTTCTGTTGCTCACGCTGAATCAGCCGAAGCTGCGGTGATGGCGACTTCGGGATACAGAGTTGTAGCCGGAGACTTTAACGCGAGGGCACTAGAATGAGGTATGCCTTACCCCAACACTCGGGTAAGCTCGTATCTACTCCGAATAATCCATGCCTACCTTGCGGATCGCGGACTCCTCTATGAGACCAGAGAAGGCGTTCGCAGAAATGTGGTCACAGCAGGGGCTGCGCAAGGATATATCCTAGTTTTGGATCTGTGGAACGCCACCTACGATGGTCTTCTAAGACTGGAAATGCCAGAGGAGACGTGCTTGGTGGGGTATGCGGATGATGTTGCTGTACTGGTATCAGCACGAGACCTGCAACAAGCACAGCTCAAAACTCAATGAAGTGATGAGGACTGTCGGTAGTTGGATGGCGGAGCATGGGCTACCACTGGCGCTAAGCAAGAAGTGGTAGTCCTGACCAAGAAAAGGATGCCAACAATCATCCCAGTGAGAGTCGGAGAGGCTACGGTGATGTCGAAACCTGCGGTCAAATACCTTGGCATCATGATAGACACCAAGCTGAGCTTTTTCCAACAGATACAACAGGCGGCAGGTGGGGTGACTGCGCTCAGTAGACTAATGGCCAATGTTGGGGGCCCGTCTCCAAGCAGACGCCGTCTCCTGATGAGTGCGGTTCAGTCGGTGTTGCTCTATGGGGCAGAGATATGGGCCAATTCTCTTGAAAAAGAGATGTATCGGAAGAGGCTCGCACAGGTGAAACGAAGGGGGGTCTTGAGTGTAGTTTCGGCCTATCGTACGGTCTCGGAGCCTGCTGTGTTGGTGATCGCGGGGGTGGCCCCAATACAACTTCTGGCTAAATAACGGCGGGCTTTTTTCTTGATGAGAAGTGCAGGAGAAGGGGAAAATGCATCTCAAGAGGAAAGAGCCAACACACTTCGCGCATGGCAGAGTCTTTGGGAGGGGAAAAGTAGGGGGAGATGGACTGCGCGACTTATCGCAGACGTGGAGTCGTGGACCACAAGAAAGCATGGTGAGGTAGATTACTACCTAACACAGGTTTTGTCTGGACACGGATACTTCCGGAAGTACCTTCACCGAATGGGAAAGGCAGCATCGCCCGACTGTATGTACAGCCCCGGCTGCAGCAATAGCGCTGAGCACACGTTATTTGGTTGTCGCCAATGGAACTGGCAGCGCCTGACGCTGAACCAGGAAATAGAGACATAAATTGCACCCGACAATATATAGTAAAGGTAATGCTTGAGAGAGATACGAATTGGGGACGTGTGGTACAATACGTGCAGAGAGTTCTGAGAGCCAAGAAACTCTATGTAGATCAAGCTCAGAGGAAGTTTGAAATGCCTGAGCAAGAAGTAGATGGTCTTTAGGGCCAAATGAAGGACCTTGCCCGAAGTAATGTGTTGAACGGTTCCAGGCAAGCGTCCAGGGTCAGTCGAGTGGGTCAACAGTAGAGGAACAGGGAGAGGGGTTGTAGCGGGTATACTTGCTGTTGAAGCAGAGGAGTCTGGCACACGGGCGGATATTCGGGCACGCCACCTACGGCACGCAAAGTGTTTCCACTCTACTAAATTTCCCCAAACAAAAAAACAAAAACATAAAAAGTCCGCCTGTCCGTTCGTATGTATGAACGCGTCGAACCTAGAGACTGTAAGAGGTAGAGACTCCAGATTTGGAACGCCTAATTCCTAGGCGATACAAGTTTGCTTAAAATTTTCGATAACTCTTCCCGTTTTCGATATACACATGTGATTGATAACAACAAAATCTTGAATATCGAAAACTTTTAAACGTCGTTTGAAACATTAATAATGAGAATGTTTGAAATTTTTATCGAAAGCGGTTGAGAAACACCGGAGATATAGAAAATTGAAGTTAAGAAATTATGCACTATACGCGTACACACATACTTGCAAGCTGTGACGGTACGCGTAATGTATAGGGTTCAGAGTATCTTCTAGTCGGGATTTCTCGACTAGTGCCTTCTTACTTGTTTCTTTACTTCTTGTTGCAATATTTCGGTAGTGGGAGTGTTTAAAATGTTTGGACAAGATTAGGAACACTCTTTTCTTTCGAACATGAAAACTTGAAAAATATAGTCCAACGATTTCACGACTGTCTTGTTTGAAGGGAAATAATGTCCATGCACTATGGTCCCTGAGTCAAATTTTATTACCTTAATTAAAAAAACTAAATCGCGACTAAATTAAAATAAAATTAAAACTCTTCTTGATTTTTGGTTTTCTATGTACGTTGTTTATATATTTTTTTTTTAATAGTTCCTTGCTTTAAAATCAAAAATCCCAATAGTCCCCCAATTTCAATCAATAAATTTTAGATATTGTATACCGTGAACCCATTAAAAATGGGCAAAAAGGGTATGATGGTTTTGTGCAAAAGTATGTAATATGCAGAGAGCTAGATACTCCAGATTTACAACATAAGCTCGTCCAAGCCCAAGTCCAAGTTTGTTTCAAATTTTCGATAACTTTTCCCGTTTCCGATATATGCATGTGATCGATAACAATAAAATAGACGAAATTATGAAAATCTGTAAAAAATTTATTGAAATCAGTTGAGAAACACCGGAGATTTGGCACATTGAAGTTAAGTGATGTATGCAGTATACACGTACACACACATACATACGTGCAAGCAGTGGGTGTACGCGTTAAGTATAGGGTTAAGGGATTTTATACTCTGATACCGAATGTAAAGGGGCCATATCCGTCATTCTATCTGTCCACCCGTCTGTCTGTCTATCTTTGGCAATTAGCTGTCCAGATAAAGTCTAAAGAATGGTGTGCTATTATTATTATTATTGGACGTAGATATACTAACGGGCAGTACATTCAAGTGGCAGAAAGCGAACCACCTCCCACCCGTCCGACCGAGGGGCGCACCGATTAGCGTGCGGTTACGAAGATCGCGAACATGTGACAGATGACACGAGAATAGTTTTTTAAGAGAGCAAGTAGGAGTGGCACTATGTATTATGTATAATTCGTTTTATAATTCACATTAGATACGAAACAAATAGAGTAACAAGCTTGAAGAGATATAGGCACGAAACTTTTTGACTTTCTGATCAGAACTGCAAAGCTAATTTGATTGATTAATACAAATTTCACAGAATGTCATTACTTCGTCTAATGTTTCAAACGCCGTCACAAAGTTTTCCAAACTTATTTGTTATCGATCACAACTGTATATCGGAAGCGGGGAAAGTGATCAAAAATTTGAAACAAACTTGTACTGCCTAAGGATTAGGCGAGCTTATATTTCAAATCTGGAGTCTCTAGCACTTATAGTCTCTGAGTTCGACGCGCTTATTTATACAGACAGACGGACTCGGCTGTTGATGCTGATCAACCTGTTATATACTTTGCACAAACCCATTATACCCTTTTTACACCTTTTTAATGGGTTCAGGATATAACAAGTGAAAACGCTGCGTTTTTAAAAGGCAGGCAGTGGTGGGCGTGACTCCCAACGGACGGACGACAGTACGAGGAACGTTGCACAAAAACAATATTCTCTTTATCTTCGCTATCAGAGTATAAAAACATTTTTTGACTTTTGACGTCGTTCTCGTTTGCCTTCACCATATGTGTAATTTACGTATGCTACATTGGGTTGATTTACTCTAGTGCAATAATTGCATAGATCATTATTTTAACAAAATATAAGAACCGTGGCCAATGAAATTGATGTATAAGTTTTATTTACCTGTCTTTGTGATACGGCTCTACTTTAGCGTCAATTTTTAAAGTGGAAGCCGCATTATTAGCAGACCTGGCATGTGAAGTTTCCTTAGTTTTGCTGTCATGCTCCCACGGACAAATAGATAGCTTTACCTGTACTGCAGCTGGCGACAATGCATTGGATCCCGGTTCATCCCATGGACAGACACCACTTGTTATATTTTGCAATTTTTCTACGGTGGTTCCTAGTTGGGAGAACTTAGAATTTGCAGCTTCACTGTGTCAAAAGAAAAAATAAACAATTTTTGATGAATTATTTTGTTTTTATATATATTTTTTTAAATTTTTTTTTTTTTTTTTAATAATCTTAACCAATGTTACATTATATAATTTTTTTGTGCAAAAGGATTGAAATATCAAATGAATGGATCTCAGATCCTATAACAAAAACAAAACAAGTAAGAAGGCTCTAGTCAAGAATTCCCGACTACACTATACCCTTATCCCTATAATTTACGCATACAGTCAGTGCTTCCAAGTATGTGTGAGTGTGTGTATGTATACGCGTATAGTGCATACCTTCTTAATTTCAATACTCCATATCTCCAGTGTTTCTCAACCGATTTCAATAAAATTTTCACAGATTGTCATTATTTAGTATAATCTTTCAAACTGCATCAAAGTATGTAACAGGCAGAAGGAAGCATATCCGACCCCATAAAGTATATATATTCTTGATCAGCATCAACAGCCGAGTCGATATACCCATGTCCGTCTGTCCGTCCGTATGTATGAACGCGTCGATCTCAGAGACTATAAGAGCTAGAGACTCCAAATTTGGTACATAACCTCGCCTAGTCCCCACGCAGTACAAGTTTGTTTTAAATTTTCGATAACTCTTCCCGTTT
The DNA here is from genome assembly GCA_035044485.1 of Scaptomyza reducta. Lineage (NCBI taxonomy): Eukaryota > Metazoa > Arthropoda > Insecta > Diptera > Drosophilidae > Scaptomyza > Scaptomyza reducta. The sequence continues at coordinate 363,191 of JAWNNV010001052.1, forward strand.
CCGATATACACATGTGATCGATAACAACAAAATCTTGAATTTGGAAAACTTTTGATGCAGTTTGAATAATTAGACTAAGTATTGACAATCTGTGAAAATTTTATTGAAATCGGTTGAGAAACACTGGAGATATGGAGTATTGAAATTAAGAAAGTATGCACTATACGCGTATACATACACACACTCACACATACTTGCAAGCACTGACTGTATGCGTAAAGTATAGGTTAAGGGTATAGTCTAATCGGGATTTCCCGACTAGAGCCATCTTACTTGTTATATTTAAAATTAGTCTGAAATTACTGTCCAATAAAGCCGGTGTATTGCCGGGCTGAACAGAAAGCGTAGCTTCAGTTAACTCGTAACATACCCGTCGGCATTGTTAAAATAGCGTAATTTATATATATATATTTTTTTAGGTATTGGGCACAGGTTCTGAACTGCGGTTAAGAACCCAGGTTTTGGAACATATGCTACTTTTTTTTTGCGTTTTGCTGGTGAAAAGGTGAAGTACCATTTACAAAATTTTAAAATGTATGTACACGGCTTTGTGTTTGTTTGAAAACATGGATATGACCAATGTTAATTTGCAATGCATAGCTTACCTGTACGTAATTTCGCAGAGATTATTTTGGGAGTGAGAGTGCGGGACTTTGGAACCATCTGTGGAGACAACACTAACAGCAAGCTCATGAGCTGATCCTGTAAGGCTGCGTTCACTACCGCGACGTCGGGGCAAATTATTTGGCGGTGGTGCTTGAACAATAGACCCTGTCCCGGAACTACTTGTAGCCCTTGTAACTTCACCTAAATTTGGCTGACTAGACAGAGCAGCAGTCATCTTTTTTTTGGCACCGCTAACACCGCCAAAATTAAAGAAGCGCTTTTTATGCGAAGGCTGGATTCCACTGTCAACGAGACGTTTATAGTAGTCGGAGCGTACAAAGCGTGGATAACAATCTTTTTTTAGGAGCAACATGTATATATGTTCTGAAGCGGAGTCAAAAGTGAAGCGTGTTGGATTTTTAAGCCCACGCAGAACGGTCTCCATGGTTTTCCCATCGATGTTAATTTCACATGGCGCTCCAGGTTTCAGAAACTCTCTAAAATGCAAACAAATTGTGAAATGTGTGATTCTTATTCTATTAAAGTTCGCTCACTCAAATATTTCGTTAACCTTGCTCGCCACTTGCGAGTGCGCTGAGCGCCGAAGACGATTTACTGCAATCCAAAAGCGAATGTTTTCATGGGAATATTCCCTCTCGAGGAAGTTTGTAAACTCCTGCAAGCCTGTGGGATCCGAGACGGCTTCCTCTATCGAGATGGCCCAACGTTTCACACGCTTTTCAGTAGGTATTTCCACAAAAGTGCTGTTAAGTTGCCAAAAGGCAATATCCTCTGTTACCCAAGGGTTGGAGGGTAGCGCCGGTTGCAAAAAAAAATCATACTCGCAGAATATCTCGGAGTAGCAAACTAGAGATTCACAAGCCAGCGACATTTTCATGCGAGTACGATTTAATGATTTACTCAGAAATTCTACCTCTCGTTGAATATCATCGACAGTCTTTTTTTTATTAGGCTTTACGCCTTGGCGATGCCGTGACGGTACCGGGCACAGCTCGAGGGGTGTAAATTGGCCAGGTGGTGGACGGTGAACACGCCAATAAGCTCGTTCCTGTGAATCACCAACGATCTTGTCACCCTTTTTGCGTTCCTTAGCAAGGCGTACTTGTTCCTCAGCCTGCATTGAAATGAAGTCCCATTTTCCTTTTAGGTTCTTGTGCAGAGATGCCAAAGCCTCAGCCTCGTAGTCCTCTAGCGCATGACGTTGCTTATTGCGTAGGGACCGCTTTGCTAAATATATAGCATACTCTACATTGTCCGGAGCCTTGTGTTGCCAGGGCCAGTAGTATGGTGTCTGGAAGCGATACAATGAAGAGTCGTCTTTTACAGTCAAAGTTTTTGAATCGTTGACCGGAAAAAAATATCCATGAAGGCATAGCTGATTTGCAATGTTTAAAGCTTCTGATTCTTCTATTTGAAGACGATCCATTAGCCACTCAATTAAATCGTACCCTGTTAAAAAAAAAATTATACCATCGGTGGTTCCCTTTTACGTAAGTAGTTTTCAGTCATGCTTACCCATGAAAGCATATGGGATGGAGGTAAGAAATATTTTTTGCTGACGCACTGGTACTCCTTGCTCTTGGTCTTGCATTTCCCGCACAAGTAATTCCATCTAAAACACACAATATCGACAATTTCAATTTTAATAATCACTGTTTTAATTCATTTCAAGTAAAATTGGAGAAAAAATCAACCGTAACATATTACTCAAATAAACTCTACAAACAGTTTAAGTTAGGCTACAAGATTTAAGCTCTAACAAGTAAGAAGGCTCTAGTCGAGAAATCCCGACTAGACTATACCCTTAACCCTATAATTTATGCATACAGTCAGTGCTTGCAAGTCTGTGTGAGTGTGTGTATGTATACGCGTATAGTGCATACCTTCTTAATTTCAATACTCCATATCTACAGTGTTTCTCAACCGATTTCAATAAAATTTTCACAGATTGTCAATATTTAGTCTGATCTTTTAAACTGCATCCAAATTGAAGAAACTACTTTAGCACAAAACATTATACCCTTTTTACCCTTTTTCAATGGGTAAAGGGTATAAAAAGCAATAGACCTATTGATTCCATATTAAAAGTTATTTAAGTTATTAAATTATAAATTATTTAAGACATAATGTTTTATATTTTGCCAATATACTTGTTTCCACGATTGCACTGTTTGTTATTATACCCTGAACCCATTGAACTTGCGAGCACTGCTGTATGCCTAAAATATAGGGTTCTGGGTATAGTCTAGTCGGGATTTCTCGACTAGAGCCTTCTTACTTGTTTTCTTCTTTCTTTTCGCATTTAAACATAAGTTAAAGGCGTTAACATAAAAATATGTTGCCTCAATAAACTCCCTTAAAGGCACACCAAAAATGATAAATAGACAGCGGTCTGGCCATACCACATGTGCCAAACGGTTTTCGGATCGTCATTAAATGTCTATTTCATTTAGTCTCGCAAATTGACGCGCTCATATAGTGCTCAGACAGACGGTTTTATAAAATGTAATATGTATTATAATATGTATTTTCTCAATGGGAAACCTTCTTACCTTATCAAAAGCCATTGGACGGGAAAGCTTGTCAATGGTTTGCTGTGGTTGCTGCTGGTTGTGGCCACTAACATAGGACGCGGAGCCTTGGTAAAGCGAAGCATTTGATCCGACATTTACTGCTTGATGCTGAAGCAAATGGTGGTGGTGCTCCGAGAGGTGATGACCCATTGCAATGCCACTGAAAGCAGTTGCCGCTTGAGTGGAAGCATTAATAGTTGCTGCTGTAGAGACCACGACTGGACTATATCCACTATAACCACCAGCATGGCAAGTTAATGTTGCAACAGAACTATTGTTTGTTTCTGTTGAAGAAATTATACCAATTGAAGCTTGCGGCATAATAACTGGTTTTAGGTTTAAAGTAGTTGGCTTGACACAATACGGTGTTTTTACCACCTGCTCATGTGGCAACGGCTGGGATTGTGGCTGCTTCAGCGTTGGCGGCTGTGAAGCGACAGTAAGTGGATTTCGAATAACCAACTGCTTATTTCGTTCGGATGGCTGGCCGCCAGGTGCCTCCATGACTGTATTTCTCTTCTAAAGTAGAGTGTCCCTAAATAAATAAACTTTAAAGAACAATGGTACTTCAATATTTTTGCCTTTGTTGTTATACCTTAAATAACCAAGAAAAATAAATATATATATATATATTTTTTTTTCCACTGATCCTAATTTTGCATTAACTTGTAAAATGGTTCATCATGTCTTTGTGTATAAAAATGTTTGCTGCAATTTATGTAAGAAATATTTAAAGTTATATATAAATATTAAAGTTATTTAAATGTAACGATCGAAATAATCCGATATATAATTGAAAAATAAATTGATCAAGCTGTAAAAATCAATCGCAGTTTGATGATGTTTGGTAACGGGAAGAGTTAGAGATTAGGCAAGATTATTTGCCAAATCTCGAGTCTCTAGCTCTTATAGACTCTGAGATCGACGAGTTCACACATACGTCAAAAACGGGAACAGTTATCGAAAATTTGAAACAAACTTGTACTGCCCAGGGCTTAGGCGTGCACATGTTTCAAATCTGGAATCTCCATATCCTATAGTCTTTGAGATCGACGCGTTCATACATACAGACGGGTAGACGGGCATGGCTATATCGAATCCACTTTTGATGCTGTATGGGTCGGAGATACTTGAAATTATTGAGGTGGGGGCCGCCTTTGACTCTTTGAACCGGAAGTAACTTTTCCGGCATAGCGCTGCTCGGAGCATTTAATTATATTACTGGACGAAGATGTACTAACGAACACTTCATTCAAGTGACTCAACGATACCAAGCAGCGGCTTCTTAAAGCGCGGACCCAATCACAAAGCGCACTACCTTCCGCCCGATCGTCCGAGGGCCGCAACGCATAGCGTGCGGTTACGAAGATCGCGAACATGTAGACAGATTGCACAAGACTTGTTTTTTTTTAGTGAGCAAGTAGGAGTAGCACTGTGTACTGTGTAGCACACAAGATCCGAAAGGGGTTATGGATAGCATAGTTAGAATAACAAGTTTCAAGAGATATAGGTAAAAAATGTATAGTATTACTGATCGGAATTGCAAAGCTAATTTGGTTTATTAATTCAGAGGAATCAATTTTACCATTAATAAGTTTGTGAAAAAAGGTTATTCATAACATTGTTCTACAATCAGAAAAAAGGAAGATTTATTAGTCTACTACGGTAAGAAGTTATGTTAATGTTATTATGCCAGTTAATATCCCGAAGTGCAAAGAGCAGACAAATTTTTTGCACCGATTCTATTCCATCCTGATGAATCCTGTATTTGGGGTACTATATGCAAAATCCATATTCAATAATCGGTTGTACAAGTCGTTGAATTCCTTCGACCAGCGCTTAATGAACCCCAAGGCAGTTGATGCTCGATTCGCAATGGCAGAGATATGCTTGTCAAATTTAAGCTTTGGGTCCATATTCACCAAGTTTGAAAATTGTCTAAGTCACTTTATAGCTTATGACCCGACAGAAGAATCCTCAGAACAATTCAGTGTATTTTCTACGAGCTCAATATTCCGTGTTCTGGGCCCATAACCTATTATAACTTGGGGTTTATATTTATTCAGAATATATGTCCGCTTCATGCGACTTATACTCCGCGATTCAAGCGACCACAAACGACTGACTCTTACTTCAAGAGAGTAGCTTATACATAGACCATCCAAGAAGGTCTTGATCATAAGGAACTTACAATTACCGTTGCTCACAGGCAACAACAGATTACGACTACAAAACGGGAATGCAAGATAAGCTGCGGTGTATAGGCAAATACAGTTATTTCCAACATTTTAAATGAATATTAGTTTGTTTCATTTTGTTGTTTTTATTGTTTTACAAAAAATAAAATTTAAATTTGATGGCGCGGTAAAACAAAAATAAACAAGTAAGAAGGCTCTAGTCGAGAAATCCCGACTAGACTATACCCTTAACCCTATACTTTACGCATACAGTCAGTGCTTGCAAGTGTGTATGAGTGTGTATATGTATACGCGTATAGTGCATACCTTCTTAATTTCAATACTCCATATCTCCAGTGTTTCTCAACCGATTTCAATAAAATACAATTTTCACAGATTGTCACTATTTAGTCTAATCTTTGAAACTGCATCAAAAAGTTCAGGGTATAGTCTAGTCGGGATTTCTCGACTAGAGACTTCTTACTTGTTTGATTTTGTTAATGCAAAGCGAAGGTCATCCAAACTACCATCTAACGTATTCTTTGATGACTGAACCGCCAACTCGGATGAGGCGATTGCTCATCTCTTTGCAAATTTTTTTCAAACGACATATGCTTCATGTCACCATGAAATTGTTTTGCCATACCCTTATCATTTAAATGGATTGCATTTTTGGACCAGAAATTACAGAAAGTTCTTTACTAAGCGACCTACAAGGCCTTAAGCCCATTTTCTCCCCTGTGTGCTGCGATGCTGTGCTCAGGGACCCCTAAAGCCTTTCCACAAATTGTTCAGTCTATATCTAAAGTTATGCTCTTTCCCGAAAATTTGGAAAAGTTCCTTTATTATTCCTTTACATAAAAAAAGGAATAAATCAAATGTAAAAAACTATAGAGGGATGACAAAATTGTCTGCTATTCCGAAAATTTTTGAAAAACTAATCACTTCCCATCTGCTGCATCTTTGCAAATCCATTGTTTCACCGTATCAACACGGATTTATGAAACAAAGATCCACTACCACAATTTTGTTAGAATTTACTTCATTTGTACTTAGGGGTTTCCAGAATAAAATGCAAACTGACGTTATTTATACAGACTTCAGTAAGGCTTTTGATTCCGTTAATCACTATCTCTTGATCCATAAATTACTCCTCTTGGGCAACAAAGCTGATGTAAAGCTTTGTATATCGGCAAAATATTCTCAGTCAGCTCAACAATTACAATCTGATTTTAATAATTTTCAAACTTGGTGAAATATAAATTTTTCTCATTTGGAAAAAAAAAAACTCTTTATACTTCTCTTGTGCGCCCGAATCTAGAATATGGATCTTGTATTTGGTACCCCAATTACAGAATTCATCAGGACAGATTAGAATCGGTGCAAAAGCAATTTCCGCTTTTCGCTCTCAGGGGTCTTCCCTGAAATACTAACATTAACCTACCTTCTTACGGTAGTAGACTCTTACTAATAAATTTGACATCTCTATCTGATCGCAGAACAATGCTAAGTGTTGTTTTTTTTACAAAAACTTATTAATGGTGAAATTGATTCTTCTCAACTGGTTAGCCAAATAAGTTTTGCAGTTCCGATAAGACATATATAGATATATACATTTCATACCTATTTCCCTTCAAACTTGTAAAACTAATTACGCTTTACATAACCAGTTCCGAATCTTATGCTCAATCTATAATGAGCTCCCTAACTTATTTCATGGTGCCACTTCTAGTGCCTCTCTTAAAATAATAGTTTTGTATCATTTGTCTATATGTTCGCGATCTTCGTAGTCGTACGCTAAGCGATGTGCCCCTCGGTCAGTTGGGCGGGAGGTGGTTTGCGTAAGGCTTGGTTTGACAAGCCGGTGCTTGGTATCGTTTGAATGTACTGTCTCTTTTAGTACATCTCCGTCCAAATAATAATTCAATAAAAGCATGTGTCTAAATTATATTTTACTTCTTACATGCATTATTTTATTCATTCAGGAGAAAATAAGCAAACATTTTATTAAAATTGGTCGTAAATACAATGAGAATGTAATAGATAGAGAGGTAACAAGAATACCCCTCCACTGTTAAAAAAAAATCGTAGACGTACGCTTAAGCTCGTCTCCCCCTTCTTCTTTGTGCTCGTTTATCACTTGTGTGCTTATACTACTGGTCCCGCGGCCATATTTGATTTAGTTTTTGTTTCGATTGCTCATGTGTTCTCGTATGTATTCGGCACTGTCTGTCTATGCTGAAAGCCTAGTACATATTTCGAAGCATGAACTCTTATAGTTATGAATAATTTGTGACTTGGGTGTGATGAAATTGTTAAATAATACGTATAATATAGAATTAATATTTTTTTTATTCTATTTAAGTACAAAATTAAAACAATAAAAATAAGTTATGTCAATATAAATTATTAATAATATAAATTAATATATATAAATTTTTGTATATATTATATTTATTAATCATTCATTAATTTCATTTTAGAAGCAAATTTGTTTGCATTATACTAATTTGTTCTGTCGACACCAAAAAGTCTGCAAATGACCTGCTGCATGTGTGTGCACTATGCTTCATCGCAGACCTATGGTTAAGCTCGTCTCGCCGATTCTTCTTTATGTCTTGTGTTTGGTTATAGTTCTGGACCTGCCTCAATATTCGAATTCGTCCGTCTTTTTGTGTATGCATGTGAACATTCTAACGGGAATTGGCAAAAGGTCTGCAGACGGACTGCTGTATGTGGCCTCGCGCCGTCTTTTTGTATATGCATTTCTGTACGCCCAGCGGCAATAGGCAAAACGCAAAAATACGAACAACAACAACACGTGATGGTTGTCGTTGCTGAAACGCACAAGCTGCATAATGTTGTTTTAATACCCTTTATTAAAAAATGCAATTAAGCTCTATGAAATTATTAATATATATTTATAATACACGGACAATTCATGTTAATTATCTGAATGGAAAATGCGTTTATTTTATGGTTAGTGTTCATTTAGTATTTATTCATTTAAAACCTGTTCAATAAGTTATTAATGATCTACCTAATTCCAAATATATACATACGCATATATATTTTCGAAGTCATATCTAAGTATCTCACATTTGGGCTTACAATTGCACAAAGTTATTATAAAGTCTATACTACCCTCCCATACTACCCTATATCTAAGGCATTGGCAAGCAGATTGAACTAAAAGTCGAAAATTGAGAAACTCAAGTTCTGCGACAACAACAAGAGGAATGAAGTAAGGCAACACTTAATCGTTGTCTCACGCATCGCACTCTTCGCGATCAAGACAAAAGCGAAAAAGAATAATGGCCGACAAATTCCCAACGAGTAGACAGGGAAATTTCCCCACGAGCTTAACCACAAGTTTATTCCCTTCTGTTAAAAAGAGGGGTACTCTTGTTTCCACTCTATCTGTATTACATTCTCATTGCGTAAATACACAGCACAAAAATGTGGATATACACATCATCAATTGATCATATTTTGGCCACCTCACAGATAAGTTTGTCGATTGGATAAGTAAAAAAAAATAAAATAAAAATATAAAGTAAAACACCCAAAACTTTAATGATATGGAAATAATTTGTTTTGACCTAGTTTCTTTTCACAACGTTAATCTCCTTGAGCAGTTGAGGTTCTTTCAGTACTGCAACATTAACAGTTGGTTAAGTAAAAAAAAAAAAAAAAGTGAAACACCCAAAACTTTAATGATATGGAAATATTTTGATCAATAATTTGTTTTAACGTAGTGTCGTATCAAAAACTTGATCTCCTGGAGCAGTTGAGGTCCTTTCAGGACTGCAACACTGCATTGAAAATTTCCAACTATTATTGTGCAAGCGAAAATAGTTTCCGAATATCTCAGAAAAAATATCTTGTAAGGAAAACGCTATCAGGTATATTGCTACCAAACTTAGTCACTCTAGCATAAAAACCTTCAAGCATATTTCAATATCGTTTTTACAATATGGTTGTCTGGGGGAGAAGAGATGAGCGTGGCCTCCAATTAATAATACCTATATATCTATATCACTTCAAGCTTCTTACTTTAACTATGCTATCATAACCCTTTTCGGATCATATGTGCAACATATAACGATCTTTCCTACTTAATACATAGTGTCACTCCTATTTGCTTTCTTAAAAAACTAGTCTTGTGTCATATGTCTTTATGTTCGCGATCTTCGTAACCGCACGGTTACAACCCTCGGTCGATCGGGCGGAAGGTGGGTCGCTTTGTGGTTGGGTCCGCGCTATAACAAGCCGCTGCTCTGTATCGTTGTGCCACTTGAATGTACTGCCCGTTGGTACATCTACGTCCAATAATAATAAACATTTACAATGTAGAATCATGCAGAGATAATAGACACTGAAGATACGGAGGGTAGCGACAAAACAGCAACATCATAGTCAAAGAGAATTTAAGATATACAGAGTGGAAAACAGAGTACCCCTCCACTGTTTAAAAAAAAAGTCCCAGTCGTACGGTTAACCTCGTCTCGTCCCTTCTTCTTTATGTCTTGTTTATCGCAATGAGAATGTAATACAGATAGAGTGGAAACAACAGTACCACTCCACTGTTAAAAAAAAGTCCCAGACGTACGGTTAAGCTCGTTTCGCTCCTTCTTCTTTGTGCTTGTTTATCGCTTGTGTGCTTATATTTCTGGGCCTGCCTCAATATTTGAATTCGTTTTTGCTTTGATTGCTGATGTTTTCTCGTATGTATTCGGCACTGTCTGTTTATGCTGAAAGCCTAATACATATTTTGAAGCAGGAACTTGTATAGTTATCAATACTTTGTGACTTTGAATTCAATGAGAATGTAATACAGATAGAGTGGAAAGCAGAATCCCCTCTTTCTTAACAGAAGAGAATAAACCAATGAGAATGTAATACAGAGAAGGGATTAAACCATTGAGAATGTAATACAGATATAGAGGAAAATAGAGTACCCTTCTTTTTAACAGAAGGGAATAAACTTGTGGTTAAGCTCGTGGGGAAATTTCCCTGTCTACTCGTTGTGAAGTGGTCGGCCATTATTCTTTTCGCTTGTTGCCTTACTTCATTCCTCTTGTTGTTGTCGCAGAACTTGAGTTTCTCAATTTTCGACTTTTAGTTCAATCTGCTTGCCAATGCCTTAGATGGAGGGTAGTATGGGAGAGCATTATAGACTTTATTATAAATTGTGCAATTGTATGGCCAAACGTGAGATACTTAAATATGACTTCCAAAATATATATGTTTATATATATTGAGAATTACGTAGATCCTTAATGACTTTTTGAACAGGTTTAAAATGAATAAGTACTAAATTAACACTAACCATAAAATAAAATAATTTTGCATCAAATACTTCACATTAATTGTCCTGGTATTAAGTGAAAATATATTAATAATTTCGTTGAGCTAAATTGAATATTGTAATAAAGGGTATTAAAATTACATTATGCAGTTTGTGCGTTCCAGCAACGACTACCATCACGTGTTGTTGTTGTTCGATCTTTTGCGTTTTGCCTATTCCCGCTGGGCGCACAGAAATGCATACACAACAAGTAAGAAGGCTCTAGTCGAGAAATCACGACTAGACTATACCCATAACCCTTTTACTTCACGCATACAGTCAGTGCTTGCAAGTAGATGTGAGTGTGTGTATGTATACGCGTATAGTGCATACTTTCTTAATTTCAATACTCCATATCTCCAGTGTTTCTCAACCGATTTCAATAAAATTTTCACAGATTGTCAAAATTTAGTCTAATCTGCATCAAAAAGTTTTCCAAATTCAAGATTTTCTTGTTATCGATCACATGTGTATATCGGAAACGGGAAGAGTTATCGAAAATTTAAAACAAACTTGTACTTCGCGGGAACTAGGCGAGGTTATGTACCAAATCTGGAGTCTCTAGCTCTTATAGTCTCTGAGATCGACGCGTTCATACATACGGACGGACGGACGGACAGACGGACATGGCTATATCGACTCGGCTGTTGATGCTGATCAAGAATATATATACTTTATGGGGTCGCAGATGCTTACTTCTCCCATTATACCCTTTTTACCCATTTTCAATGGGTTAAGGGTATAAAAAGACGGACGAATTCAAATATTGAGGCAGGTCCAGAACTATTACCAAACAAGACATAAAGAAGAAAGGGCGAGACGAGCTTAACCATAGGTCTGCGATGAAGCGATAGTGCACACACATACAGCAGGTCATTTGCAGACTTTTTGGTGTCGACAGAAAAAAATATAATGCAAAAAAAATAATTTGATTCTAATGAAATAAATGAATGATTAATAAATATAATATATACATAAAATTATATATATATTAATTTATATTATTAATAATTTAAATTTAAATAACTTATTTTTATAGTTTTAATTTTTTACTTAAATAGAATAAAAAAAAATATTAATTTTATATAATACGTATTATATAACAATTTCATCACACCCAAGTCAAAAAGTATGGATAACTATGGAGTTCATGCTTCGAAATATGTACAAGGCTTTCAGCATATACAGACAGTGCCGAATACATACGAGAAAACATCAGCAATCAAAGCAAAAACTAATTCAAATATTGAGGCAGGCCCAGAAGTATAAGCACACAAGCGATAAACAAGCACAAAGAAGAAGGAGCGAGACGAGCTTAACCGTACGTCTGGGACTTTTTTTTTCAATTTTGGAGGGGTACTCTATTTTCTACTGTATTACATTCTTATTGAAAAAAACCTATTCTGAGAGGTGTAATTAGTAAACATGTAGTTTTTGAGTAAAATGTTTAACTTTAACAAACTGTGCATAGTGTTTGGAAAATTACCCTATAAATAATTTAAGAGTGACGGGGACAACACCGCTATTACCGTCGACGAGAGCAGGAAGCTTCCTTCAAAACCGGATACTCATTTGCCAACAGTTTCAAACGAACTTCCGCTCCAACTCGACATGCAGAAGCATCACCAGCTACCATAAACAAGTAAGAAGGCTCTAGTCGAAAAATCCCGACTAGACATTACCCTGAACCCTATACTTTACGCGTACAGTAAGTACGTATGTATGTGTGTGTGTCGATGTACGCGTATAGTGTATATCTCTGCTGTTTCTCAACAAACAATTTTGTACTGCTTAGAGATTAGGCAAGCTAATGTTCCAAATCTGGAGTCTCTAGCTCTTATAGTCTCTGAGATCGACGGGTTCGTACATACGGACAGACGGACATGGCTATATCGACTCGGCTGTTGATGCTGATCAAGAATATATACACTTTATGGGGTCGCAGATGCTTCCTTCTGCCTGTTACATACTTTTGCACAATACCATTATACCCTTTTTACCCATTTTCAATGGGTTAAGGGTATAAAAAGAAGGGACGAGACGAGCTTAACCGGTCGTCTGTGACTTTTTTTTAACAGTGGAGGGGTACTCTGTTTTCCACTCTGTATATCTTAAATTCTCTTTGGTCGATACAATGAGAATGTAATACAGATAGAGAGGTAACAAGAATACCCCTCCACTGTTAAGAAAAAAGTCCCAGCCCTGTGGTTAAGCTCGTCTCCCCCCTTCTTCTTTGTGCTCGTTTATCACTTCTGTGCTTATACTACTAGTCCCGCGGCCATATTTGATTTAGTTTTTGTTTCGATTGCTCATGTGTTCTCGTATGTATTCGGCACTGTCTGTCTATGCTGAAAGCCTAATACATATTTCGAAGCATGAACTCTTTGTTAGTCTCTTAGTTATCAATACTTTGTGACTTGGGTGTGATGAAATTGTTATATAATACCTATAATATAAATTTAATATTTTTTTATTAAAAAATTAAAACAATAAAAATAAGTTATTAAAATTTAAATTATTAATAATATAAATTAATATATATATATATTTTATGTATATATTATATTTATTAATCATTCATTTATTTCATTAGAAGCAATAATTTGTTTGCATTATACAAATTGTGTTCTGTCGACACCAAAAAGTCTGCAAATGACCTGCTGCAGATGGCCTAGGCCCCGTCATTGTGTGTATGCATGTGTGTGCTCTATCGCTTCATCGCAGCCCTATGGTTAAGCTCGTCTCGTCGATTCTTCTTTATGTCTTGTGTTTGGTTATAGTTCTGGACCTGCCTCAATATTCGAATTCGTCCGTCTTTTTGTGTATGCATATGAACAATTCTAACGGGAATTGGCAAAACGTCTGCAGACGGCCTGCTGTATGTGGCCTCGCGCCGTCTTTTTGTGTATGCATTTCTGTGCGCCCAGCGGCAATAGGCAAAACGCAAAAGATCGAACAACAACAACACGTGATGGTTGTCGTTGCTGGAACGCACAAACTGCATAATGTTATTTTAATACCCTTTATTAACAAATGCAATTAAGCTCTATGAAATTATTAATATATATTTTTAATACACGGACAATTCATGTTAATTATCTGAATGGAAAATGCGTTTATTTTATGGTTAGTGTTAATTTGGTATTTAGTCATTTTAAACCTGTTCAATAAGTCATTAATGATCTACCTAATTCCCAATATATATATACGCATATATATTTTGGAAGTCATATTTAAGTATCCCACGTTTGGCCATGCAATTGCACAAAGTTCTTATAAAGTCTATACTACCCTCCCATAATACCCTCGATCTAAGGCATTGGCAAGCAGATTGAACTAAAAGTCGAAAAATGAGAAACTCAAGTTCTGCGACAACAACAAGAGGAATGAAGTAAGGCAACAGTTAATCGTTGTCTCATGCTTCGTCCTCTTCGCGACAAAGCAATAGCGAAAAACAATGATGGCCGACCACTTCTCCACGAGTAGAACAGGGAAATTTTCCCCACGAGCTTAACCACAGGTTTAGTCCCTTCTGTTAAAAAGAGGGGTACTCTTGTTTCCACTCTATCTGTATTACATTCTCATTGGGTCGATATAGCCATGTCCGTCTATCCCACTGTTTGTCTGTATGTATAAACTGTCGTTCTTAAATACTGTAGGAGCTAGACATTCAAATTTGGAACATTAGCTAGCCTCAATGAGAATGTAATACAGATAGAGTGGAAACAAGAGTACCCCTCTTTTTAACAGAAGGGACTAAACCTGTGGTTAAGCTCGTGGGGAAAATTTCCCTGTTCTACTCGTGGAGAAGTGGTCGGCCATCATTGTTTTTCGCTATTGCTTTGTCGCGAAGAGGACGAAGCATGAGACAACGATTAACTGTTGCCTTACTTCATTCCTCTTGTTGTTGTCGCAGAACTTGAGTTTCTCATTTTTCGACGTTTAGTTCAATCTGCTTGCCAATGCCTTAGATCGAGGGTATTATGGGAGGGTAGTACAGACTTTATAGTAACTTTGTGCAATTGTATGGCAAAACGTGAGATACTTAAATATGACTTCGAAAATATATATGCGTATGTGTATATTGGGAATTAGGTAGATCATTAATAACTTATTGAACAGGTTTAAAATGAATAAATACTAAATTAACACTAGCCATAAAATAAACGCATTTCCCATTCAGATAATAAACATGAATTGTCCGTGTATTAAAAATATATATTAATAATTTCATAGAGCTTAATTGCATTTTTTAATAAAGGGTATTAAAGTACATTATTCAGTTTGTGCGTTCCAGCAACGACAACCATCACGTGTTGTTGTTGTTCGATCTTTTGCGTTTTGCCTATTGCCGCTGGGCGCACAGAAATGCATACACAAAAAGACGGCGCGAGGCCACATACAGCAGGCCGTCTGCAGACGTTTTGCCAATTCCCGTTAGAATTGTTCATATGCATACACAAAAAGACGGACGAATTCGAATATTGAGGCAGGTCCAGAACTATAACCAAACACAAGACATAAAGAAGAATCGGCGAGACGAGCTTAACCATAGGGCTGCGATTAAGCGATAGAGCACACGCATGCATACACACAATGACGGGGCCTAGGCCATCTGCAGCAGGTCATTTGCAGACTTTTTGGTGTCGACAGAACAAATTTGTATAATGCAAACAAATTATTGCTTCTAATGAAATAAATGAATGATTAATAAATATAATATATACATAAAATATATATATATATATTAATTTATATTATTAATAATTTAAATTTTAATAACTTATTTTTATTGTTTTAATTTTTTGCTTAAATAGAATAAAAAATAGTAATTTTATATTTTTACGTATTATATAACAATTTCATCACACACAAAGTATTCATAACTATAAGAGTTCATGCTTCGAAATATGTATTAGGCTTTCAGCATAGACAGACAGTGCCGAATACATACGAGAACACATGAGCAATCAAAACAAAAACTAAATCAAATATGGCCGCGGGACTAGTAGTATAAGCACAGAAGTGATAAACGAGCACAAAGAAGAAGGGGGGAGACGAGCTTAACCACAGGGCTGGGACTTTTTTCTTAACAGTGGAGGGGTATTCTTGTTACCTCTCTATCTGTATTACATTCTCATTGGGCCACCACTAGTACTCAATGAGAATGTAATACAGATAGAGTGGAAACAAGAGTACCCCTCTTTTTAACAGAAGGGACTAAACCTGTGGTTAAGCTCGTGGGGAAAATTTCCCTGTTCTACTCGTGGAGAAGTGGTCGGCCATCATTGTTTTTCGCTATTGCTTTGTCGCGAAGAGGACGAAGCATGAGACAACGATTAACTGTTGCCTTACTTCATTCCTCTTGTTGTTGTCGCAGAACTTGAGTTTCTCATTTTTCGACGTTTAGTTCAATCTGCTTGCCAATGCCTTAGATCGAGGGTATTATGGGAGGGTAGTACAGACTTTATAGTAACTTTGTGCAATTGTATGGCAAAACGTGAGATACTTAAATATGACTTCGAAAATATATATGCGTATGTGTATATTGGGAATTAGGTAGATCATTAATAACTTATTGAACAGGTTTAAAATGAATAAATACTAAATTAACACTAGCCATAAAATAAACGCATTTCCCATTCAGATAATAAACATGAATTGTCCGTGTATTAAAAATATATATTAATAATTTCATAGAGCTTAATTGCATTTTTTAATAAAGGGTATTAAAGTACATTATTCAGTTTGTGCGTTCCAGCAACGACAACCATCACGTGTTGTTGTTGTTCGATCTTTTGCGTTTTGCCTATTGCCGCTGGGCGCACAGAAATGCATACACAAAAAGACGGCGCGAGGCCACATACAGCAGGCCGTCTGCAGACGTTTTGCCAATTCCCGTTAGAATTGTTCATATGCATACACAAAAAGACGGACGAATTCGAATATTGAGGCAGGTCCAGAACTATAACCAAACACAAGACATAAAGAAGAATCGGCGAGACGAGCTTAACCATAGGGCTGCGATTAAGCGATAGAGCACACGCATGCATACACACAATGACGGGGCCATCTGCAGCAGGTCATTTGCAGACTTTTTGGTGTCGACAGAACCAATTTGTATAATGCAAACAAATTATTGCTTCTAATGAAATAAATGAATGATTAATAAATATAATATATACATAAAATATATATATATATATTAATTTATATTATTAATAATTTAAATTTTAATAACTTATTTTTATTGTTTTAATTTTTTAATAAAAAAATATTAAATTTATATTATAGGTATTATATAACAATTTCATCACACCCAAGTCACAAAGTATTGATAACTAAGAGACTAACAAAGAGTTCATGCTTCGAAATATGTATTAGGCTTTCAGCATAGACAGACAGTGCCGAATACATACGAGAACACATGAGCAATCAAAACAAAAACTAAATCAAATATGGCCGCGGGACTAGTAGTATAAGCACAGAAGTGATAAACGAGCACAAAGAAGAAGGGGGGAGACGAGCTTAACCACAGGGCTGGGACTTTTTTCTTAACAGTGGAGGGGTATTCTTGTTACCTCTCTATCTGTATTACATTCTCATTGACACAAAAAGACGGACGAATTCGAATATTGAGGCAGGTCCAGAACTATAACCAAACACAAGACATAAAGAAGAATCGACGAGACGAGCTTAACCATAGGGCTGCGATGAAGCGATAGAGCACACGCATGCATACACACAATGACGGGGCCTAGGCCATCTGCAGCAGGTCATTTGCAGACTTTTTGGTGTCGACAGAACAAATTTGTATAATGCAAACAAATTATTGCTTCTATGAATGATTAATAAATATAATATATACATAAAATATATATATATATTAATTTATATTATTAACAATTTAAATTTTAATAACTTATTTTTATTGTTTTAATTTTTTGCTTAAATAGAATAAAAAATAGTAATTTTATATTTTTACGTATTATATAACAATTTCATCACAAAGTATTCATAACTATAAGAGTTCATGCTTCGAAATATGTACTAGGCTTTCAGCATAGACAGACAGTGCCGAAAACATACGAGAAAACATGAGCAATCAAAGCAAAAACTAAATCAGATATGGCCGCGGGACCAGTAGTATAAGCACAAGTGATAAACGAGCACAAAGAAGAAGGGGGGAGACGAGCTTAACCACAGGGCTGGGACTTTTTTCTTAACAGTGGAGGGGTATTCTTGTTACCTCTCTACCCTATTACATTCTCATTGAGCTAGCCTAAGCCCTGGGCAGTAAAAGTTTGTTTCAAATTTTCGATAACTCTTCCCGTTTTCGATATACACATGTAATCGTTCAGACGATGACAGATGATACGCATCGACGAACTTGAGCGTCGGGCAACGGAAGCCAGGAAGAGACGCTAGTAGTTTGGCTGGGGCGAAAGTCCATTATCAACCTAATGGCTGGAAATAAACAGCGATGGGAGGCGACCAGCAACTTTGCAGCGGTCTTAATGTGCGAGCTCAGACGTCTCGAGAGAGAAAGAGCTATGATGGATTGCGCAGCTCGGGCTACGCAATGCCTCACGGTAGTCCCGCGGAAAACATAAGCTTAGATTTACAGCATAGTATAATCCTCGATTTGTGTACATATTAATAAATTAATTTAAAAAAAATAAACATGCTTGCAAGCACAAACTACGAGCTAAGTATAGAGTTCAGAGTATCTTCTAATCGGGATTTCTCGACTAGAGCCTTCTTACTTGTTTTATAATAATTAAGTTTAATTAATACGATAATTGGTACTTTTTAAAGTTTTCAGTTTTGAGAAAAGTGGTAAAAACATTCGAAAGATATAATAGCTCCACTAATGCATTCTTTGCAAAACGGTAAGCATAACCAAATTTCAACTGGGCTTTGGTGGTATTTAAAGAAATTTGTGAAAATTTCTCAGCGGTTGAGAAGAACCTCAATGGGAAAAACAAAAGCCGCAAAAGGCCCAATGTTGTGTTGTCGTTGGATCCAAAAATGTCTGAAAGCGTTCTAAGCAAAGTTGATCCGAAAAATATAAATATAAATAATTTAAAATCACTTTCTGTCTCTCCTCCAAACTCTGTCGGGATACAAAATGTAAATAAAACTTCTCCCATGGAAGTTGTATCTTCTTCATATATACCACCTTCGTCAGACAACTCTGTGTACGAAGCATTTTTGTCTGCCATTCGTTCTGTCTCAGCAATGCTCTCTGATCTTGACTTCTTAATAGTCCTTGGTGATTTCAACATTTCTGAAATCACTTGGATCGCCAGTCCTGATTCGTGTGCTTTAACACCCACGGCTCACAATGATTTTATAATAGTCTTATTTGGACTGTCATTAAGTCAAATCAATGCAGTCCCAAACTAACTGAATAAAATGCTTGACCTGATTTTTGCCTTGGATATAGCCCCCTATCCGTTTCAAGATCTAACCCATTATCGTATACCGAAGATTTATACCATCCCACATTAGAAGTAATGGTCACTATACCTACCCAAGTGAAAAGCCTTGAAGTGAATCCATTAAGTTATGTCCGTCAATTTTGAAAACAAATTTTGAAAAACTAACATGGCTTTTACCCAGACTGACTGGTCTTGCCTCAACAGGTCTGATATCTTGGATGTGGCAATCAGTATTTTTATACCCTTAACCCATTGAAAATGGGTAAAAAGGGTATAATGGATTTGTGCAAAAGTATGTAACAGGCAGAAGGAAGCATCTCCGACCCCATAAAGTATATATATTCTTGATCAGCATCAACAGCCGAGTCGATATAGCCATGTCCGTCTGTCCGTCTGTCCGTCTGTCCGTCTGTCCGTCCGTCCGTCCGTCCATCCGTATTTATGAACGCGTCGATCTCAGAGATTATAAGAGCTAGAGACTCCAGATTTGGTATATAAGCTCGCCTAATCCCAAGGCAGTACAAGTTTGTTTTAGATTTTCGATAACTCTTCCCGTTACCGATATACACATGTAATCGATAACAACAAAATCTTCAATTTAGAATACTTTTTGATGCAGTTTGAAAGATTAGACTAAATAAAGACAATCTGTGAAAATTTTATTGAAATCGGCTGAGAAACACTGGAGATATGGAGTATTGAAATTAAGAAGGTATGCCCTATACGCGTATACATACAGACACTCACACATACTTGCAAGCACTGACTGTATGCGTAAATTATAGGGTTAAGGGTATAGTCTAGTCGGGATTTCTCGACTAGAGCCTTCTTACTTGTTTACAATACTTTATACTCTGTATTTGATTTGTGTGTCCCAGTTGGTAAGCCTTTCAGGTCTAGCAAGCGTGCATGGTTGACAATTGACAATTTTGAAAAACAAAAAATTGAAACTGTAAAAGATTTTCAAAATAACTAAATCAAACGCAGCTTATTCTTTATACATGATTGGCAGATCCAATTTTCAGTCCTTAATAACAATTGTTATAGGAATTACATGTCTAGTTGTAAGCTTCAGTTACAGCGGGATCGCAAGCGGTTTTTATACCCTAAACCCATTGAAAATGGGAAAAAGGGTATACAAGTTTTGTGCAAAAGTATGTAACAGGCAGAAGGAAACATGTCCGACCCCATAAAGTATATATATTCTTGATCAGCATCAACAGCCGATTCGAAAGCCATGTCCGTCTGTCCGTCCGTATGTATGAACGCGTCGATCTCATATAAGAGCTAGAGACTCCAGATTTGGTACATAAACTCGTCTAATCCCTAGGCAGTACAAGTTCGTTTTTAATTTTCGATAACACTTCCCGTTTCCGATATACACATGTGATCGATAACAACAAAATCTTGAATTTGGAAAACTTTTTGATGCAGTTTCAAAGATTAGACTAAATAGTGACAATCTGTGAAAATTTTATTTTATTGAAATCGGTTGGGAAACACTGGAGATATGGAGTATTGAAGTTAAGAAAGTATGCACTATACGCGTATACATATACACACTCATACACACTTGCAAGCACTGACTGTATGCGTAAAGTATAGGGTTCAGGGTATAGTCTAGTCGGGATTTCTCGACTAGAGACTTCTTACTTGTTTGATTTTGTTAATGCAAAGCGAAGGTCATCCAAACTACCATCTAACGTATTCTTTGATGACTGAACCGCCAACTCGGATGAGGCGATTGCTCATCTCTTTGCAAATTTTTTTCAAACGACATATGCTTCATGTCACCATGAAATTGTTTTGCCATACCCTTATCATTTAAATGGATTGCATTTTTGGACCAGAAATTACAGAAAGTTCTTTACTAAGCGACCTACAAGGCCTTAAGCCCATTTTCTCCCCTGTGTGCTGCGATGCTGTGCTCAGGGACCCCTAAAGCCTTTCCACAAATTGTTCAGTCTATATCTAAAGTTATGCTATTTCCCGAAAATTTGGAAAAGTTCCTTTATTATTCCTTTACATAAAACAAGTAAAAAGGCTCTAGTCGAGAAATCCCGACTAGACTATACCCTTAACCCTATACTTTACGCATAGAGTCAGTGCTTACAAGTATGTGTGAGTGTATGTATGTATACGCGTATAGTGCATACTTTCTAAACTTCAATACTCCATATCTCCAGTGTTTCTCAACCGATTTCAATAAAATTTTCACAGGTTGTCTTTATTTAACATAATCTTTTAAACTGCATCAAAAGTTTTCCAAATTCAAGATTTTGTTGTTATCGATCACATGTGTATATCGGAAACGGGAAGAGTTATCGAAAATCTAAAACAAACTTGTACTGCCTTGGGATTAGGCGAGATTATGTACCAAATCTGGAGTCTCTAGCTCTTATAGTCTCTGAGATCGACGCGTTCATACATACGGACGGACAGACGGACAGACGGACAGACGGACGGACGGACAGACGGACATGGCTATATCGACTCGGCTGTTGATGCTGATCAAGAATATATATACTTTATGGGGTCGGAGATGCTTCCTTCTGCCTGTTACATACTTTTGCACAAATCCATTATACCCTTTTTACCCATTTTCAATGGGTTAAGGGTATAAAAAGGAATAAATCAAATGTAAAAAACTATAGAGGGATGACAAAATTGTCTGCTATTCCGAAAATTTTTGAAAAACTAATCACTTCCCATCTGCTGCATCTTTGCAAATCCATTGTTTCACCGTATCAACACGGATTTATGAAACAAAGATCCACTACCACAATTTTGTTAGAATTTACTTCATTTGTACTTAGGGGTTTCCAGAATAAAATGCAAACTGACGTTATTTATACAGACTTCAGTAAGGCTTTTGATTCCGTTAATCACTATCTCTTGATCCATAAATTACTCCTCTTGGGCAACAAAGCTGATGTAAAGCTTTGTATCTCGGCAAAATATTCTCACTCAGCTCAACAATTACAATCTGATTTTAATAATTTTCAAACTTGGTGAAATATAAATTTTTCTCAGTTGGAAAAAAAAAACTCTTTATACTTCTCTTGTGCGCCCGAATCTAGAATATGGATCTTGTATTTGGTACCCCAATTACAGAATTCATCAGGACAGATTAGAATCGGTGCAAAAGCAATTTCCGCTTTTCGCTCTCAGGGGTCTTCCCTGAAATACTAACATTAACCTACCTTATTACGGTAGTAGACTCTTACTAATAAATTTGACATCTCTATCTGATCGCAGAACAATGCTAAGTGTTGTTTTTTTTACAAAAACTTATTAATGGTGAAATTGATTCTTCTCAACTGGTTAGCCAAATAAGTTTTGCAGTTCCGATAAGACATATATAGATATATACATTTCATACCTATTTCCCTTCAAACTTGTAAAACTAATTACGCTTTACATAACCAGTTCCGAATCTTATGCTCAATCTATAATGAGCTCCCTAACTTATTTCATGGTGCCACTTCTAGTGCCTCTCTTAAAATAATAGTTTTGTATCATTTGTCTATATGTTCGCGATCTTCGTAGTCGTACGCTAAGCGATGTGCCCCTCGGTCAGTTGGGCGGGAGGTGGTTTGCGTAAGGCTTGGTTTGACAAGCCGGTGCTTGGTATCGTTTGAATGTACTGTCTCTTTTAGTACATCTCCGTCCAAATAATAATTCAATAAAAGCATGTGTCTAATTTATATTTTACTTCTTACATGCATTATTTTATTCATTCAGGAGAAAATAAGCAAACATTTTATTGAAATTGGTCGTAAATACACAGCACAAAAATGTGGATAATATTTTGATCACATCACAGATAAGTGTGTCGATTGGATAAGTAAAAAAAAATAAAATAAAAATATAAAGTAAAACACCCAAAACTTTAATGATATGGAAATAATTTGTTTTGACCTAGTTTCTTTTCAAAAAGTTAATCTCCTTGAGCAGTTGAGGTCCTACAACAGTTAACAGTTGGTTAAGTAAAAAAAAAAATAAAATAAAGTAAAACACCCAAAACTTTAATGATATGGAAATATTTTGATCAATAATTTGTTTTGACCTAGTGTCTTATCAAAAACTTGATATCCTGGAGCAGTTGAGGTCCTTTCAGGACTGCAACACTGCATTGAAAAATTCCAACTATTATTGTGCAAGCGAAAATAGTTTGCGAATATCTCAGAAAAAATATCTTGTAAGGAAAACGCTATCAGGTATATTGATACCAAACTTAGTCACTCTAGCTTAAAAACGTTCAAGCATATTTCAATAACGTTTTTGCAATATGGTTGTCTAGGGGAGAATAATACCTATATATCTATATCACTTCAAGCTTCTTACTTTAACTATGCTATCATAACCCTTTTCGGATCATAGTTCTTCTTACTCTACATATTTCTTAGACGAATTTCAATTGACACTGACTATCTTACCACATTATATGTCTAGAATTTGTTTCTCTAAATATAACACACCTATTGCCCTGAGTACGATAAAAACCATATAGATACAAAAACCTATTCTGAGAGGTGTAAATAGTAAACAATATATTTTTTGAGTAAATTGTATAGCTTTCACAAACTGTGCAAGGTGTTTGGAAAATTACCCTATAAATAATTTAAGAGTGACGGGGACAACACGATAGCAGGAAGCTTCCTTCAAAACCGGATACTCATTTGCCAACAGTTTCAGAAGCATCGCCTGCTACCATAAACAAATAAGAAGGCTCTAGTCGAGAAATCCCGACTAGACATTACCCTGAACCCTATACTTTACGCGTACAGTCGTGCTTACAAGTATGTATGTGTGTGTGTCGATGTACGCGTATAGTGTATATCTCCGCTGTTTCTCAACCGATTTCACCAAAAAAGTTCACAGATTGTCATTATTTCGTCTAATGATTCAAACTCAGTTTGAGTTTTCCAAATTCAAAATTTTGTTGTTATCGATCACATGTGTATATTGGAAACGGGAAGAGTTATCAAAAATTTGTATCCAACTTGTACTGCCTAGGGATTAGGCGAGCTAATGTTCCAAATCTGGAGTCTCTAGCTAATATAGTCTCTGAGATCGCCGCTTTCGTAAATACGATCAGACGGACATGGCTATATAGACTCAGCTGTTGATGCTGATCAAAAATAAGGTCGGAGACGCTGCCTTCTGCCTGTTACATACTTTTGCACAAAACCATTATACTCTTTTTACCCATTTTTAATGGGTTCAATATAAAAAAAAAAAGAACGAACCTTACAGTCATTCGCATCCAACTGCGAAATATTTAAAATCAGTAAAATACCCGCAAACAGCACGTTAAAATCAAGTAAGAAGGCTCTAATCGAGAAAGCTCGATATTCCATATCTCCGAGGTTTCTCAATCGATTTCGATGAATTCACAAATTTGCATAATTTTATTCATTGTTTCTAAAAGAATTTTCAAGTTTCCGAAACTGAAGACTTTATTGTTATCGAAACCATGTGTATATCGGAAACGGGATAAGTTATCGATAATAATCTGGAGGCTTTGCTCTTATAGTCTCTGAGATCAATGCGTTAATACATACAGACGAATATGGCTATATCGACTCGGACGTTGATGATCAATACTTTATGGGGTCAGAGATGCTTCCTTCTGTCTGTTACATACTTTTCCACAAAACCATTATACCCTTTTTACCCATGAAATGTGTTCACTATTAGTGCTATAGCGCAAAATGTTGCTTATACCTCGGAAAACGTTATTTAAAAGCTGGAAGCCTTTAAAAAAGTCCCATTTTTTAATTACACTCATGATTCAATCAATACTTTGCAAACTTAATAAGTTGGAAAATTTTTGTCTAAATTAAGGAGGCGATGAATTGTGTATGGCCAGATGCCATTAAGATTGGTATGATTTCTAAAAGTAAGCGATAGGAAAGACCTAAAGTAATTTTCACCAACCATTCCAACCTTCATCCTTAAACTTTAAAAAATTTGCATATCAATAAAAGCGTTTACTCTATGTTTAAGGAGAAAATCTAAGCATTATAAAAAAAAAAATTCAATTGAAAAAATTTCAAAACATTATATAACTTAATAACAGGTAGCTTCGCCTAACTATTTTAAATTTCGCAGCTGTATGTGTGTGTTAACGCGTACACAGTTAATGCCTTAACTACTGCGCTACAGCACTTATGTAACCCAAACTTAATCTGTCTATAATTTAGGAGAGCTTGTATTCCATATCTGGCGTCTTTAGCTTTTAGATATGAGATCGACGCGTTCATACATACGAAAAAAAAAGGAACAGACATAGCTATATTGACTCGGCAGTTGATGCTGATGATGATACTCATGCCTTTCAGTTACATACATACAATTGCACAAGCATTTTATAAATTTTTACTCATTTGATGGCTTCAGGGTGTATAGAGCTGAAAATCAAACATCGAAGAGTTATTTATACATCCAAATACAAATATATAAATTGTAATTGTATGCATGCACTTAAGTTTAAACGTGTTACAATATATCAGTGCTAACTTAAAAATGTAAACCAAAGGAAACCATTCCCAACACATACATATTTTTGTAGTATTATGTATGAACTATATATATAAAAACTTCACTGACGGGCACAAAACACGATTAGTTTTTTTACACATGAAAACATTATTCTTTACCTCTTTGCGACGGGTTAATATGGTGCCTCGAGTTCACCTTGTTGCTTAACTTGAAACATCAATTAAACATTTGTATATGTTATTTTTATAATATGCACTATTTTTTATATTTATTAAAAATCTATCATTAAATTCACAAAAAAGAAAAATAAAATAATTTTGTCCACTCTCTGTTGCGCACTATTTTACATTGAAATATAAGTTTATTCAACCAAATACATTTATGGAATTTTTTGTATTTTACATGTTACTGAAACTTTTGAGGCGTGGAGGGAAAAGCGAGAACTTTTTAGCGGATAGTAAGGGTAAACAAAGAACTCCGGACAAGGACGACCGCTGCATAGGACAATCGATGCCCGTGTTCGCAGCTAGAAAATGTGGAAAATGTATTTTTTAGTGCCTTAGCTGCGCAGCGCTTATTAGAGAGTTGAAACGAGAGAGAAAAGTGCCAGTGAGAGAAATTTAGGAAATTTCAAAGCATTTTTAATATGTGAACACCCAAACCACTGGTGGAATGCTTAAACGGTTGCTCTGTTATAGAGTTGGTGTAAACCTAAAATAAAGAGAGCCGCTGCTGTCATGAATGAATTGATATGTAGGTGCTCTATTGCGCCGTCGCATCGCAACAACAGCACTCTCTGTCATTCGTATACATTTCATAGGTATAAAGGGTATAATGGTTTTGTGAAAAAGTATGTAACAGACAGAAGGAAGCATCTCTGACCTCATAAAGTGTATATATTCGTGATCAGAGGCTATAAGAGCTATAAAGCTCGCAGTAGAAGTTTGTTTCAAATTATCGGTAACTCTCCCCGTTTCCGATTTACACATGTAATCGGTAACAATAAAATCTTGAATTTCGAAATTATGAAAAAAACTAAACATAAGGTTGAGGAACACCGGAGATATTGAAGATTGAAATTGGATCATTTTGGGGTTCACCGTCTCTCCTAGTCGAGCTTTCTCGTCTCTCTCTTTTTATACCCTTAACCCATTGAAAATGGGTAAAAAGAGTATAATGGTTTAGTGCAAAATTATGTAACAGGCAGAAGGAAGCATCTCCAATCCCATAAAGTATATATATTCTTGATCAGCATCAACAGCTGAGTCGATATAGCCAGTTCCGTCTGTCCGTCCGTCCGTCCTTCCGTATGTATGAACGCGTCGATCTCAGAGACTAGAAGAGCTAGAGACTTCAGATTTGGTACATAAGCTCGCCTAATCCCTAGGCAGTACAAGTTTGTTTTAAATTTTCGATAACTTTTCCTATTTCCGATATACACATGTGATTGATAACAACAAAATATTGAATTTGGAAAACTTTTTGATGCAGTTTGAAAGATTAGACTAAATATTGACAATCTGTGAAAATTTTATTGAAATCGGTTGAGAAACACTGGAGATATGGAGCACTGAAATTAAGAAAGTAAGCAACATACATAAATGCATACACACACTCACACATACTTACAAGCACTGACTGTATGCGTAAAGTATAGGGTTAAGGGTATAGTCTAGTCGGGATTTCTCGACTAGAGCCTTCTTACATGTTTTCCTTGTGTTAGTTCTTTAATAAGTTTCAGCCAAAAGAGAAAAATTAATTAATTAATGTTTTTGCTGTAGCCCCTATCAGAATGTATGTTTTCTGTGCCTATAAGAGGACGAAGTGTAAAAAACGTAGCTTTAAATGAATTCAGCTGAAAAAACTATCGAATAACTATCGATATTAAAAATGTATCTCTGTAGTCGGTAACTGCGGATTTAACTAAATGTGAGAAAATGTTCAAAAATCTTTAACTCACTGACTATTACACACAATATATTGTATCAATTTTATTTATTATTTTTTATACCCTTAACCCATTGAAAATGGGTAAAAAGGGTATAATGGTTTTGTGCAAAAGTATGTAACAGGCAGAAGGAAGCATCTCCGACCCCATAAAGTATATATATTCTTGATCAGCATCAACAGCCGAGTCGATATAGCCATTTCCGTCTGTCTGTCCGTCCATCCGTCTGTCCGTATGTATGAACGCGTCGATCTCAGAGACTATAAGAGCTAGAGACTACAGATTTGGTATATAAGCTGGCCTAATCCCCGCGCAGTACAACTTTGTTTCAACTTATCGGTTACTCTCACCGTTTCCGATTTACACATGTAATCGATAACAATAAAATCTTGAATTTGGAAAACTTTTTGATGCAGTTTGAAAGATTATACTAAATAATGACAATCTGTGAAATTTTATTGAAATCGCTTTAGAAACACTGGAGATATGGAGTATTGAAATTAAGAAGGTATGCACTATACGCGTGTACATACACACACTCACACATACTTGCAAGCACTGACTGTATGCGTAAAGTATCGGGTTAAGGGTATAGTCTAGTCGGGATTTCTCGACTAGAGCCTTCTTACTTGTTTTTGTTGTCGATTTGCATAGATGTAAGCATAGTTGAAGAGTTTCATATTTCAGGGGCTGCTTGGTATTTGGAAATGATGTTTTAAACTAACAATCTAATGAAAATCTGTGAAATTTTTATTGAAATCGGTTAAGAAAGACCGGAGATATACAACATTGAAGTTAAGTCAGATATGCAGTATACGCGTACACAAGCACACACATTCATATATTATTTGTAAGCGGTTTCATTTTCGCTTTGAGCAGAGACAAACAACACTTGCATTTCATATGAAAGTATATTCTCAATTGAATTAGATACATGCTGCATAATATGAATGTACTAATAGTTTCGAAAAATATAACAAAATGTTGCTGGATTTAAAATTAAAAGTGCTTCGAGAACCACGGAAGGTAAGAGCGGTAACTTTTGGTTTTTTGCCTACTTTAAGGTATGAACATGCCACCCCTTTTAGTATTGCAACGGATAAAGATCTGCCTGACATACGCGGATCCTTTCCACTCGCCGACAGGTTGCTGGTGAGCAAGGCACTTAGACCAGTACTTATTAATGAGCACTGACCGTAACCGTTTTCCCGCCGCCAACTGCATAAAATGCTGGCATTGTTTCAGCGCAAAGACTCCGCGACAGACTCGGCAGCGGAAGGAGTTTATTCCTATTGCGGTTGGATTTTGTGGACGAGGAGAAATCTTCTTTCCTTGAGGGATAACTAAGTAATGAACATGGCTTATTAGTAAATTTTTTGAAAAAATGAATGAGCAGATGAGCACATGAGGAATTGTGAGTTGGATTTTAACTTGGACAGTCGGTTCATTGGGAAGAAAAACAAGCTTGGCCATGGGCCTCTTAATTACTCCGCGTGTCGAAAGGACATATATAACATCGCATTACTGGCGTGGCATCGCATTATCCGTGATAACCACATATATCAAGGCTGTCGCAATGACTGATTGAGATTGAGATCGCTTCGACTAAGAAGTGTATGATGGCGACCGTTGCACGTGAAGCAACTGTTTGGATTGCTAGTGCAATTTTTCATGATATGGCCCCTAAAGAATCAATTCTAACACATTTTTTTTCTGTTGTATATTAGGATAATTTACTGCTGAACATAGGCGACATAGTCATAACATCATAACATAATTTTCGAAAATACTGACGCTTCGTTGCAGTTGGGTCTGTCTTGTGTGGGGTATTACGTCTTCAATCGCTTATAGAGATCGCTAGCGTTCGCTGAGGGAAGAATTCACCTTGACCTTTGATAGCTTGGAGGCCAATCAGCAGTAGAAGCGTAGACAGGCACGTGCTTCACGCCAAAGATTCGCTTCCAAAAGTTCGAGTGGTTCGCAACCACGTGATAATATGTCGGCTGGATTCAAATAAGTACGAACGTGGTTCCAAATATTCCCTTAATGCGCTCCTGAATCTGAGACATCCTGTTGGATACAAAAATAGTGATTTAGAGCATAGAAGATGTTAGGAGTAGGTTTCTGATCGCACGTAAACACAGGTGCGGTATGTGGCTTGCATGAAAGAACGCATGTATTTCCCATGATGAATGTGGCTGTAAAACAAAACGAGGGAATTTGAGCGTTCCAGCTACGGATATTTTGGAGATGTGCTCAACTCATGCAGAGTGTAGAGACTGAGGAAGCGCTTCGTTAAAATTTTTTTGCAGTCCGCTTCCTGGTCGCCATCCAGTGCAGCTTCATCGTTTGAACACCATTTGCGAATAGGAAAGGTGCCTCTACGAAGCAGCTCCTTGACCTGCTGACGAATTTTAACAACTTCTGTGTAACCAGTAACTAAATCGTCAACGTACAAACCTCCTCTTGGACGCAAGGGGCAGCGAGTTTTACTCGTCGTAAGAAAGCTGTTGCATAGCTCGAATAACTTAAAATGCCGCAGGTTTCATGTAACGAAGTGTAAGTTGTAAACCTGGACTTTATCGCTCGCGTTGTCACGCCGTAGGATGCATTGAAAGTATTGTTCTGGATTAATCACGCAAACACAACTGTACATCTTGCAGATATC
Source organism: Scaptomyza reducta (assembly GCA_035044485.1). Taxonomy (NCBI): domain Eukaryota; kingdom Metazoa; phylum Arthropoda; class Insecta; order Diptera; family Drosophilidae; genus Scaptomyza; species Scaptomyza reducta. Next base: position 393,485 of record JAWNNV010001052.1, read on the forward strand.
CCCGCATAAGGCAAATCGAAATAGAAGTAATGTGGTAAATATACTTTCGGTTGTATGCAAACAATAAAGTGTTTAGATAGAGTTCAGATGTGGTTTTTCGGAGCCATCAAAAACTCACAACTTGGTCGTCGTATTATTAAACAGTGTTGAGCAGATTGCTTGGAGGCTAATGACAAGTGCTTCAAATAAATGTATCCGGTCATGAATTGAACATACTGCAACTTTGCAGATACATTTTTGGTCAGTTTCGATTAGAGTGCATTGAGTCGATTTAGGGTACGATTGTATGAATCCCCAAGAGAATCTTCCTCTGACGGCATGTCTGCAGCATCGCAATAATTGTCGATTTCCCAGAACTTCTCTACTAAATCGAACAACAGATTTGATTCCGAATGCTTGATAGCTGCAGCTAGAAATGAGTGTTTAGGAACTGCACAGCCTCCAGACACTATCCAGCCTAATTTTGTATTCTGAAGCGTGGGTAAATGATTTGCCAGACGAAGGTGCCCAACGCAAAGCAAGTCGAACAAGTAAGAAGGCTCTATTCGAGAAATCCCGACTACACTATACCCTGAACCCCATACTTTAAGTGTACAGTCAGTGCTTGCAAGTATGTGTGTGTGTGTGTGTACGCGTATGGTACATACTTTCTTAATTTCATTGCTCCATATCTCCGGTGTTTCTCAACCGATTTCAATAAAATTTTCACAGATTGTCATTATTTCGTCTAATGCATCAAAAAGTTTTCCAAGTTCAAGATTTTGTTGTTATCGATCACATGTGTATATCGGAAACGGGAAGAGTTATCGAAAATTTAAAACAAACTTGTACTGCGCGGGGATTAGGCGAGTTGATGTACCAAATCTGGAGTCTCTAGCGCTTATAGTCTCTGAGATCGACGCGTTCATACATACGGACGGACAGACAGACAGACGGATATGGCTATATCGACTCGGCTGGTGATGGTGATCAAGAATATATATACTTTATGGGGTCGGAGATGCTTCCTTCTGCCTGTTACATACTTTTGCACAAAACCATTATACCCTTTTTACTCATTAATAAAGGTGAATTGAGAACATGACAATAGAGGAAAAAAAACATAAATGAATTTATATAAAAAGATATTTTATTGTAGTTGCTATAAGCAAATGAGTATTGTTGACGATGCCAACAACACGCGGTGTTCCCAAGCGGTTCTAGGTACTAACCGCACCCGACGCTGCTTAATTTCGGTGATCGGACGAGAGCCGATGTATTCAGCGTAGTATGGTCGTTGGCGAAAGTCCAGAGCCTAAAATACAACGTTAAATATAATATTTCAAAAAGTTTCTATCAAAAATCAATTAAAACAAGTAAGAAGGCTCTAGTCGAGAAATCCCGACTAGACTATTCCCTTAACCCTATACTTTACGAATACAGTCAGTGCTTGCAAGTATGTGTGTGTGTGTGTGTACGCGTATAGTGCATACTTTTTTAATTTCAATGCTCCATATCTCTGGTGTTTCTTAATTGATTTCAATAAAATTTTAACAGATTATCATTATTTTGTCTAATGTGTCAAACTGCATCATAAAGTTTTCCAAATTACGATTTTGTTGTTATCGATCACATGTGTATATCGGAAACGGGAAGAGTTATCCAAAAAAACAAACTTGTACTGCCTAGGGATTAGGCGAGCTTATGTACCAAACCTAGAGTCTCTAGCTCTTATTGTCTCTGAGATCGACGCGTTCATACATATGGACGGACAGACAGACGGATATTTTCTTTTATTTTTTTTTGCAAATGTTGGAGAGGGTCCGTGTGCCGTACTCCTCTGCTTCAACAGCAAGTACACCGGCTAAAACCCCTCTCCCTGTTCCTCTACTGTCGACCCACTCGACTGACCCTGGACGCTTGCCTGGGACCGTTCAACACATTACTTCCGCCAAGGTCCATTATGTGGCCCTAAAGACTATGTACTTCTTGCTCAGGCATTTCAGACTCGCTCTGAGCTTGATCTACATCGAGTTTCTTGGCTCTCAGAACTCTCTGCACGTATTGTACGACACGTCCCCAATTCCTATCTCTCTCAAGCATAACCTTTACTATATATTGTCGGGTGCAATTTCTATCTCTGTTGCCTGGTTCAGCGTCAGGCGCTGCCAGTTCCATTTACGACAACCAAAGACAGACCGTCGGGCGATGCTGCCTTTCCCATTCGGTGAAGGTACTTGCGGAAGTATCCGTGTCCACAAAAGCTGTGTTAGGTAGTAATCGACCTCACCATGCTTTCTTGTGATCCACGACTCCACGTCTGCGATAAGTCACGCAGTCCATCTCGCCCTGACTTTTCGCCTACTCCTGTTGGCTCTTTCCTCTTGAGATGCATTTTCCCTTCTCCTGCACTTCTCCTCAAGAAAGCAGCCCGCCGTTTTTTAGCCAGAAGTTGTATTGGTACCCCCCTTGCGATCACCAACACAGCAGGCTCCGAGACCGTACGATACGCCGAAACTACACTCAAGACCCCCCTTCGTTTCACCTGTGCGAGCCTCTTCCGATACATCTCTTTTTCAAGAGAATTGGCCCATATCTCTGCCCCATAGAGCAACACCGACTGAACCGCACTCATTAGGAGGCGTCGTCTGCTTGGAGACGGGCCCCCAACATTGGCCATTAGCCTACTGAGCGCAGTCACCCCACCTGCCTTGTCTGCCGCCTGTTGTATCTGATGGAAAAAGCTCAGCTTGGTGTCAATCATGATGCCAAGGTATTTGACCGCAGGTTTCGATATCACCGTAGCCTCTCCGACTCTCACTGGGATGATCGTTGGTATCCTTTTCTTGGTCAGGACTACCACTTCTGTCTTGCTTAGCGCCAGGATATATCCTTACGCAGCCCCTGCTGTGACCACATTTCTGCGAACGCCTTCTCTGGTCTCGATTATTCGGAGTAGATAAGCCGGTACCCAAGGCTGTGCTCCAGAGCCTCCATTATATCTGTCCATCTCGCCGAGTTAAACGCATTCTTTACGTCGAGAGTCACCAGACCTACCACTCGGCGCGAGTACTTACTATGGTCCTCGGCTCTTTCGACAGCTGCAACTACCTCAAGGACTGCGTCTCTGGTGGACCGGCCCGCCCTAAACCCGTACTGCCTCGGTGAGAGTCCAACTGCGTTACGGATTGCTGCCGTTAACCTGGTCCTAATTAGCTTCTCCATCACCTTTCCCGCCGCAATAGACGGTAGGACGATAGAGACTCCGGGTCGCCCTTTCCTTTGCTGATGAGCACCAACCCTGCAGTTTTCCAACACGAGAAGAAAACCCTATCAGTTAGGCAGGCATTATACATGCTCAGTAGAAGTCCGGGGTTCTGTTGGTAAACTAACTAACACCTCGTTCGGTATCCCATCCGGGCCAGGTGTCTTCTTATCCTTCATCGAAAGAACCACTTTTTCCAGGTTTCTATGGGTAAGTAGGTACTTCCCTCTGGCTCCATTCCCTTAGTGGCCTGGTCGGGTGCTGTGGGAATAGCGCAGCCACTATGTTCTCCATCGTTTTTTGTTTGTAGCCCAGTCTCCATGCGTCCCTTTCTGTGTCTTCGTCGTAATTCTCTTTTTGCGGCCTTATGTTCCGCCGACTTATCGTTTGCTTCAACTCGGTTTATCGCACGTTGTGCAACACGACGGAGCCTGTGACATTTGCTGCGCAGATCCGCTATCTCTGGTCTCCACCAGTAAACCGACTTGTTCCCGAGGCGGGGCCTACTGCCTCCCAGGCCGCACTAATGATATTCATTCTTGAAGTGGCCAATGTTTCTGCTGCTACTTCTCTATTCTGGCCGACATCCTCCATCCTTGCTGCACCCCTCGCTAGTTCCCTCTCTCGGTCCTTAACCCTCTGGTGGGGACTACCGTTGTTAACATCAAACACGATGTATTGGTGGTCACTACCGGTGTTACAAGACCCAAATGGCTGCAGTACCGAGTAGATCTGAGTACCAGTATGAAGACTCCCTATTCCGGTGTTGCTCGCTTTTCTACTGCCAACTACTGGAGCTAGTCGTTGGCCGTACGACTTCTATTTGTGTTTGCCTGGAGGACACGAATCATTGTGATATCTTATTTTTGGCCTTTCCGAGCGCCTCTTTGAACGCTCTGCAGCTTCCGAACCCTGTTTTGTGTTCAAGGTCATCTCCGCTTAGGCCCCTGTCCGCACAGATGATGCAGCGTGCTGGCGCTTCACATATCAAGGCCTTGTGCCCGGGTAGTCCACATTTATAGCACAAAGAGCTGCGATCCGGCACTTTGCACCCCTTAGCTACATGCACGTAGCCAAGGCATCTGTAGCGTTACAGATGTACGCTCCCGCACTCGACAGTAAGCCCATCCAATGGGGATCTTACCGCGCCCCAGGAAGTAAGATGCGTCGCGCGTACTCATCTCAACCACCGCTATCTTTTGTCCCCTCCATGTTGTCGGGATTAGACCGATCTTGACATCCCCAATATTGGGCATATCCCACTTAAGGGCCTCCTTTATAACAACTACCTCTGTGAGGCAGTCAAGATCCCGGATTTCCACAGCACACTTAGGCTCTAAGCAGGTCACAGCAGCCATTCCTTTGAGCGCCACCGCAATAGTGTCGCGAAAGTCACCACTCTCCTTGGATCCTGCACCGATTTCTACAAAGACACCTCCAGCTCGGGTCTCTCTCTTTCTAAATGCATTAAAATATGTCATTTTTATGCTTAACACACCCAGCGGAATTTCACAATATGTAAGTGGAAATTTACGACAAGCGAGCATGAACGCATTGTCGCTAAATCACACATAGATTACACGCACAAGTTGAAATTACGCAAAATAAATGTTCAGTGTATGCTTAACCCCAAGATCTCCTCGCAATCAGCATCTATAGTTTGCTCTGGTTGAACGGTCATTCAGGCTGCACACGACGAACAGAACTGCGATCATGCCACGCTCAATACAAGTGGCGAAAGTCGAGAATTTTCTCATTTATCTGGAAAGATTTGCAGAATCCCAAGAATCAAAATTTCGTTATTTGCTGCAAGGAGAAGAATCATCTGGGATTAAGCCATCCGAAATCTAAGCGTACATGCACCGTCTTGCTCCGTACCCAAGTTGTGAATGCATGTTACAAAGTCTTTTCCTCGCTTAGATGCCTCTTCGCCCTATATATAAATTTAGCTAATTTAATTATGCCGACATGTTATGAGTTAGCTGAATAGCCCGGCGACACACCGGTTTTATTTGACGATAATTTCAGACTAATGTTAAATACAAAAAGATACAACGCTTAGAGCTTAAATAAATTAAAGAACGCTGAGCCTCGCATGAAATGCTGAGCCCTGCATTTTGATTCATAGCGGCCACGCAAATATGCTGTGATTGCTATGCAATGACATCCGCTCAAGTGTCACATTTACCACTTACAACTGAACGTCGACGTTCATTGACTTAAGTAATAGGAGCTGCTGTGCTCCGCGAACTAATTCGTAGCGGCTGCACAACGTAACATCCAGCCAGCTTAAGGCACCCATGTTACATTAAATGGTCGTATATTTTGCATTATCAACTATTACCTGCAAAACTCATCATAAATAGAAGGGCCATTGTCAAAATTACTCAGAAACGTTAAGAATATTGATCAGCGCAAGATTAAATAGACACCTTAGTTAATATCGGCTTTAAATGGTTGGGTAACATGTTTGGCATATCCTTTGACAAAAGCAAATATTTCTTTGGTATGAGAATGTTAGAGATGAGATAATGGTAGTGGTCACCAGTAGTCGTTTTGCAGACTTGAATCGTTGAACATTTGCTGTTGAAAAGCTTCGCAGGGCTTTCAAAACGCGTTTGTTATCAAGTCGCTTCCCAGAACAAGGTGTATCCCCTGTATAGAGTAACAACACAATACGGCTTTGTATGCCATTTCGGGTATTTTCTTTGGAGCCTATGGGAGTAGAGCTTGCTCTAATCTAGCTCCATCGTACATAGGTCCGTCTGACTCTTTCATGGGAGACAACGATGCGATAGGACTCTCTTTATCTACAGTGTTGTTACGCCGCAACGTTTAAGAGTTATCTGGTAATTCAACTCCTTTATGCGCAAATTGTTAGTTGTTGATGTGAACTTTTTTAACAGAAGCACAACATGTGAGCCAAAATGCGTCGTAACTTGCGAGATGAATTGCTGTGTTTGCAAGTATTCAAGTATTGTTGATGAGATATGGACAGGCTTACACGCTTGGCTTTCGTGTCTAGTCGCTCGAGCTGATTAGGTGGGGCAGTCCATTTGTCTGGAGAGTCATGGCGTCCAGTTGAAACCACCAATAGAACAAATTAGCACAAAGTTCTAGTCGAGGAAATGATTGTTTTGCTGTTGCAGCCACTCAAAACTCTGAGCATAGTAAAAACACTAATATTTTCTTGTTTTTGTAAGTGGCGCGTACAAATATATATACTTTATGGGGTCGGAGAAGCTTCCTTCTGCCTTATAGTCTCTGAGATCGACGCGTTCATACATACGGACGGACAGACGGACGGACGGACGGACGGACGGACGGACGGACAGACGGACGGACGGACAGACGGACATGGCTATATCGACTCGGCTGTTGATGCTGATCAAGAATATATATACTTTATGGGGTCGGAGATGCTTCCTTCTCCCTGTTACATACTTTTGCACAAAACCATTATACCCTTTTTACCCATTTTCAATGGGTTAAGGGTATAAAAAGGCGGACGGTAAGGTATACGTGGCATACAAATTTTTTGATGCATATGTTTGAGGGAAGTGACTAGCTAAATTACCACCAAATTTGGTGACCTGAGAGGTGGTTTTGTAAAAATTAGTGGTGGCAGGTGGTAACAAGGTATCATCTTTCCTCTAAAATGTGGCATATACAAGTTAACTAATGTCAATTTCATAACTCAAATACAATATGACACCACGTCACAGCATTGTATGTTTGGCTGGAGGTTATCTAGCTGACATGCTTAGCTCAACAGCTCTTATTTCTTAAGCTATTAAACATCGAGGTTCGGTCGAAGTGATGAACACAACACCACGAGCACTTGATCTGAAGTCAAAAAACATTAACGTTCGGTTGAAGTGAAAAACATTTCACCATGACCAATTGAACGGGTCGCATAGTCGACAATCACTACATATTTGTGTGGTCGCTATGATAAGGAAATGCAAAGCTTATCACTTCATGCGAGGCCTAGCGATTTCTTCTGTCTTCGGTTTCGTAAGGATCATAATTGTACTCGAGTATTTAATCTAAAATAATTCATTAATAAAGCCAGACGTTCCGTCGGATAAATAATATAAAAGTTTCATTTTAGTTAACTTAAAAAATGGCTTTGGTAATGCAGTAACATATTAACCTAGTGATATACCAATACTATTACACACCCGAGTGTAATGAGCAACTAATTTACATATGTTTGTTTTATCGCTTGTTTGCACCACGAGGTTTACCAACTTGTTGTCGATTTCCCAGCTCACCAGCGGCGTACCGCAAATTTGCAAAGTTTAAAGTCACTAGCCTTAAGGGTGTCAAAAATGTTGCGTTTATACGGACGCACGGACGTACAGACAGGGAGACGAGCCGACGAATGGACGCCATGACGGACATTGCACAAAACTAACGGCGTTCGCAAAAAAAAAAAAAAACTTTCGCTTCTCGTATAATATACGATATTTAATTTAATAAATGTAAATATTCTCGTGCCTGCCACCCACACGTGGGGCCAGCTTTGACTATTAAGCTGCAGCATCTCCATTGGGTACACACATAGCACGTGTTGCCAATCCTCAAACGCCGCGCCGCATGGTCAGTCAGCAGGAATCCAACGCGTGGGCTAAGACGGAAGTCTCGCCGGCTGAAACTGAACCTTGCGTCCGCGAAGAATTGGAGTGTTACCAGCACCATTTCAACTGAGCTGCTACTCTCGCAATAAACATTCATCCAACAGCGTCATTTTCTACTTCCACCCAAGACCTGCCAAGTCTTAGTCACAAAGCCAGTCGTCAACTTCAACGAGCAGTTACGCGCTCTGTCAAGCAAGTTGACAGAAAGTTAGCAAGCGGGGAAGTACAAGCAATAGCAAGAACAGTGCATACTGTGCGGCAGAGATCCATACAGTATCATCCACTGATAAGTGCCTTGTCGCCGTGTCATACCACACTGAGGCAACACATAAAAAGTCTCAACGACTCCATTCAGCCGATCGCGTAAAGACGCGATCAACCGCTCACTGACTGTGATGACCAGGTACCGGTATTTCTTAACATTGATTGTTTGACCAAGCCGTAACAGCGGCGGCCAGACTGCCATGTACTAAAAATAAATAAATAAAATAAAATAAAATAAATAAGGCCGATTTGGCCGGGCAGCAACTCATTCCGCCTTTCCACAGCTCCTAAATTAAACATCAGTTCTGTACCTTCCTCTTTCAAGACTTTGCGGGAGTTTCCCTCGACAAAGCAACAAGTCGTCTGCATACACGATGAGTGGTCAAAAAGGCTCCAAGCACTTTAGAAGCATGTCATCCATGGAGTTTCATATAAATTTACCACTAATAAACCCCTGTAGGAACTGGGATCGGGTCCCTTGAGCAACGAGCGTTTTTGCTTCACACAACAAAATGTTGTCAATAAAGGAATTGATAATACTCAACATTTCTGGAAAATATTTTTTGATTAATTCCTCAAACGATCTGATTTCTGAAAGAAATAAGATACGGGAATTGGAGGAGCATGCTGAAAAGGTCCGTGTTTTCTTAACATTTAGATATTTTGCAAGTGTAGTCTTTGCTTTTAGATTCTTGGACTTTTTCTGACAACTTTCCCATCGCTAAAAGTGTCAGCACTTTTTTGCGCAGCAGCGCTCGTGCTAAACTCATCCACCGCATCCATGAATGTCGTGGTGTTCCCTAGTTAATTCTGGTACTTCGCTATGAATATACTACTTGAGCGGTGAGAAGTGTTCCACGTCCTTATATCCATATAGCGACTTGGAGTTTTTTTTTGTCAATATTGATGTTGCTTAAATCCCCTGTCACTATGGGCATTGTATTTTTCAACAACGACACAAAAGGAAGACATATTAAGGACGACACCAGCACAGTCTGCCTCGACTCTAATCAACGTGACTTACCACCGAGAGCACTCAAGCGTACCTTGTCTTCACGAGTTGGCTCTATAGAACCTTCAATATATCGAGCCCTTACCGCGAAAAAACGTAAGCGCCTGAAAATAAATTTTAAAGGAGAGGTTGTTTTTTGATTTCCTTCCCATTGGCATGGAGTATTTTAACGAAACTTTTAGCTGCTGCAATTTCGAATTTTAGAATAATTATGCTCCAGTCAATCGGCTATCTGGAGGAGAAAACATGCACATGACCAAAACCGGACGCAGCGTTTTGTATCCTAACGCAATTACAGCTTAGTTGCTGAGAACATATGCGGCATCGCCGCATATTGAGCTAAATGGATATGCTAAGACTTTCACGGAAATTACTTTATAAAAGGGTCCAACGCTTATCAGTTCTGTTGCAATAATGAATTTATATATAGCCATGTCCGATTCCTCGTATGTATTATCCACCGTGTCGCGACCGCTGATGTCTAGCAGTGGGCATTCCGCTAGGAATCGACTTTGCACGCCGTACAGTGGCCGCAATCGCAAAATTTAGCTTTCCAAAAACCAATTGATGGTCAAGTTTTCGCCCAAATTAATTGTATCTTAAGGGAACTTCAAATAGCACGACACATTGAATTTGGACAATTATTTTAATTTTACAGTGGCTCAAAGTTTTTCATTTTTCATTAAATGATTGTTTTTATTTGGTTTCAAATGTCATGTTTGGGAATGTATAAAATCCACTCCGGAAATTCCGATTTGAAAAAGTTTTTTATTTTTATAATTGCTCAAAAGGGTATAATCGTTTTGTACAAAAGTATATAGCAGATAGAAAGCATTTCCCACCCCATAAATCATATAAATTCTTGATCAGCATGTCATGTGAGAAACATAGAAGTTATACCAATGTACATATATTGTATTGATCAAAGACCACAGCAGCAGGCAGCTTTCATATGCAGGCAAGTACATACACAAATGATGCGCAGGGAACTTAAATAATTTGTGTACAGGTATATAGACACATTTAAAAGGTCTGAGTCTTTCTGTAATAAGTTGTGTTTAGTTATGAATTAAAGTCTCTTAAAGTATCGCTTAAACAACGCTTGCGCAGCAGCACTTGCACTTCCTAACATACCGCTTACATGGCAAAATTAGCCAAGTAAGGCGAATTTTGGCACTAGAATACTTTTTAGGGAAAGTTTGTAAAAAAGTAAACACTTCTCGTTTTGGTAAAAAGGATAAATATTTGACTTCTTGAATGTCAATACCACAGCCGTTGACTAAGTTAACTATAAATTTCTAAATTAATCGGTTGTGTATAGAAATTATACTGTGTTTCTGCAAGTGACTGAATCTAGAAATGTTCTGTGTTTTTTTACGTAATTGTGAAGTAGTTCTTGTATGTGTTAATTATCGTCACCAAAGAATTTAAAAAATGAAAAGTCGTTTATGATTTTTTATTTAATTCTTTTTAAGACTTTTTTACGATTAAAATTATGGTTGTTTTAGATATAAATATCATTTTTGTTTTTTAAAACGTCATACACATTGAATGTCTTTTACATACATTGACGAAAAATCCCGACTAGACGATACCCTGAACACTATAATTAGCGTGTACAGTCAGTACGTGATGCCTGTTTTTTTTTTCTCATTAATTTATTAATATATACACAAATCTAGGATTATTATGATTAAGTTTATAATAACCTAAGATTATCTAAGATTATTTGGTTTTCCGCTGCTCGGTCGGGACTACCGTGAGGTATTACGCCGCACGAGCTACGAACTTCATCATACTGCGGTTGCAGATTTTCTCTACCGAGGCGTCTGAGCCCGCACATTAAGACCACTGCAAAGTTGGTGGTCGCTTCCCATCGCTGTTTATTACCAACCATGAGATTGATAATGTGCTCTACCGAACTGCCTCCAGAAGGATACGATACGTGCTAGTCGATGGGAATTATTCCGGATATGACCATGGCTGCGTTATCTGACACTGTACTGCACGAGCTGCAAACGCGGATATCTCTTAGGCGATAATCCATTCCTCTCCTATAGCTTCATGTTTGAATGGCGTGTCATGGTACAAAATCAGTTCCGCATACACGATCGTTAACCTTAGGACGCTGTCCAAGATCAGTCGGCGCTTCTGCTTTGGTTGCCTCGTGTTAAGCATCATTCGCGAGAGAGATTTTCCTGTTCTGACTGCTTTTCTTGGTAGCTCCTCAAGATGCATTACGCCGAATTGCAAGTATCTATCTTGACTCGGTAATAAGAAAAGCAGCTGAAGCGGCCTTGCGAACGAAACAAGTGGTGTAGAATATGCAAAGAAGGCGTAGGAACACCGCCTTTTCAGCTGCCCCGTACAGGCAGCACAACGACACCGCTAATTTAATTTTCTCGTCGCTCGATTACGCGAGCGGCCGAATCTAACGTAACTTTATCACAAACCAAGTGCATACCGACTAATGTGGAGATAACAATTCTAAATATTTGTAGTTATTGAATCAATGTTTTTGGGCTAAAAATACTACTTTTACGAAAGGGTTGCAAAAAATAATGATCAAATTCTTGTAAATATTCACTTCAGCAGCAGATCGCTTCGTAAAACGCATAATTATTAAATGTCTGCGATGACGACCAAGCTCTTCATGAACAGCAAAGAAAGTGGAGCGAAAAAAGCTTTACCCACCCAAAAATCAATTTATACCAATGTAGATAAGAAATCAATGAAATAAATAATCTGTAAATCTATTAACTTGAATGCCGCGGAAGTTCATTTTAAAAAGTTTTAATATCGGAGAAAATTTTCTTGATAAATTTTATTTTTCGCTTTATTTTTACAATTATCAAATTGTAATTTACAGATAATAATATAATTTACTGTTATAACGTGGACGAGCTTTCAAATAAATTTAAAAACATATGCTTAATGGTAAAATTCAACTGAAAGAGCTGTCATAGGTTTACATTGTTTACAACAAGAAAAAACACAACATTTTTAACATATAGATTTTTTTCTTCTAATGATTGATGCTTTTGTTTTTTTTTTTTACAATTTTTATGTCTTCAACTCATTTATACCATCAACTTACTGGTTTTTAACTTTCCGATTACAAAAATAACCAATCAAACAATCAAAAAGTATGCAATTTTTTTTTTTAGATTAACTGAATAGTAGTGCTTTCGACTACTTATGTTAAAAAAATGTTGATGTTCCACAAAAAATGTTACACTAATAAACAATTAATATGGTAGGTTTTTTTTTTATGCGAAGTTGGCATATGCCTCAATTTAATTCGCTAACGCCAATACAAAATTGTAGACAACATTTTTTTAAATTAAAATCTTCAAAGCCATGAAATTAGATTACAAATAACTCCGAAAAACTCTTTGGTTTCGAAAACATTTAAGCAACGAAGGAGCAACATGTATCTTTAAATACTATTGTGTGTATTTTGTGTATGACGAGAGAGCCTGCTTTCACGTATAAGATATATCATATCACTGCATAGATTTCTAAATACAGCTTATTATAGAACTCAAAAAATTACTTAACATGCATAGTACCGAAAACAAAACAACTCCAAATTGAACATTGTATTAAAAAAGATAAAATACTATTAAGCTTAAGTCAATTGCTTGCATTTACTTCAAATGGAAGCACCGTGCACAAAGAAATAATTATCCTTAAGGTTGCCTAGCTAGCCCATGGCGTACGTTTGCTTGATCACATGTTTAGCGAGTCACAATGCAAGCGTCTCTTTGATAATCTTTTTCATTGCGTTTCCCATTGAGGGAGCTGTCGATCCAGAAGTTGAATAATCAAATTTAAACAAATACGGCTGCACATCGGGAAAAGAAGTGTCGAAGATGAGATCTAACTCGCTTTGGCTTGGTGTCTTGGGAACATAGTCGTGTCGGTTCATTAGTTCTGTTATATACATAACTTTTTCAGTTAGCAGATCCGATACATTCTCACGGCAAACCTGGCGCTCATCTTCGCTCTCGTGCTTGATTAAATCTAGATGTACTGTCCATACTTCCCACGGTATAGACTCCTGTGTGAACAACGGCCAGCGATTCTTTTTTTTCTGAAAAAACTCCAAACTTATCTGCCCAGAACCGCAGCTCTCATTTGATCGCAACTTTTCACTAAACATATTAATGGCACGCTTGACTTTACGCGTGAGGCTATCTGAAGTGCAGCAAACATAAGTGAAGTCAATGAAGTCACAATCGACATCTGAATATCCCACGGTGCCAATAGAGTATTGCGCATCTCCAGTATACATATATTTTCCCAAACAGCGATGAAAGAGCACAGTGTGAAAGATGCTGGCCACTGCCTCGTCAACCTGTCGACCCTCCATGGTTAGATCAAATAACTGTGAACGTGCGTTCATTGCTGATTTTCTTTTTGCTTGGTAAATTTTTTATTGTAGTTTTAATTACGCTAACCCTTTGTTATTTTCCTCACTATTGCTACTTTTTTTTTTGGCTAAAAGTTTCCTTCCTTCGCTCTCTCAAAAACTGTTTCTCATAAACATAAATAAAACTTAATATTTTCCTGGCTTTCTTTTAGTAATAAAACTTTTTAAAATGTAAGACTCTTATTTTCCTGTCGCCGACCCCTAGCTATTGGCATTATTACTGAATATTCTTTAAAGTTTGCGTTAAATTGTACCCTTATATTTTTAATGTGCCACTGATGTAATATATTTGTACATAGCTTTAGCCACTCACTTAGCTCAAAGTCGGTAAGCTTTGTGTACAATTTTTAAGTTAACAGAATTTCTTAGCTCGATAAATTATACCAGCGTTGTGCAAGAAATCTGAAAAAAAAATATAAAACCGATCGATTGCATACATAAAAATTTTAAGTGCAGTATACGCAGTATTTTTAAACAATATATTATATAGTATAAAATATATTGTTTACTTACCGACTGCTAGCGCAATATCATCCATGTAACAACCGCTCTAAATCAAGGGAAACCGGTCAATTATATAAAACAGTTCGCCATTGGCCACATACCCGGATACTAAAAAAAAATTTTAGAGTTTCATGATATATTTATGATGCAATACAGTAAGCTATAATTATATTCTAAATCCATGTAATGAACAAGTAAGAATGCTCTAGTCGAGAAGTCCCGACGCGTAGTCAGTTTTTTCATTAATTTATTAATATATACACAAATCTAGGATTAATCTAGGCCTTTAAATATGACTAAGTTAATACTAAGCTGTAAGCCTCAGTTTATGTTTTCCAAAACTATAACTGGACTACCGTGCGGCATTGCGTCGCCCGAGCTGCAAAATTCATCATACTGTGATTGCACCTCTTTCTCTTTCGAGACGTTTGAGCTCGCATATTAAGACCGCTGCAAAGATCGCTGTTTATTAACAACCATGAGGTTGATAATGATCTCTACCGAAATGTGCTGTCCCATTACTTCCTGCAGACGGATACGATCCGTTTTAAAGCTGCGGGCACTTGAAGAAGACGTGCTCGGCATTCTCATCCGAGCTGCCGCCGTCCCATGTACACTCTGGACTAGGCTTGTACCCAATATGATGGAGATAGCTACTGAAGCATACATGCCCACTAAGCAGCGCACGTAAGGTAGGTGGACATAATTTTAAACCGTTAGACCACCTTTACATTTTATCTTAAGTGATACATAGGGAAACCATTTCGTGTATGTATAAGTTAACGATTGTTAATTTCATTTATAAGAAAATATAACACCACGTCACAGCATTGTATGTTTGGCTGGATGTTATGTAGCTGGCAGATACAACAATGTTGTGTAGCCGCTATGAGTAGATATGCGTAGCTCAGCAGCTCTTATTTCTTAAGTCATTAAACATCGAGGTTCGATTGAAGTAATGAACACGACACCCACGAGCACTTCCTCTTAAGTCAAAAAACATCAACGTTCGCTTGAAGTCGTAAACATGTCACCACGACCACTTGAACGGGTCGCATAGTCGGCAATCACGACATACACCCAGTAAAATTGATATTTGTGCAAACTTTGTTCTGCATGTAACAGGTTTTGTTATAACTGTATTAATGTTTTGGGTATACACGTCTTATCTCTTATGTTTTGTGATGTTATTCCATGCATTTATTTCTTATCAGCTTTTAATCTATAGTCCCGTTACGACAAAGACGGGACAAAAACATGCCTTCAATAGAAAGTTGATATTTGTGCAAAATTTTTCATTCACATTTTGAGTGGAACAAATCAGTTATCTCGCTGGAAAAATTTGTTGAGGTTATTTAAATATTGTTTTCTAATTGTTCTGTATTAAAATTGTTGCACTTTTTTTTTTTTTTTGTAAATTTTGACTGTTTTTGGTAAAAAATGCCTCTTGCAGCGGAGTTGAGTGAAAAAGAAAAAACCAAAACTGAAACTATGACTGAATGTGGCATTAAAATTACTGAAATAGCCAAAACATTAAGCCGGCATCGAAATACTGTCGCTAACTATTTGAAAAATCCGGAAAAATACACTCAAAACAACCGCAAAGGTGCCGTATCAAAAGTTGATGCGCGCACTAAAAGACATATTAGAGCGATGGCAGCGACTAAGTCGATGAGTTGCGCACAAATTAAAGCACAGTTGAAGTTGCCAATAACTAGGCAGAGGGTGCAACAGATTTGCCGAAATGAGTTGCACCTCAAATACACCGCAAAGGTGAGGAAACCAAAACTGTTGCCTCGGCATAAAAAGGCTCGACTTGCCTTTTATGAAAAATATAAGTTTTGGGACAGCGAGTTTCAAAAAGTGGTTTTCAGTGATGAAAAAAAGTTCAATTTAGATGGACCAGACGGTAATCAAAAGTATTGGCAGGACCCAAGACATCCCCGGCAGACTTGCCACAACCGGAACCATGGTGGTGGCTCTCTGATGGTATGGGCTGCATTTAGCTTTTCTGGAAAGTCTCATATATGCTTTGTGCCGGGTCGAATGAATGCGGTAAAGTATACTGATCTCCTTGAAGAAGAACTTATTTCATTTTCGGAGGAGTTCCATGATGAGGACTGTATATTTCAACAGGATAACGCTCCTATACATGTTGCAATGCATACGATGACGTTTTTTAAGTCAAAAAATATTCCCTTATTGCAGTGGCCAGCACTAAGTCCGGACCTAAATCCAATTGAGAATCTTTGGGGAATTCTTCAAGCAAAGCTGTATGAGGGTGGAAGGCAATTCGAGTCCTTAAAGGACTTAAAAACTGCCATTGTCCAGAAATGGGCGTCTATTGAGAAGAAAACACTAGAAAACTTAGTGAATTCGATGCCCCGCCGATTGAAAATGGTTGAACAACATAAAGGCGAATGTATTTCGTATTAATTAATAAATTGACCTAATTAAATTACTTAATTTTTCTAATATTTGGTAATGTGAAGTTTTGCACAAATACCAACTTTACATGAAGATTTCTTTCAAAGAAATAATTTCTTAATAAAATAAATTACAACTGAAAAAAAAATTTGTGTATTAAATGTATATACCAACTACCTATTTATAACAAATATTTAAAAAAATCGAGCAAGTAAAAGTTTCGAAAAAAATGAAGAAAATATGATGCACAAATATCAATTTTACTTGGTGTATTTGTATGGCCGCTATGATAAGGAAATGCAAGGCTCAGCACTACATGCGGGGCTTAGCGTTTTCTTCTGTCTTAGGCTTCTTAAGGATCATAATTGTATTCGTATATTTAGTCTGAAATAGTTATTCAATAAAGTCGGTGTATCGCCGGACGAATAAGAAAACGTATCTTCAGTTAACTCATAACATGCTCAGGCGCTCCGTCGGCATAACAAGACGAGTTGCACCACGTCTGGTCATCTCTCAAAACAAACATTAAGGAACATACTGAATAATAAATTAAAATATCCCTTAATAACATAACTAAATAATCCATCATCATACGTTGTCAAAGTGAACGTATGAATATAGGATCAAATGCATTTCTTAATGCAATAATAACAATTAACGATATTTATTAGATATAATTGAGTTGTACTAATGCATACAACTCAATTGCATTTCTAAATGCAATACCATATCAATAAAATATCGATAAGCTTTGTAATTTATACACTGCTAAAAACACCCCTTTTGCACTTACAGGTTTTATTTTACTTGTATGCTCATTTTTCGGCGGTTCGACATACATACATTTTGACAACAAAGTCTTTACACAAACTGAAAACTTTTTTTTCATTTTAGAGCTATAAGGGAAACACCGGTTGTTGTTTTTAATTTTTATTAATAATTCAATCAATTATCTCTTAAACCTATTAAACAAAACTTAACAAGTAAGAAGGCTCTAGTCGAGAAATCCCGACTAGACTATACCCTTAACCCGATACTTTACGCATACAGTCAGTGCTTGCAAGTATGTGTGAGTGTGTGTATGTATACACGTATAGTGCATACCTTCTCAATTTCAATACTCCATATCTCCAGTGTTTCTCAAACGATTTCAATAAAATTTTCACAGATTGTCATTATTTAGTATAATATTTCAAACTGCATCAAAAAGTTTTCCAAATTGAAGATTTATTTGTTATCGATCACATGTGTATATCAGAAACGGGAAGAGTTATCGAAAATTTAAAACAAACTTGTACTGCCTAGGGATTAGGCGAGCTTATGTACCAAATCTGGAGTCTCTAGCTCTTACAGTCTCTGAGATCGACGCGTTCATACATACGGACGGACGGACGGACAGACGGACGGACGGACGGACAGACGGACGGACGGACAGACGGACATGGCTATATCTGTTGATGCTGATCAAGAATATATATACTTTATGGGGTCGGAGATGCTTCCTTCTCCCTGTTACATACTTTTGCACAAAACCAGTATACCCTTTTTACCCATTTTCAATGGGTTAAGGGTATAAAAATAATTAATATTAACAAAGAACAATTAAAAATACTAGCAAAGGCACTAAATTCAACTGACACGAAAGTGTTTACACACATCCTTTTTTTTCTCGACTTGGCTGTTGATGCTGATCAAGAATATATATACTTTATGGGGTCGGAGATGCTTCCTTCTGCCAGTTACATACTTTTGCACAAAACCATTATACCCTTTTTACCCATTTTCATTTTTTTTCCCATGGGTTCAGGGTATAAAAGGAAGAAATTTTCAGCTTGTGTAAAGACTTTGTTGTCAAACTGTACATACACCAAGTAAAATTTATATTTGTGCATCATATTTTCTTCATTTTTTTCGAAACTTTTACTTGCTCGATTTTTTCGGTTGTAATTTATTTTATTAAGAAATTATTTCTTTGAAAGAAATCTTCATGTAAAGTTGGTATTTGTGCAAAACTTCAAATTACCAAATATTAGAGAAATTAAGTAATTTAATTAAGTTCAATTTATTAATTAATACGAAATACATTCGCCTTTATGTTGTTCAACCAATTTTGATCGGCGGGGCATCGAGTTCACTAAGCTTTCTAGTGTTTTCTTCTCAATAGACGCCCATTTCTGGACAATGGCCGTTTTTAAGTCCTTTAAGTACTCGAATTGCCTTCCACCCTCATACAGCTTTGCTTAAAGAATTCCCCAAAGGTACTCAATTGGATTTAGGTCCGGACTTAGTGCTGGCCACTGCAATAAGGGAATATTTTTTGACTTAAAAAACGTCATCGTATGCATTGCAACATGTATAGGAGCGTTATCCTGTTGAAATATCCAGTCCTCATCATGGAACTCCTCCGAAAATGAAATAAGTTCTTCTTCAAGGAGATCAGTATACTTTATCGCATTCATTCGACCCGGCACAAAGCATATATGAGACTTTCCAGAAAAGCTAAATGCAGCCCATACCATCAGAGAGCCACCACCATGGTTCCGGTTGTGGCAAGTCTGCCGGGGATGTCTTGGGTCCTGCCAATACTTTTGATTACCGTCTGGTCCATCTAAATTGAACTTTTTTTCATCACTGAAAACCACTTTTTGAAACTCGCTGCCTTAAAACTTATATTTCTCATAAAAGGCAAGTCGGGCCTTTTTATGCCGAGGCAACAGTTTTGGTTTCCTCACCTTTGCGGTGTATTTGAGGTGCAACTCATTTAGGCAAATCTGTTGCACCCTCTGCCTAGTTATTGGCAACTTCAACTGTGCTTTAATTTGTGCGCAACTCATCGACTTAGCCGTTGCCATCGCTCTAATATGTGTTTTAGTCGCGCACAACTTTTGATACGGCACCTTTGCGGTTGTTTTGAGCGTATTTTTCCGGATTTTTCAAATAGTTTGCGACAGTATTTCGATGCCGGCTTAATGTTTTGGCTATTTCAGTAATTTTAATGCCAAATCCAGTCATAGTTTCAATTTTGTTTTTTTCCTTTTCACTCAACTCCGCTGCAAGAGGCATTTTTCACCAAATACAGTCAAAACTTACAAAAAAAAAATAAAAAAGTGCAACAATTTTAATACAGAACAATTAGAAAACAATATTAAAATAACCTCAACAAATTTTTCCAGCGACATAACTGATTTGTTCCACTCAAAATGTAAATGAAAAATTTTGCACAAGTATCAACTTTCTATTCAAGGCAAGTTTTTGTCCCGTCTTTCTCGTAACGGGACTATAGATTAAAAGCTGATAAGAAATAAATGCATGGAATAACATCACAAATATAAGAGATATGACGTGTATACTCAAAGCATTAATACCAATTTAACAAAACCTGTTACATGCAAAACATATTTTGCACAAATATCAATTTTACTGAGTGTAGGTAGGTATGACAAAGTAATTGAATTACTCATTTTAGTATTTTTTCTTTGTAATTGTCTTAATGTCTTCAAAATGCATCTTAATTTAATTGCATACATTTTCGATATGGAAATATACGCAATATGGAGGTGTCGCTTTTAGACAACCTTAATGATGATAAGGCAATGTGTAGAAAGCCAAAATTAACTAGGAAAGACTCATTATATGCCAATATACATATGTATGTGCTTGAGCATGCCGCCATTTCCGGAAATGAAGTTGCCGATGTCCAGAATATTTTTCAAGGCTCGCACACATTAATGCATGTATTCGGCAAGAAACACTGGAAGGCTTTGAAAAAGACAGAGCAAAAAAAAATTTTTGTCGAGAAAGTTAGATTAGAGATACGCTACACTCTAAATTAGCGATACCCAAAACTGCACATACTGGCAAAGTGCCCGTAGGAAAAAAATCAAATTATGCTTTTATCTGATTGAATCATAATTAAGTAAATACCTTATGCGATGTACATATAGTCACATCATACTGGTTTGTTGACACCGTGCTTGCGTCTGAACTTATTTTTACGTTGCTGGCTTGTGTCTGTGTGAAGTTGTGCAGCTTGCAATTGGTACCATTGACCGTTGCTTTTCTTTTATTTGCTTTTGTACTGTAGTTATTATACCCTTAACCCATTGAAAATGGGTAAAAAGGGTATAATGGTTTTGTGCAAAAGTATGTAACAGGCAGAAGGAAGCATCTCCGACCCCATAAAGTATATATATTCTTGATCAGCATCAACAGCCGAGTCGATAAAGCCATGTCCGTCTGTCCGTCCGTATGTATGAACGCGTCGATCTCAGAGACTATAAGAGCTAGAGACTCCAGATTTGGTACATAAGCTCGCCTAATCCCCGCGCAGTACAAGTTTGTTTTAAATTTTCGATAACTCTTCCCGTTTCCGATATACACATGTGATCGATAACAACAAAATCTTAAATTTGGACTTTTGAACTTTTTGATGCAGTTTGAAAGATTAGAGTAAATAATGAATTTTATTGAAATCGGTTGAGAAACAAACACTGGAGATATGGAGCATTGAAATTAAGAAAGTATGCACTATACGCGTACACACACACACATATTTGCTAGCACTGACTGTACACTTAAAGTATGGGGTTCAGGGTATAGTGTAGTCGGGATTTCTCGACTAGAGCCTTCTTACTTGTTATACCCTTAACCCATTGAAAATGGGTAAAAAGGGTATAATGGTTTAGTGCAAAAGTATGTAACAGGCAGAAGGAAGCATCTCCGACCCCATAAAGTATATATATTCTTTATCAGCATCAACAGCTGAGTCGATATAGCCATGTCCGTCTGTCCGTCCGTATGTATGAACGCGTCGATCTCAGAGACTATAAGAGCTAGAGACTCCAGATTTGCTACATAAGCTCGCCTAATCCCTAGGCAGTACAAGTTTTCGATAACTCTTCCCGTTTCCGATATACACATGTAATCGATAACAACAAAATCATCAATTTGGAAAACTATTTTATGCAGGTTGAAAGATTAGACTAAATAATGACAATATGTGAATATTTTATTGAAATCGGTTGAGAAACACTGGAGATATTTAGTATTGAAGTTATGAAGCTAAGAAAGTATGCACTATACGCGTACACACTCATACATGCACGCACTGACTGTATACGTAAAGTATAGGGTTCAGGGTATAGTCTAGTCGGGATTTCTCGACTAGAGTCTTCTTACTTGTTTGTATTGTAGTTGTTAATGGACCAATAAACGCGCAAACATACGACATACGACATGGCCAAATCAACTCGTCTGTTGTTGATGATCAAGAACATAGTTGTTATGGAGTTTATGATGCTTCCTTAAAAACATTTGCACAAAATCATAATATCCTTTTTACCCATGTCGGGGTATATAAAGTACTGGGCAGCTATGACAAAGGACATAAAGAGGATTGACTGAACTCACTCAAGCAAAAACTCTTTTTTGGATAAAAACAGGATTCATAATAGGAATCGCAGACTGCTCAAGCATCTACACAGTTTTTAAATATTGAAAGACAACACATTTCAGAAGTCTGCTTGACAGTAAGTAAACTGACTGAAAAGGCACAATGAATATAAGTGTTCGTACTGCACAATCTTTTTATAATAATAATAATAATAATAATGTTGTTTACCATTTACATACCAAATTTTAGTGACAATATTCGTACAGAAACAAAAGGTATTAAAGAATCATCAATGGCACAAATGTAAATACACATTTTGGAGATTTCTTTCATTATCATAATTATGGCTTATGCAAATTTACAAGTGTGTGAAATATATTTAATTATATATTCTATTTAGTCTGTTGGTATTAACATTATATAAGGAACTAATAACTTGACCGCAGTAGGTTAAAAGCACAGTGTATTCCCAAAAATGTATTTTTACAGAGTAAAGTTATTTTTTACCTTCCAATTCCAGTCTCTGCCCTTTATGACAATTACTTTTCCGCCTACTGTATGTCTGTGTTGTTACTCGTCTCCCACTAAGGGCAGAAAAACACAAAGCAACGCCATCACACAATATTTTTATACCCTTAACCCATTGAAAATGGGTAAAAAGGGTATAATGGATTTGTGCAAAAGTATGTAACAGGCAGAAGGAAGCATCTCCGACCCCATAAAGTATATATATTCTTGATCAGCATCAACAGCCGAGTCGATATAGCCATGTCCGTCTGTCCGTCAGTCTCAGAGACTATAAGAGCTAGAGACTCCAGATTTGGTACATAAGCTCGCCTAACCCAAATCGCGCAGTACAAATTTATTTTAGATTTTCGATACCTCTTTCCGTTTTCGATATACACATGTAATCGATAACAACAAAATCTTCAATTTAGAAAACAATTTGATGCAGTTTGAAAGATTAGACTAAATAAAGACAATCTGTGAAAATTTTATTGAAATCGGTTGAGAAACACTGGAGATATGGAGTATTGAAATTAAGAAAGTATGCCCTATACGCGTATACACACAGACACTCACACATACTTGCAAGCACTGACTGTATGCGTAAATTATAGGGTTAAGGGTATAGTCTAGTCGGGATTTCTCGACTAGAGCCTTCTTACTTGTTAATTATAATAGCCTTTGTGTTGTTCTGAAGTATTAGCTATATGACTGTAAAGTTTCATTGATATCTATTCAGAAGTTTTGCGTATGTTTACATTTATAAAATAGAGATTAAGCACTTATACATACCAATATAAAGGTTATGACGGCATTGCCAAACATCGATTAGCTCAACTATCAAAAGATGATGACCGCACAGCAATACCCTTCATAAAATTATACTTTAAAAAAAAAAATGAATAATAGCAGTTTTTATGCCTTTGACTTGCGATTCACCTTCAGAGCCTAGTTTGATTTGTTGCCATGGTCGGTTTTGCACTAATAACAAACCTTAAATATTACACCAAAGGCCCCTTTGGCTACAAGACATTCAACGACGAGTTAGTGTTTACGACTACAGTCTTTAAAATGATAACTTAATATTGATTTGGTTGTTGGATGATGCCATTCTTATTACGTGGTAGGACAAGTGACGAAGTAAAACTTTATTGAAAAGAGAATGAGAAATATTAGGTAAACAATACAGACAGCAAAATATGCGATTCGTTTCCTTACCTCTTACAAATTGGCTTCCGTCGGTGAAAAAAAACGCAACCCATTTGTGGTGACTACCGCTGTGATTATCTAAGGAACACACAGCATATATGTAAAGAACGCAAATTTGTTTAATCTTAGCAATTAATCGAATACAAGTGTAGTCAAAAGAAACTTTTCAGACAAATAGATCCAAGGAACCTTAACAATACAATAGGAGGTTTAGAAAAAATTGTGCAATTTTCATTGAAATCGATTAAGAAACACCAATATCTCGAAGAAAAGTCATTACGGGGTTTTGGATATCTCAGTGAAAAAACAATAATTTCAGTACAACTATAATAGTCGCGTCAAAATTAATGTATAAGAAAAAATTTGTTTCCAACACTGAGATAAACTTACTTTATTCGTAACAAAAAAAAAACTGTTTAAACTTTTTTTTTTAGATAAGTCGTTTTACTGGTGGACTCGAAAAGTACATCCCACCACCAGGTATGCAACAAGATCAACAATATACCAATATATATATATATATATATATATCGTGTAAATGATAATATATCTATATAAATAGAAGTTGCACGCTGAGCTGTCAAGCAGCTGTCATGAAGACACAACTCTGAATACCGAACAGTGCAAAGTGACAATGTCGTTGAACAATACGAATTTATTTCAATTCTTTACAAGTGTGGAAAGTCCAGAAGATTTTATGTCGTTAATGAAAAATGCACTGCCCATAGTGCCAGAGACACTAATATTTTCATCAATATTGACGAGACAAGTAAGAAGGCTCTAGTCGAGAAATCCCGACTAGACTATACCCTTAACCCTATACTTTACGCATACAGTCAGTGCTTGCAAGTATGTGCGAGTTTTCCAAATTCAAGATTTTGTTGTTATCGATCACATGTGTATATCGGAAACGGGAAGAGTTATCGAAAATTTAAAACAAACTTGTACTGCCTAGGGATTAGGCGAGCTTATGTACCAAATCTGGAGTCTCTAGCTCTTATAGTCTCTGAGATCGACGCGTTCATACATACGGACGGACAGACGGACGGACGGACAGACGGACGGACGGACAGACGGACAGACGGACATGGCTATATTGACTCGGCTGTTGATGCTGATCAAGAATATATATACTTTATGGGGTCGGAGATGCTTCCTTCTCCCTGTTACATACTTTTGCACAAAACCATTATACCCTTTTTACCCATTTTCAATGGGTTAAGGGTATAAAAATTACTAAGGTCTTCTGGAAGATAAAAAGTAGATGGAAAAACTCGCTTAAGAAACAAGAGGCAAAGTACCAGGAAAGGCTAGAGAAAATTACACAAGCCGACCATAAAAAAAGTGCTCAAGTTATACCAACAAAATGAAGCTTTAAGATCCCAGAATGGAAATCAGCACCGATAATCTATCGGAGACAATGTGAGATACCAGGAGAAAATCAAATCGATTGTAACCACTGAAATTGAAATTGCTATTTCGTCTTAAGCGAATTAAGGATAACATCAATACACTACCAAATGTGCAGCCTATTAAGTACGAATCGAATTTGGAAGCATGGAAGCATGACACTATTCTGCAAATGGGGCTGCGATGGATAATCGGGACAGAGTGCTTACAGCAGTAATATGTTTCGATGGCGAATCAGTTAGTGATGCGAATCTGTTTATGGCTTTACTTGTCCCACTGCGGTTGAAAAATGATCACTGGAAAACTCCTCGGCCTCATCAGTTAATTTCTGTCGGCCAATAAAGTGCAAGTATGCAAAGAAAATTTCTGAAGTCACTGCAAGCACTGTTGATCTGCTTTAAGGGCAATCCCAATCGAATTTTCGGGAAGAAAAGTCGTCGTTATTTTATTTAAATGCTTCTTGACTGTGATTGATGGACATTGATAACATGTGCAATCTGCAAGAAGCAAAATCACTTTCAGGAGTTTGAGACAACTGAAACAGATGACCATAGTTAACAATTAAGAAGGCTCTAGTCGATAAATCCCTGAACCCTATACTTTACGCGTACAGTCTGGTGTTTACAAGTATGTGTGTGTACGCGGTATACATACTTTCATAACTTCAATGCTCCCTATAAAAATGCATATTTCAGTGTTCAGGTTGATAAATAAAACTGGCTGCGTTCAATGTATACATGTATTTCTTTAATTGCATTGGTTTTTCCTCCTCCGTAAGCGCACTTTTGGAGACTCTGATGTAAGCCATCGAACAGAATTAAGTTATAAGAAAATTAGTTTCGAGCAATAGTTTCAGTTTATGTTGAAGGTTGATTCCTGTTTTGATCCACTTCATAATATAATAATTATTACGAGTGATGTTTTTGTTTCATTATTTCAACACATAAAAGTGGCGGAGCCGGTCTTAACGGACTAATATAACACACCCTAAAAAGTAATTTTTATCGCAAAAGGGGCTATTAACATTCGCATTAAAATTTGACAAAGCCATATAAAAAAACAAAAAAGAAGACTCTAGTCGAGAAATCCCGACTAGACTATACCCTGAACCCTATACTTTACGCATACAGTCAGTGCGTGCAAGTATGTATGAGTGTGTATGTATACGCGTATAGTGCATACTTTCTTAACTTCATAACTTCAATACTCAATATCTCCAGTGTTTCTCAACCGATTTCAATAAAATATTCACATATTGTCATTATTTAGTCTAATCTTTCAAACTGCATAAAATAGTTTTCCAAATTGATGATTTTGTTGTTATCGATTACATGTGTATATCGGAAACGGGAAGAGTTATCGAAAACTTGTACTGCCTAGGGATTAGGCGAGCTTATGTAGCAAATCTGGAGTCTCTAGCTCTTATAGTCTCTGAGATCGACGCGTTCATACATACGGACGGACGGACAGACGGACATGGCTATATCGACTCGGCTGTTGATGCTGATCAAGAATATATATACTTTATGGGGTCGGAGATGCTTCCTTCTCCCTGTTACATACTTTTGCACAAAACCATTATACCCTTTTTACCCATTTTCAATGGGTTCAGGGTATAAAAATGCTTACCCAATAATTAAATATTAACAAAAACAATATCCAATTAATAGAAATGACCCAGAGTTATTAACATTTGAAAATTGAAAAGCATGATTTCGCAATTAGCACGTTTTTGTCACAATTTAAACACGAGAAGCAATACAGCACAACCCACAAAGAAGTCTTGGCCATTACTTATGCAGTAGATTATATTAGACATTTTTCAAATGGATCAAATTTTCAAATCATTACAGACCATTAAACAATAAAATATTTAAGTAAGAAATGTAAGGGAAAGGATTTGAAAGACAACACAGAATATGGTATTTAAGACTTCAAAAATTTGATTGCGACATTCAATATGTAAAATGCAAAGACAATACAGAACAGATGACAAAAGACTTGTTTTTTTAGTGAGCAAGTAGGACTGGCACTATGTATTAAGTTGGAAATATCGTTATATAAAGTACATAAAATCCGAAAGGGGTTATGGATAGCATAATTATAATAACAAGTTTGAAGAGATATAGGTAAAAAATTTCTAGTATTTCTGATCGGAACTGCAAAGAAATGTAAATATCGGAATAGAAATACGAATATAATCTATAACTATCGGACGACATACATTCAGCATATGAATACGAACTAAGCGATTTTTATTTTAAGGAGATAAATTGGTAAACAAATATTAGACACAAATCATTGTAACTTACTCAGCAAAGGTCAGTATTATCAGACATCAAGAAAAAAAGATTATTGAAACTAATCCAGAAGATGAAGCACTTGAAATAGAACAAAAGTAAGAAAATATTATTAATAAAGGCATAATTGGTATATATTCGGAAGCACCAGACTTGGTTTATTACAAAGTACAATGTATTCTAATCGACCTTTTAAATGCCACTAAAATAAACGACTTATCAAACAAACATTATGCCATACAAAGCTCTTATGTATCTGAGTTCGACGCGTTCATACATACGGACGGACAGACGGACATGGCTTTATCGACTCGGCTTTTGATGCTGATCAAGAATATATATACTTTATGGCGTCGGAGATGCTTCCTTCTGCCTGTTACATACTTTTGCACAAAACCATTATACCCTTTTTTATCCAGTTTCAATGGGTTCAGGGTATAAAAAAGCATATCGCAATTGAATCATATAATAAAAAATATCATACTACAATTGAATGTTCATCTAACCAAGCAAATAATGATAGAACTTCAGGAAATAATAAACAAATATTATAAATAACTTAACTGTAAAAGTGATACAACCTTATCACCACTACTACTTACTGCTAAACGGCTAAGAAAAATTATATTTATTATTATATAATAAGATACGAAACGGGTTATGGATATCATAGTTAGAATAACAAGCTTTAAACAAAAACTAAAATAACAAATTTCTAGTACTTTTGATCGGAACGGTAATGTTCATTTGGTTGATTAATTCAGACGAATAAATTTCACTAATAATTAGTTTGTGGATGGATATGATAAGAAGGTAAGTTAATGTTATTATCCCAGTTAACACCTCGACGTGCAAAGACCAGAAATTGTTTTTGCACCGATTCTATTCTATCCTGGTGAATCCTGTATTTGGGATACCATAAACAAGATCCATATTCAAGAATCGGTTGTACAAGAAAAATATACAAAGTTTTTGTTATGTATGTGGTCGTCGAATTCCTTTGACCAGAGCTTAATGAACCCCCAGGCACCTGATGCTCGATTTGTAATGGCAGAGATATGCTTGTCAAACTTAAGCTTTGGTTCCATTAAAACACCCAACCCAACTCCTCAGCCCATTCAATCCGATCATGTGGTTTGTTATCAAGAATACAAATATTAAAAAACGGCATTCTTCTGTAAAAAGACATTACTTAACATTTACTGCAATTGAGATTCAATAAGTTTACAAACTCTACACCAAATTTTAAAGATGTCTAAATCTCTTTGAAGTTTATGACCAGACAGAAGAGTTGCTGCCGACGTGCATAATTTTACATCATCAGACGGAATATCGTTCATAAAGTGTAAGTAATAACGGTCCAAGGTGACTTCCTTGAGAAACACAACAAGTGACCTGAACCGCTTTGGAAACAGAGCCATTAAAGTAGACATTCTGAGTTCTAATAATTAAGTAATCTTCAATCCAAGCCCAAAAGATTAAGTTTATTTATTAAAAAGAAGTGATTTACAGAGACGAAAGCCTTACTGAAATACGTGTAAATAAAAACAGTTTGAATTTTATCTTGAAAGCCCTTAATTACAAATAATGTGAATTCTAACAAGTTAGTGGTAGTAGATCTTTGCCGTGGTGGCACGGTGAAATCAAAGATTTGCAAAGCTGTTGAAGATGAGAGGTTATTAAATTCCCAAAAATCTTCGAAATTGCAGACTACTTGGAGATACACCTATAATTTTGAGCATTAGATTTGTGTCCTTTTTTATGCAAAGGAATAATATGTTTCTCTCCAAATTTTTGGAAAAGCGCACATTACCTAAACACACAGCATAGTACTCCATCGGGTTCTGGAGCAAATAACCTGAAGATCGCAAAGTATTGAACTCTCTGTGATTTCCCGTACAAAAATGCCATTACAGCTATTCAGCTGATAGGGGTAAGGCAGGACGACTTGTTAAAGATAAGGGCTGTTATTCGTGTGAAAAAAATTTCGCAAATGAATTGCACAACTTCGTAATAAATATAATTACGTGTGCTATATATTTTTCTTCATTGTGAACTCAAACATACAATTTGACAGACAAACAACATAAATTTCTCATCTGAACTAATGTGCATTCGTAGTCGAATAGGACAACAATTAGAAATACTCATAATATAAAACAAGTAAGAAGGCTGGCTCTAGTCCAGAAATCCCAACTAGACTATACCCTGAACCCTATACTTTACGCATACAGTCAGTGCGTGCAAGTATGTATGAGTGTGTATGTATACGCGTATAGTGCATACTTTCTTAACTTCATAACTTCAATACTCAATATCTCCAGTGTTTCTCAACCGATTTCAATAAAATATTCACATATTGTCATTATTTAGTCTAATCTTTCAAACTGCATAAAATAGTTTTCCAAATTGATGATTTTGTTGTTATCGATTACATGTGTATATCGGAAACGGGAAGAGTTATCGAAAACTTGTACTGCCTAGGGATTAGGCGAGCTTATGTACCAAATCTGGAGTCTCTAGCTCTTATAGTCTCTGAGATCGACGCGTTCATACATACGGACGGACGGACAGACGGACATGGCTATATCGACTCGGCTGTTGATGCTGATCTAGAATATATATACTTTATGGGGTCGGAGATGCTTCCTTCTCCCTGTTACATACTTTTGCACAAAACCATTATACCCTTTTTACCCATTTTCAATGGGTTAAGGGTATAACAAGTAAGAAGGCTCTAGTCGAGAAATCCCGACTACACTATACCCTGAACCCTATACTTTACGCATACAGTCAGTGCTTGCAGGTATGTGTGGGTGTGTGTATGTATACGCGTATAGTGTATACTTTCTTAACTTCAATACTCCATATCTCCAGTGTTTCTCAACCGATTTCAAAAAATTAAAATTTTTACAGATTGTCATTATTTAGTCTTATCTTTCAAACTGCATCAAAAAGTTTTCCAAATTCAAGATTTTGTTGTTATCGATCACATATGTATATCGAAAACGGGAAGAGTTAACGAAAATTTAAAACAAACTTGTACTGCGTAGGGATTAGGCGAGCTTATGTACCAAAGTCTCTAGCTCTTATAGTCTCTGAGGTCGACGCGTTCATACATACGGACAGACGGACCTGGCTATATCGACTCGACTGTTGATGCTGATCAAGAATATATATACTTTATGGGGTCGGAGATGCTTCCTTCTGCGTGTTACATACTTTTGCACAAAACCATTATACCCTTTTTACCCATTTTCAATGGGTTCAAGGTATACAATTTTCTTAATTATAATAATAATGACAACCTATACTCTTCGTTTCAGGCAAATACTGGTCACAATAAAACCATTTTTATTCATGCGTGTATTCATATTGACCAATGTACGTATTCATAAAAATATATGTACATCCATATCTAATTTTATATACAATCACACAAATAAATTTATAATCGAGCATTAATTTGGTGCTTTGTAATATTGACGCACCTGATACAAACGTGTTTCTTTCGATGATTCAAATTAAATGATACCACTTCTAATTTTAAAAGGGTTTTGATGGCTTACAGAATTCTGAAGCGCTCAATTTGATTTAAGAAATTTTGATGTTATTTGTTGTACTTCTACTAATGGCGGATATTCATTTGCCTCAATTCATGGTGTTAACCATGCTGGTAATTGATAGTTTAATTTAATCATAGGTTACCATTTCACGTCCTTCGTTTCTTCCTTACGTTTTTATTCCTTTTTTTGTGCATTGCCCTTTAAGAGTTGCACTGTTTTATTTTTAATTACTTTTTTTAATTTAGCATTGATGTTTTTTCGAACTAAGGATGTGCATCTTTCAAATTGATGTTTTTCACCCACATTAAAGCTATCGAGTGTCTAATGAAAATATATCGAACGTATGTACAACAGATCCCAAATTATCGAAAAGATCTGCTTGTGTTTCCACTGCATTGTGCATTTCCTCCTAAGTATGGAAAACAAATATAACATAAAATAAATTGTATATAAATAAAACAAAAAAAGCTTGATTAAAATTTTAATGTACTCTTGCTTACAATTGCCAGTTCCTGGGTGCCAAGAAACTAGGCGTCGTGAATAAACGAGTACACACCTTAAAAGCTAAAACTTGTACTACTTTTGACACCAAAACGAATATATTTTTTTTAATAAGTACACTAAAATAGAGTATTTTTTAGTAATTTTCCAATTTCTAACGTCATACCTATTACTGAATGCTTTAAGAACGACATGTAATAGGCACTTTAGTGTTGGTTGAGGTTGTCAATTTCCAGGAGAAATGGCAAGCAGATTTGCCCAAGAAACAATGGGTCTTAAGTCAAAATCAAGCTTCCAATTTTCATATATTCGAATTTTTTATGCTGAAATAAAAAATAAGTAAATATATTCAAAATAATCCACGAATTGTTTTTTGTATTCAATTCTATTAGCTGCCCGCACATATCTTTCAACAAATCATACTGAAATAAACAATATTAATATATATCTCAATTTAAAAAAACATTTTATTGTTAAGGGCGACAATGGTAAAATAAAATATTATTTTTAGTTCAGAATTGTTTTTCAAGTCTTGTTTACTGTACATCATTAGTTTTTCGTTTCGACTTTTAACCGTGACTGCCATCAACCAATGAGAATGTAATACAGATAGACTGGAAACCAGAGTACCCCTCCACTGTTAAAAAAAAAAGTCCCAACCATGTGGTTAAGCTCGTCTCGCCCCTTCTCCATTGTGCTTGTTTATCGCATGTGTGCTTATACTTCTGAGCCTGCCTCAATATTTGAATTCATTTTTGCTTTGATTGCTGATGTTTTCTCGTATGTATTCTGCACTGTATTCTTATGCTGAAAGCCTAATACATATTTCGAAGCATGAACTCTTATAGCTATCCATACTTTATACTTGGGTTTAATGAAATTGTTATATAATACGTATTATATAAAATTAATATTTTTTTATTCTATTTAAGTAAAAAATTAAAACAATAAAAATAAGTTATTCAAATTTAAATTATTAATTAATTAATAATTAATCCCTAGGCAGTACAAGTTTGTTCAAATTTTCGATAACTCTTTCCGTTTCCGATATACACATGTGATCGTTAACAACAAAATCTGGAATTTGGAATTTGGCGTTTGAAACATTAGACGAAATAATGACAATCTGTGAAACTTTTATTCAAATCGGTTGAAAAACACCGGAGATATGGAGCATTGAAGCTAAGAAAGTATGCACTCTACGCGTACACTCACACATACTTGCAAGCAGTGACTGTACGCGTAAAGTAAAGGGTTCAGGGTATAGTCTTCTTGGGATTTCTCGACTAGAGGCTTCTTACTTGTTTACTTAATATCTATGAATATAATCAAAAAGAATAACGATCCATAACTAAGATTTCGAGATACTTGATAACGGACATTACCTAAAAATTGTGTATTTTTTAGCACTGAAAACTAGTCAGATTTATTGGAAGTAAGGGTACTAACGGACAGAAAATTCAAGAGTCCCAACGTTACCAAGCACCAGCTTGTTAACGAGCGGACCCAAGCACACACACCTCCCTCCCGACTGACCGAGAGGCGCACCGATTAGAGGCGATTACAAAGATCGCGAACATGTAGACAGATAACACTAGTTTTTTAAGAGCTAAAGTTGGAGTGGCACTTTGTAAAAATTAAAAAAGATCGTTATATGCTGAACATAAGATCCGAAAAGGGTTATGAATAGTATAGTTAGAGAAAAGCTTGAGATAAAGGTAATAAATATCTGGAATTTCTGATCGGAACTGCAAAGCGAATTTCGTTGATCAAATCAGAACAATCACCATTAATTAGTTTGTGGAAAAAGGTTACTGCAAGCATTGTTTTGAAATCACAAAGAGAAGGCAGATTTATTAGTAAAAGTCTACTATCGTAAGAGGGTAAGCTAATGTTATTATCCTAGTTTAGACCCCTGAATGCAAAGAGCACAAATTGTTTTGCACCGTTTATATTTTATTCAGTTGAATCCTGTATTTCTAAATTCATATTCAAGAAAGAAAATGGACCTGATACTCAATTTGTAATGAAATATGCTTGTCAAACTTAAGCCTTGGGTTCATTAGACATCCAAATCTTCAACCTATTAAATACGGTCTAGTGGTTTGTTATCAAGAACATAAATATTAAAAAATGGCATTCGTCTATAAAAAGACATTAGTTAACATTAACTGCAATTGAAATTCAATAAGTTTACTCTACACCAAGTTTAAAAGTTGTCTAAAATACTTTGAACTTTTGAGCAAACAGAAGAATTGCAGCCGACGTGCATAATTTACATCATGAGCATACATCAGCACCCGAGAGTGATTTATTACAGACAGAAGATCAACTTATTTCATCTCTGCAGCATGTTTAGTCACGAAAAGTAGTAGAAAATAGTTGTAGATATTATTAAAAATAATTTTTGTAATGCCATTTGTTATCCAATAAGTAATCTTAAAGTCGTAAAAACTTTCACAACCATTCATTTCGTACGTTCATTTATCTATCCTATAACCTTAAAATTTTACGATTATATTATTTGTTTCAACGAATAAACTCAAATGGCATCAGTTCAAAAACTTTGTGAGATATGGAGATTTCCGATTAAAAATTTTTACTCAGAATTGGGAAATTTTACCAGGTCTAAAAATGTTCGATGCTCATAAATGAATGTTGCATATGAATTTTACACATTTTATTCTAAAGCATATTCTATTATTAAACCTATTCTTCATTTTTTTTCAAAAATGACCTATTTTGTCATAACGTACTACATTTTATCCATTATTTCTTTCGGGCAACCATGACTGCGTCCACATTTTTGTAATGGCAACGCAACCAGTCTGCATAAAAATGTTTTGTGCGCCGATATATTTTGTGTAATCTTTGGTTAAACCCAGTATGCTTGACAGAACATTATTTAATAGTATTAGAAAAAATGTATATCAGAAACGTAAAAAGTTATCGATAATTTGTTCTTTCTATGATTTGGCAGATCTTATATTCAAA
The DNA here is from genome assembly GCA_035044485.1 of Scaptomyza reducta. Classification (NCBI taxonomy): domain Eukaryota; kingdom Metazoa; phylum Arthropoda; class Insecta; order Diptera; family Drosophilidae; genus Scaptomyza; species Scaptomyza reducta. The sequence continues at coordinate 427,893 of JAWNNV010001052.1, forward strand.
ATCGAAAGTCTCTGGCTCTTATAGTTTCTAAGATCGCCGCATTCATATAAAGGGACGGACAGACAGAAAGACGGATATGACTTATCGAATTTGCTGTGGATGCTGATGAAGAATACATAATCTTTATGGGGTGGGACACGCCTCCTTCTGGCTGTGACACATTTGCACAAAACCATTATAACCTTTTTACCCAGTTTGTGGGTAAAAAACTTGTATTTTGTCGTCGGTACACAAAACAAAAGTAATTAAGTAAAATGTGGTGAAACTGCGAACAAATGTATACTTTTTTATCACTTTCGTCCTGGAGCAGTAAAGAAGTTGACGTGACTTTGTGTTTTGCTGGACTTTACCATAAAAATCTGGTATAACCTCCGGCGCAGACTTGAGATTCTGTAATATCTGTTCTCGTACACCACGCGCAGATCAAGTTAGTTTTAATTATCAATGCCTTTTCCGATTTTCGACACATCATATTCATAACAATCATATTTTGAATTTGGAAAATATTTTGTTTTAAAAAATATAGAAAAAATAATGATTATCTCTACAAATTTCCCAGTAAAAACAAATGTAGCGAAAATTTAAGTTTTCTCATTTTGCAGTGGTGCATTGTCTGTATACGAGTAGACGAACATATGTATGTATATGCAAATAATGACTGTAAGAGTAAGATCTATGATTTAGGGTAAGGATGCCCAAGCCAATAGCTCTATGTCTTATATGCTGTTGCAATTGATTCCAAGCATAAGAAATTTCTTAAGGCTTGAGTTGCACTACTCTCAGGATTTTAAGATTTTATTGCCCAACTCTTTAAAAAATTTAATTGCAATTTTTTTAAGACTCACTCTAAGCCACTTTTAGTTTGCTTATCTTATGCTTGTTTTTCAATACTTTGAAGAACTGACATAGGTCGATAATTTCAAAGGTGTACAGATCTATCATCAATTCATGCAATAAATTTGATTTCACGTACTAATAAACATACACATATAGTCTAATTTTCGCTCGGTGACTACTTTTCGTACTTCGTCAGTTATAATAACTGCATGTATATTGGTCATAAAAGCGTTGACAATCGATTCTTACAGTAATTCTCGTTTATTTCTTGTACAGGTTTTGTCCTGTTAATTTGGACGTAGATGTACTTATGAACAGTACATTCAAGTGTTTCAACGATACCAAGCAACAGCTCTGTTAACGACCGGATTTCTAAGAAGTTAGTGGTAGTAGATCTTTGTTTCATAAGTCCGTGCTGGCACGGTGAATTAATGGTTGCAAAGATGTTGAAGATGTGAGGTTATTATAGCAGACATCTTGGAGAACATACATTTTGAGCTTAGCTCCACGGACAATGTAAACCATATATGCAATCCATATTTTAAGAGACCCTGAGCACAGTACCTAAGCACACAGCTTGGTACTCCATCAGGCTCTGTAAAAATTTGGGATTAATGACCTGCAGATTACAAAGTGATGAACTCGCTGTGATTTCCGATTTAAAAATGCAATTATAGCCATTAATATAATAGGGGTAAGGCACGACGTGTTGTTGGAGATAGGAGCTGAAGTCGTCTGACTTACGCGTTGTATTAACGAAATACAAAATTCGTTTGGGATGCTGCTGAAACTGTTATCTACACCTAGTCAGGTAATTGCTAGAACACTGGTTATTAAGGACTAAAAAACTGGATCGAAGAAGAGCTACTTATTCTAAAACTCTTGTACAGTTTAGATTTTTGATTGTTAAGAATTCTCAACAGTCGGGTAAGCCACACAGATTTAGATCACCTGTTTGGCATTACAATAGGGACACACCAATCAAATAATGAGTTTAAAGTCAGATCCGTAAAGGGGAGGGTCTGGATAAAAACCGAATAAATGTTCCGAAATTGACGAACTCGGCTTGAAGGTTTTCCACTGTGGCACAGTGTTCATAGGAAGGTAAAGTGATCGACACATCCATCGTTGGGTGGTATAAATCATCTGGATAAGATACAGACTGTGATCGGGAAACGGATAAGGAGGATGGATCCAAACAAAAATCAGATGAAGTATTTTTTTTACGAGAATTAGGGATAGCATTGATTTGAATCAAAGGCATCTCAACTAAGTCGATCAAAACTTCATACTGAGCCGTGAGGGAAAGCAGAAGGTAAACTATAAACAGAGTTGTCTGAGTATGGAGGCTTATGAGCAAGTAACAACTGTCTCCGAAGAATAATTTACATCAACAGCAATAAGCACACCACCGCCATGCCAAAGAATACGGCAATACAGTATCTACTGGATAGAATTTAATAATCAAGGACGTTTTGCCTTGGAAAGGTAAACAAAGGCTGTTAATGTATAAACTACAAAGTTTACTACAAAGAACTCTAACATTCTGATAGTCAAGTAAGACGGAGGTTGTTAGTTTTTTGAACTATCAGAAACTGAAAGAGTTATAGTAGAACTAACCACCGGAAGTAGTACAATAGAAGGCAGATTTTTCTTTCTAGCAGTATATTCTTTTACTTTTATGTGTTCCTGCCAAAATTCTTTACAACATATAGTGCCAAAATCTTGGTTCGAAACACTGATGTTAAAGGACGAGATATTCCGAGTGTAAGTGAATTTAAAATTAGCTTGAAACTAACATTTATTTTTTATGTGTAACTGTAACAAATCTCTTAACTAAAACCAGTTTAGAAGCTATAATGCTTTGTTCTTAAGATTAGATTTATTTTGTTGATCTAACTCAACACTAAAAACCACTAAAGAAACCTAACGACCGAGATTAGATAAATCAACATCGATATGGGACTGGGACTGAAAGATTGTAGTTTAATTTTTTTGGGCTCTACAGAGTTTGGAGGATTTTCAAAAATTGTAATACCCGATGACCGCCCAACTTTGTTTTTTTATACCCTAAGCCCATTGAAAACGGGCTGCGATGGCTTTTTCCCTCTTGAGACATCTGAGCTTGCATAGTGCGACCACTGCAAAGTTGGTGGGGGGGACTGTTTTTTTTCAACCATGAGGTTGATAATGTTCTCTATCGAACTACCACTTTACAGTGCGAGCACTTCCGAGCTGTCGCCGCCCCATGTACACACTGGGCTAGGCATCAATGCCTATTAAACAGCTGAGTAAGGTGGACATTTACATGCTCCAGCGACAGCCATACTGACGGTATGTCCATCTACCCTTCACCGATTCACACCATCGATATCTCCGGTGCTTCTCAACCGATTTCAATAAAAATAAGTTCACAGATTGTTATGATTTCTTCTAATGTCTCAAACACCATCTAAAATTTTAGATTTTATTTTTATCGATAGCATGTGTATATCAGAAACTGGAAGAGTTACCAAAATTTGATACAAACTTGTTCTGCCTTGGGATTAGGCGAGCTTATGTTCCAAATTTGGAGTCTCTAGCTTGTATATTCTCTGAAATCGTACCTGTTCATACATACATACGGACAGACGGACGGACGTAGCTATATAGACTCTGCTATTTATGCTGATCAAGAATATATATAGTTTGTGTGGTCGGATATGCTTCCTACTGCCTGTTACATACATTTGCATAAAACCATTATACTTTTTTTTTACCCATTTCAATGGGATCAGGGTATAAAAATCTGCAAACTCAGTATTGGTTTAAGTGAGGACAGCTTTTCTGTTTGTAGGGTGTGATGATATTAGGTTTGTTGCAGCTCTTGTAATATTTTTACTTCTTTCTAAGCTTTGTCAGAAGTATTTCACGGTCCACCGTGTCAAATGCTTTTGCTAAAGTTAAGAAGAGCTCACGCGAAACTTTACTATACTTCCATACTAATCACCTACTTTTACTGTCGCCAACTTCATTGCCCTTAACCCTGACTGAGCATTGTACAGCAGCTTCTTTGTGTCGCCTTTATTCGTTTAAAGACTTTTGATAACAAAGGTAGAAGTGGTACGGGGCGGCAGTCGTTAGTTATTTTATAGAAGTGATGAATTTTGGATTCATCCAGACCCTGTACATTTGATTTATTAAAAGTAACACATGGACGGAAACAACGAAAATCAAATACACTACGACAGTTATTAAGTGACATATAACGCATTTAATTTATTTACTTCATGTTGGCATATTAGATATTGCACTTTCGAATCTTTGACTAAAGTATGCGCGCTTAGCTTTAGCCATTAAACAGATTATCTCACTGCGCTCTTTTTTGAATTCAGGACATTGTTCATTAGCCATGTACTCTTTTTATTTGCAAAAAGATGAGTCTCTTAATTTGATAGTAGTTTTTAAAAATATTGTTGAACCATGACTGAAGGACTGGTTTATTTTGCGGTGGACGTGTATGTTGTATAATAAATCAATAAGTGGAGGAGTATATCTTATTTTAATTAAACCTAGAGCAGTCATTGTATAAGCCAATGTAGTCATGTCCCTATTAGAGAGATAGTTTCCGTGTAATTAATTGATAAGTTAGTGATAGTATTTATTATAGTAGAGCAGTCAATATAAGTTAAATTAAGTTTAGCTACTGTCATTTTCAGTTTACCTCGGAAACTTGATCTGATGCTGAGAAACCGATCAAAGTTTCGGACCCCAAAAACTCAGAAATTTTGGAAATGGCCTTTGAAACTTTATACGAAATAGTGAAAATCTGTGAAGAACAATTAAGTTAAGTCAAGATGACTTAAAAAGAGTTCATTATCTAAAGCTTTTGGAGGTCACCTACCATCCCACCTTAGAAATATCCCCGCAAATACTTTACCCTAATCCTCCCACCCGAGGTGAGCACCTCTTAGACCAGCGGCCGGGGAACTTTTTTAACCATTACCCCTAAATGTTTGGAACTGACATTACCCACCCATTGGTAAAGGAGAAAAAAAAGTAATCTCCATTTCAAGTTTCACTTTTTACCAAAGTTTGAAAGTTGCTGTGTGATTTACTTTGTAGTTCATGACCAGACAGAAGAGTTGCAGCTGACGTGCATAATTTTACATACATCATCACCCGAGAGTGATCTATTGCGGACGGAAGACCATTTAAAAACAGTGTAAATAATAAGCGCCCACGTTGACTTCCTTGTGGATATAATTAACAAAAACTTCTATAAAAATATTTTTGCAGAGAACTGTTTTACACGGTGCAACTAAATACATACATGAATTTTTCTTGATTTTCTTTGAAAAGTGGCTGAAATATTCCGCTCTCGTTTACACATTGCAATTAGTTGCGCGCATCATATCGATATCAGTTTCGATTGTACAATGACAAAGGGAATATCCATATACAAAAATATTTATTGCAGTTTCCAACCGCCGCGTTCAATTATTTCCACATAATTTATGGTTTTTTCCAACATATAACCGTAACACCAAAATAGAATCGAAAATTACAACCCTGCAGCCATGATATCGGAATGAGCGTAAAACGAATTGCATGTAAAAAGATGAACGTTTTGGTCAGCTCGCCTCATTTCCTTAGCCAACAAGCCAAAAGAAGTATGTATGTATTAAGTGCACCTTCAAAAGCAGTCATTACATGCATATTTTTCTTAATTAAACATCGGCTGATTCTGGTTTCCATCATTAATAGTTTGACCAAAAATATCGATATATCGGTAAAAAAGGGTTTGCCTTTCGCTGGTAGAGTAGAGGCATTCCAGCCGCGCGAAAAATGTGAAAACATACGGGCACATTTTATATACTTACGGAATATAATTTAATTATCTTAATGAGAAATACCAGCGGCGTCAGTTAAAAAATCACAATAACAACGTAAACTAAAGATATTGTTTGTGTGCGCAAATATAAGTTATCTTCTTCTAAAGCGGGTTTCATTATAAAAATCATCAATGAAAGGCGAATTTATTTCAGTTTCATCATTTCAATTTTAATATTCCTTCTTTTTGAGTATGTCCGATAACGATAAGGTCGACGGACAAAATTAATCGCTGTATGATAACACGAGAATCGGTAATTTATGTTCACTGTTTTTGTGTTCGATTTTGTGGTCGAAAATTGCAGAATAGTTAAATGATATTTATGCAACAAGAAAGTTAAATAAATGCATGCAGCTTAAAATGTTAGTTTTTTTTTTTACAAATGCGTATGTGTACAAATTGCCGCGTAAATCAAATTAAACAAATTTATAACAATGATTTAAAATTTATTGCAAATTGTCTGTGATGTGTACTGCTGTTTGCGGCGCTGTAGCTGTTGCTGCGTGCACAACACGTAGAAAACGGTACGATGTTGACCATACTCTAAAAAGTGCAAGCGAGATGGCTATTGCTACTAGAATAATTGTATACAACATCTTACAAATACATACATACAAGGGAAGTAGCGCGCGAGCGCTCTCGTAGCCGACTTCACAGCATTGAAAAAAAATTAAAGAAAAAAGAATATAAAATTGCTAGTGCTCACATGTGTGTATATTCATAAACATATTTTTATACTTAGCTTTAAGCCCATAAAAACATAACAGGGCAAAAAATGTGTGTGTTGCATTTAATTTAATATTTGTACATCAGCACATATGTGTACGAAAACGTATCTATAAAACAGAGTCAACATAAAAATTTTTTACCTTAAAATAAAGCCATAATATTGAAATGTGCTACGAAATTTGATTGTGTTTTAATAAGTACATCAATAAATATTAAGAAACATGTCTGACGGTTTTATAGAAAGTGTAAAAGATGTCAAAAAGGGAATTGAACGCCTTTCCCATGTACATACATATGTATAGATGGACATGAAAGTGTCAGAAATAAATATATTTTATTTGTAAATATAAATATATATTTATATGTTATGCTATATTATTATACACACAAGTATATACATAAATGCAATGAAAATAAAAATAAATTACTTACCGGTCGCCAGCCACCAAGTGAATAGTGAAAAATACAAAGCTAATGTGTAAATACGAACTGTGCAATAGCTGAAAGCTGCATTAAAGCACGTTTGTTTTTAAACAAAATAAAATATAATGAAATACCAGATAATTAAACCATCGATTATTAAATTAAACTCAAAAAAAACCGGTTGGTATTTTCAATGAAGTGGAATAATATGTCTCGTCTACTACGTCCACACTAAAATTTAAAAATACTTTACCAGCAAGGTAAAGTTCAACTTGATCCCTTCTTATGCTCAAATAAATGGATGCCTTCATGGATTTTGATTTCGAGGATTGCAGCTTTAATTGCAGTCGGAGCTGCAGTTATTTCAGCGAAGTATTAGAATTATAACTATAGAAGGCGTCTGGCTCACATAAAAAATAAGAACTGCAATATAGAAGTGCATTACTGAAATGGATACCACTGTAACAAGCCCAAATGCAACAACAGAGTTGAATTCACTTGTAAGCTGCAGCGTTATACAGGACTCACACGCACCTAGAACTATTCTTCCGATAGCCGGGTCTGCTGTGAATGTGCAAAATCAGAATCAAGATGAAAAGAACTTACATCATCCGGCCTTAGTGTTTAGTAGTACACCAGCAACAACAACACTTGCAACTGTAACGATAGCAAACTCAGTCGCCGTTTCTCTTAATTTACCTCCACCAACACCGTGTGTTATAAGCTCTGCCACAAATGTAGTTTTATCCGACTGTTTATTGCCAGCACCCCCTCCATTTACGACTTCAGGCATAAGGACAACGACGACGCCACCAATTTACAATACCTTAGACTCAACAGCGTCAGCAGCACAAGCGGCTTCAACATGTGCTAGTGATTTTGACTCGGACACGGAGCTGTCGATAGTAGCTGCAGCAGCTGCAACAAACGTAGTTGCATCTACAGCAGATCACTCAACAACATCCCCTGTTTCATCAGTATCAATTTCTACGTGTGCTCCGTCTCAAACTGGATTATTATCAATGACGAATGGGCACATTAATAGCAACAGCAGCAGTAGTTCTTCACAACTAAGTTTGAATACAAAACAGCAACGCCAGCAAAAACGCCGTCGTGAGCGAGCCCAGCGCCTGCAGGCAGAGCGCGATAGTCGATGTAATTTAAGTGCGTTAAGTAGCACGTTGATTGGAGGATCTGTGGGTGTTGGAGCTTGTATTAGTATGGGTGTGCCTACTGGCAGTAGCAGTGGTAGTCTCATTGGCTCTGTAACTGCACCAACCATATTAATGGGGAACAGTAGCACAATAGGTCCCGGAAATGGAATGTTGTATCACCTCAATAGTGCTGGTAGCATGGGCGAAGATAGCAATAATTCAAATGGAAACTTTACTAGCAGTAGCAATGGTAGCAACAACTTACTACCACCTACGGATAGTATTGCATCCCTGCTATTAAATCCACCACATTCACCCGAATGTAATTCTGGTCTTATGGCCACCCCTAGTGAAAGCGAAGGCGAGTCACTGGATGAAGATCTCCTTTCAACATCATCTTCATCGACCTTATTGCTACCGCGCGATAAGCCTCCACCAAGGCCACCACCTCCAGTTCGCCGAAAGTTGCCAAGATCTCCTGTATTAGAGGAGGAGATAATTGATGGATTTGCTATATTAGAGTTCAAAACCTACGAAGATCTTGAGGTAAGTAAACAGAAATTTGTATATACATATATTTTCTGTAGGGAAAATCTGTTTCTTTGATAATTATTCATCTATTTTATTACCAACAGCTTGCTATTAAACTGGGCCAGAAACGTAAAGAGAAACGGCTTTCGGCGCTAGAAGAACTGACGTGTACATATAGCATAGAAGAAATGAAAATGCCAAAGATCATAGATACAGGCCAACCCCACCCGCTTCGTGCCACCAATCTTTCCAGTTTGGCCATTGTTAGCAACAACAATTTGAGAGAAATCAACCACAATCATCGCTCTGTCGGTGTTGACATTGCGGGCACAATTGTAGCTACAACTAACAGCATTACCAATAATATTAATAATAACACAGCAAACAACAGCAGTAGTAATACAGTGTATACTGCGCCGGTCCCAAGCATGTGCTCCTCAGCGGATACGGAAGTTGATGTGACTTGGATAGGAGATCAATATCGACAGCAGCAGGAACAGCTAAGTGGCAGCGCCAGTAATATTGGGTTAAGCACAAACAATCCTCATCAAACACATAATAGTCAAAATGTGAACCGCATAAACCAACACAAAAAAACAGAACCACCCATCACAAACGGCAGAAGCGAAGCTGTCATAGAAACTCTTAACACTAGAGGTCGCTTACTTGAAAATAGCAATACAAGCCTTCCGAAGGATATCACACATTCAACACCGCTTTCTATTGCTACAGTCGATAGTGGTAATGGAAACGGTAATATCGTTGGTTCATCCCAAGACTCCAACAACACTGTTAACCAACCAAATTGCGCTGTAGCAGAATTTATTAGCATCAAAGGAGCAAAATCAAGTAATACTGTCGCAGTTAACAATCATATTAGTGTTATGATATCATCGTCCTCATGTCTAAATACTAAAGTAAGTGTTCAACTTAGTGTGGGAGAATAATAATAAAAATATTTTATTGATAACTCGCAGAAGCTAAGCAGCTTAGAAAGCAACCAAGGTGATATGGCTGCAACAGCAGCTGTCACAGCTGGCCTGACGCTGGAAATTCAAGACTATTCAAATATTTCAGCGAAGGTTGTTGGGTCCAATTGTCTGCTTAAAAAGGAAGACGATATTAATGAAAACTTGGATGCAGTGAGTTTTACCATAACGTATACAAAATGTTTTAAGATGGCTATTCTTGTATTATTATTTATAGATTTCCAATCATTGCAGTAGCAACCACAAAAGATCTAATATCGTATGTATTTACTGTATACTAAAACAGATATTTGTTTGATATGTATTTTGTGTTCGTTTCAGTGTGATAAAGTCAATGCCGAAAAAAAGGTGAGTTAAAACCCAGAGAAACTTGTATTCTAAAAAGGTTTATGTTAATGTAGTTTGGCACAATAAACAAAGTTCAAGCCAACTGTCGAAAGAGCTTAATAGGAGATAACACGAAGTTAAATACGTAGTAGATGTCGTTACATATAAAACCTTTCACGTAAATATATAAAAACAAATTTTTTCCCCATGAATGCATTTTTTATACACTAATGTGTTTTAACTACCTCAGGAAAATCGGCATTTAGATTTTATGTAAAAATGTGTATTTTTAGTCAATCGAGTCAATTAGTATATTTCTGACTTATAGCTTTATGGCCAGTATTTAAGAATTTCCTTACAGTATTATAATGCTAGGGAAGTAAGTAAAAGTTTGTGCGAGTAATTAAATCTTTTGACAACTTGTTGTCACTTTTGGCGGAAAATTTGCAAAACTTTCTAATGAAATAAAAATGTTTGTTATTGTTCAATGTATGGAAAGCTACATAGATTTTTTTTTTTTATTAATTTCTTAATAAATTACGTAAGAGCTTTTTCTCTGCTAGTCGAATTTGCAGTGTTTTTTTAGTGTCAACTTTTAAAATATGAACGTAGTTTAATACTTTGATACCAAAGAAAGAATATATTGGTTTTGTGCGTCAGACTGTTTTCGCTCAGTACGTCTGTCACCCCGTATGCATGCAATGTTTTTTTTACACTCTTAAAGCAAGATATTTAAAACTTTACAAATAACTTTGGCTGGCAAGGAAAAGTGTCAAGATCGTGGTGCTACTAACTTGGTAGCAGAGAAATCGATTAAACCATATATTTTCTACATCCCTGTATATTCCCCTAATACCTACAATTTTGTTCAAAATTCAAAAGAAATACTGTTACCGAGAAATATGTTTTAGGTTCTGCCAAAACAGCCCAAAAAATAACTATACCTCCTTCAGTTTTTGAGCTAAGGTCACTAAATTTGGCGTATTTTCGTCTTAAATAAATTTATTCCAAACCTCAAACAAAAAAAAACAATCTTACTTTGAGGGAACAAAATTTTAAGAAGCTTGTGTAGTTTTAAGCGTTCATTGTTGGCAATTTGTCTATGCTATTTAAACGTAATAATATTTGTCATTAGCTGACTATTACATCTATTACGATTATGCTATATGTATAATTTTCATTATTTATATTATCATAAATTTCTTTAAGTCAAATGGCTGGGCTGATTTGGCTCAAAGTTGTTTCAGTAATTTATTTTTTATAAAGAACATTTTTGAAAATCCTCCGGTAAAATGTAAGAAAGATGTTTTAACAGCTTTGTTTAACCTACAATCATGATGATATATAAATATAAACAAACATGCTTTGGAAATTGGTGACAAGTTCAGGAGATAGACCTTATACCTTAGAAAAACTTTATGTTTTATTATGTGTTCCTTAAATTAGTTTTATCTGTCAGTTAAATGTGCTTGGGCAAATAAAAATTGCAACAAACATGGAGTTTTATAATTCTCTAAAACAGTAATAAAACTATAAGCTTTTCGTAATTAAAAGACAAGCCAGTCCAGATGGGAAAGCCAAACGAAATAATTGGTTCTGCACGTTTTGTTTTAATGTTTTTTTTTAGGTGGCTCCTCTCCACAGAATTATCATGTTTATAATAGAGCAGCATAAATTGGCGCACATTGCGCGTACACACACTCACACACACATACTTGCAGGCACTGACTATACATTTAAAGTATGGGGTTCAGGGTATAGTCTAGTCGGGATTTCTCGACTAGAGCCATCTTACTTGTTTCTTTTTTGTTGTTGCGTTTTGCTCCGAAGTCACGATACGAATATCTTATATCTAACGGACCTAACAACGACAGCAAAAGTTATTTTTCGTGCATTTTATCATATTTTGATGGGTTCAGGGGACTGTGACAGACAAAGTTCCAGCGTTAGAGAGCTACGCCCATTAAAAAACACACAGATAACGCACATTTTCAAATGCTCACAAATTTCTGTGGAAACATAGCTTGTAACGTTGTTAAGATATCCGAAGCAAAAAATCAGAACACGTACATCTAACCTCGCCGTATATATTACATAAATTATTTTTCTGTGGGTTCATGTTTTCAATATTGTAACCAGCATTATCTCTTAACTCTCAGAAACATATTCAATAAGCGTAATCGCCTCTAATAATCGTTTTTATTTACATTTATTATTACATGTTATTATGAGGAGGGAAATAAAATTGTTTTTTACAATCTTCTTGGTGGACCATACTTATCTCTTAGGAGTATGAAAAATTCTTTGCGTCCGATTCTCATACCTACCTACATAAACAATTTTATCAAAACTGACGAGCCGTTACGGAGTAGTACATTAAAACCATATATTTATGAGTAAAACCCTTTTAAAAGTCAGAATCAGCAGCATCAAAAATCGCTGAGTCGTTGCGACAAAGGCATTTGTGTTTAGGTCTGAACAGCTCCACACTGCAAGGCTTAGTAAAAATATCCCAGCGTGTTGAAGTCCATAGCGCTCCAGCGATATTATATATATTATTATTATATAATATTATATACAAATAAGCTTGTTGGCATTGTCAAGTGTGCGATTAGCGTTTGGGTTCTAACTGCCAGTATCTTATATTTTATTTCATAATATAATTTTCTATTTAATGGCGTGTTTCAAACTCACGTGAAGACGTGATCACTATCGTTCTTTATACTGCATAAAGTGAATATTGATTTGACTAAACTTAATTACACTTCTATATATATACATTCTTGATATATATATATATATATCAAATTGTGTAAAAGTCCGTGTAGAGGAGGAAAACCTCTAGGCAGAAATGGTGTACATGGCCTAAAAATTTGATGCGGGACGCCAGAACCTGTCTCGGTATGAAATTTAGTAAGTCTACCTCAACTCGAATTGCATAATATATGTCAATTAATTTCTCGTTATTTTAAACCAAATTAAACTAAAACTGGCCTTTTACACTTCAGCCTTAAAATACCTCTCAAATGAATAAATATTATTCTTATACCTTCAAAGCAATGATTACCAGTAAAACTGCCGAAAAGAAAGTTTGCCGCTCTGCCTATTTATTTATACTAAATTCTGTTGTGATAGCCACTTATGAAAATAAAACAAGTTGACAGCAAGAACACAATAGTTTTTAACATACGTGTCTTGCAAAATTTCGAGAATCTTTAAGGTCTGTTTTTGCAGTCCAGTGAGAATGTTTAAATGCTATGTTAATTGTAATTTGTATTGTGTCCAAACCAAATATATTGACAGAGTAGTCGATTTTTGAAAAATGGTGTTGCCAAAATGTTTTGCTACAAATAAATATAATTTTTTTTTAAAATTTGAAAATTTGTGATAAAAAAACGTGATTTTCTGCTTATGCTTTATTTTTTATACCCTGAACCCATTGAAAATGGGTAAAAAGATTATAATGGTTTTGTGCAAAAGTATGTAACAGGCAGCAGGAAGCTTCTCCGACCCGATAAAGTATATATATTCTTGATCAGCATCAACAGCCGATATAGCTATGTATGAACGCGTCGATCTTTGAGACTATAAGAACTAGAGACTCCAGATCTGGAACATAAGATTGCCTAGTCCCTAGGAAATACAAGTTTGTTCCAAAATTTCGACAAGAACTGAATTTTGAATTTGGAAAATGAAAGTTTTATTGAAATCGGTTGAGAAACATCGAAGATATGGAAAATTGAATTTAAGAATGTTTTGCAATATACGCGTAAACACACACACTCACACATACTTGCAAGGACTGAAAGCACTTAAAGTATGATGTTCAGGGGTATAGTCTAGTCGGGATTTCTCGACTAGAGGCTTCTTACTTGTTCTGATATCTGATATTTCGTTTTTAGTAATTATCGTTAATAAAAAGTAAATAAATTTGTTTTTAAAACGCATTAATTTGATAGAAAATAAAAAAATAATAATTTTCACAATATTACAAAAAAATCGCCTTTAATTAAATTTCGTTGATTTCGTAATTGTAACAAATTTTTAATTGTTACAAATGATATCGACGCATTTGCTCGACGGTCGAAAACCAAAAAAGAGTTTTCTTTCTAATAAGTATAGTTAGTAATAGTAATGCAAGTAGCTTTGATTCTCATGAGGAAATGTGTCGATATTATGACTAAGTAATTGATATGCATAAAAAGTAAATTTTATTTCCGATTAATTATTTTTATTCTGTTACTGACAAAATGTATAATACCTCTTTTCAAACTATTTAGAATTCGGAAAACTTGATAGCTTACGTTTTTCCTTCAACGCCAACCCACGTTTCAAACGATTCACCTGGGCAAAACACAGCACGCAATTCCACAGAATATTTACAATTATCGACAAGTCGAATTGAATGTGCAACTGCAAATGTATGTGACAACGATGTGGCGAGTTCAGCGGTACCATCTACGTCTGAAATAGGTCCAAAGCCAAAAATCGTATCTTGCGCTGGATTAAATATTGCATCTGCAGTCATTAAAAAAACTGTTGGAGCGGTTACTGCTTCACTTTTGCCACCGAGTCCTTTATCAGACATTGGGGATAAACAACACCTAATATCTGGAACAGATAAGTTATTGCATCCTACGTTAACCCACACAACAACTACATCCGCACAAGTAAGTTAGTTTTCCAATTTTTAGTTCTTTGTTTTATTGACTGCCTTTCAGGTAACCAGCGTAAGTATTTCTGCTGGTTGCGAGTCATATTTAACATCAGAAGCTGGAAAATGCGGACAAGGAATGACTTTATCTGCAAATACTCAAGGAATTATTTTGAGCACAAAAATTGTAGCGTCACAGGTGATGGACACATCTACGCTAAGGCCAAAAATGACCTTGGTGTCGGGTAATTCGCTTACTCCAAGTACGATATCATCATTACATAGCGGATCGTTTGGAGAGCGAACGTCCAATGTTTTGCTTGCAGCAAACTTAAAGACAAATGAAAATGTGATGTCAAGTATTGATGTGGGTGCAGCAACTGTTCTCGTCGATTCGCAGAAGGCCATAACCTGCTCAGTACCCACATGCATTACTCCAGTTGTCAATGGATTTCTGACTGGTTACTCATCTATCAATTGTGTAACATCAACTGTTGAAAGTGGTGTATCGCGCGTTTCAGTAAGTAAGGCGCTGCCTGCTCAAATTACTTTGCCACCAAGTGCGGCAGTTAGTTCTGCTGCAGTAACTGCCTCCGGTACTGCAAAAGCGACCTTAAATGCAGGAAGTATACCCGTTGGCGCAGTCGGCTCTTCGCTAATGTTTCATGGTGTACCTCCACCGATGCCTCATTTAGGTGCCGGACTACCTATGCTTATTCAAGCGGCGCCTTACCGAACACCCTATCCCAACTATTCACTGTATACTCCATATAATAGCATGGCACATGGACAATACCTGCAAACTGTACTGCCGATTGGAACACCCAGTACTTCGTGTTTGTCTCAGCGCTCAGATACTCGTAGCAGTCGCGAGTCACCGGCAATTACATCTGTGAAAACGCAAGTAACGAGTGCATCTACATCACATCAACACAGTGTCAGCAGTATCACAGGAGTGCGATCTATTACGCCGCTTGGCTATGTAATTGGCAACAGTAATACAACGCTCCCAGTAGGGACGCTGCCTGCAACAACGTCAACAGTACCTCTTTTAAATTGTACGCAATCACATCACTTAACAGCCCACACAGCAGGTGCATTTGGTACTTCATCAATTGGGCCAGCAATCACAACATCAACTTTGGCATCAACTGCTGTAACTTCCGTTGGTGCCAATTCGCAACTGCAACCACCAGCACCAATACAAACGCTCTCACAAACCGGGTATCCAACTCACATTCCTCAATTGCTTAACTCATATCCACAATTGCCACCACTAACGTCGACACAACAACAATCGCTTTCGCGTGGTGGAACCTGTTCAGCTTTGGGAAATAGCAACACCTCAGTCCTTACAGTGCAAAGTTTAACAACAGCGATGCCATCGCCGTCAATAAATGCATCTATAGCTTCGTCATCAACTGTGATTCAAAAAATACTTTTGCCCAAATGTGAAAGTCCGAGCAGGGACAGGGACGCAAGTTACAGGTATATTATATATCTGCAAATATATAAGAAAATATCATGTATAGGTAAAGCTGTCCATAGAACGGTTAATCGTGACCGAAAAATTAAATGTTACCAAAAAACAAAAGGTTTATTTTTATATTATACTAAAAACATTTCGAAAAAGTAAAGTTATATTTTTGGAACAGTTTCCAATATAAGGTAATTGGATTCGTATTTAATTTTTTTGTTTAACTTCTAGTTATTTTTAATGAATTTTATATTTTTAACGTTTCTATTTTAATATGCAAAACAAAAAAAGTAAAAACAAGGTTGTCGAACCCTTAAAATGTTCACAACGTATACGAAAATCGAAATTTTTGGATGAAAATGAAATTTTCGGTTGAAATTACTTTCAGAAATCTTAAATTCCAACTTGATGAAAAAAATTTACGTCCGCTATCGATCTTTGACAGTATAAATAAATCGATTTTTTCAAAATGACAGCAATTAAAATAAAGCGCCATTATTATTATTTTTTTCTTAGGAAAAAAAAAACCTATTAAAGTATTATTTCAAGTCTCGCAGAAATTTGCATATATAAAAATTCAAACAAAAATTTATTTTTGTCTCGTTTGCCTTCATTTTGCAAAACTTCATGTAGCAAAATTCGAATTTGGCCTCGGTATTATTATTTAATACAATCAGAAAATCTAACAGAATACCCTTATAGAAAAAAACCAATTAAACACAAACTCTAGTCGAGCCCCCTTCTGGGTGTTTGTAGCTTAGCAAGGTGACCTCTTAGTCTACAGTGACAGTCATGTCAAAAAAGCGGTGAGTATGCTAAGTCTGTTTTTACTAGCTTAAATCGCTTGACCACCAAAGAGATATTTGGATCCTGGTGATTTTGTCCATTCTTTTCGTTGCTACGTTCCTCTACGGCGCGGTACCTATTACGAATGACTCTGCCTCCACTCATGATTTGCATTTCGTTTCCTGCTTTATAATCATGACAGTATAACTGATGGCGAGTCTATTGGGAGATCCCACAATGTCTAGCTTGGTTCTCACATCTCCGAAGTACTTTTGACCTTATTTCGGTCCTACTAAGTGCCAATATTGCACCTGGATATCCCTATTTCTACAGGTTCTTACCACCTCCGCATTAATTAATATTTATGTTAAGTTCATTATGAAATCTGAAAAAATTTAAATTTTTGATTAGCACATTTCAATTTAATTAAATTTGAATATTTATTAAAAGCCGGCAAAAATGGGAAATGGAAACCGGGTATTAATCCGTATTAAGGGGGAATATCACGAACAACTTTTAATTTTTAGGTGTTTGCACAATGCACTGCAAAAGCTCTACTCCACTCTAACTTAAACAAAGAAACATATAATCTACATTCTGTGACGGGGTTTTCCCATAGTTTAGTTGATCTCAATGATTTTTTGAAAGCTCAAAGTTTATAAGCAGCTTACAATAATTTTTAAAATGAATATGTGAAAATACAGCTCACTCTGCAGAGCTACCAATAAAACAAACTAATCACCACCTCAAAAAAAAAATATATATTTTAAATCTAAGTATTAACTTTTAATGAAAAGAGTCCATCTCGTAAAGTACGAACATATATTTGGCATATTTTTCAAACAAGCGTCCATGGTACATAGGTGGACTTAAAACTCTTGGTTGAACATGAGTTACGCTTCCATTTCGTCCCTTGGCTGTACAAGTAGAGGGAGTTCACCTTGTTGACTATGAACATATGCGCTCTCACGGACATTCTTAAGAAGTTTGTTTTCTGCTGCAGCTTGATCAGATAATGGAGTGACGTAATCTCCAATAGGACTTTCACGTCTGATGTTGGTCAGGTCTGCATCGGTTTCTTACAAAAGCCATTCTTTGTCACCCTTGTAATTGCCTTTGCACAGTAAGCTGCTCCCTTATCGCACTTCATACGTGAGCGTGGGCCTTACCACCATAATGTACAGCCATCTTTTCCCTGGGCTATGCTACGTCATGTGTAGAGTGCTTTACAGCATTTTGATATTATATGTGCCCAATCTCCTTATTTTAATAGGTATTTATCTCAAGGAGTAAATTGGGTTTGTGTAATGTCCGCCACGGAGTCTGGCTGTGTTTACAAACGTGTTTTTTTTTTTTTTGTTCGACTGCCTCAAAAATAGATACATCAAACTTTGACAATATCTTGGTCCACGTCATCGACAGACAAAATGAAAAATCGATACATCTCGAGGTGCAAATCGACAAAAACACACAAAATTTCAACATTTAAACAGCAAGATTAAAAATTTTGTAGGGAGATAGCTAGGGACATCCTCCGAGGATCTGCATGGATGCCATCCTCTCCGCCGCTTTGTTACGTCAGAATCACCTATATCTTTAACAATTATTATGCTAGAGTCGCTGGTGACATCACCCAAAGATGGTAGACATAAATCAGGCGCAAGGTTTAGGGTGAACATTACTTTTCTTTCAAAAGCGGACGTTAATCGACTTTAGCCAATTCAAATATGTAAACAAAATTCTAAAAGCAAAACTAAAATTAGCGGATTCAATGCTATTTTAAAAAATCAGTGACTAAGTAAATTACAAATGGTACACACAAATATAGCTAATTGGATGTTAAAGACTTTATTTTTTTTTACCTCATATTTGTGCATAATATTTTCTTCATTATTTCCAAACTTTTACGTACTCGATTTTTTATAAATATTTCTTTTAAATAGGTAGTTGAGATATAAACTTAATTCACAACATTTTTTCTTCAGTTTTTTATTTTATTAAGAAATTATTTCTTTGAAAGAAATCTTCATGTAAAGTTGATATTTGTGCAAAAGTTGAAATTACCATTAAAGGAATCAACTAATTTATTGAAGTTAAATTTATTAATTAATATAAAATATATTCGCATTTTTGATGCTCAAAAAATTTCAATTTCTGGACATTCTCATTAAACTCCGCTGCGAGAGGCATTATTTACAAAAAACCGTCAAAATTAAAAAAATTACAAAATCGCAACAATATTAAATAAAAACAATTACAAAACAATATTTTAATAAGCTCAATAACTTTTTGCAGTAAGATAACTGATTTTTTGCACTCAAAATGTAAATGAATGATTTTGCACAAATATCAACTTTCTATTAGAGACCTGACTTTGTCTCTTTTAAAATCGTAAAGATTAAAAGCTCATAAAAAATTAATGCATGAAATAACATCACAAAACTTAAAAGATAAGACATGTATACTCAAAAAACTAATACCGATAGAATGAAACATCTAACACGCAAAACAAATTTTGCACAAATATCAATTTTACTGAATATATATATATATATATAAATTAAAAATTATAAATGATCAACATGTGTAAAATAATTGAGTGAGTTTTTATACCGTAAGAAGGCTCTAGTCGAGAAATCCCGAATTCACTATACTCTGAACCCCATACTTTAAGTGTTCAGTCAGTGCTTGCAAGTATGTGTGTGTGTACGCGTATAACAGATTGTCATTATTTCGTTAAATGTTTCAAACTGCATCATAAAGATTTCTGAATTCAAGATATTGTTGTTATCGATCACATGTGTATATCGGAAACGGGAAGAGTTATCGACAATATAAAACAAACTTGTACTGCGCGGGAATTAGGCGAGCTTATATACCAAATCTGGAGTCTCTAGCTCTTATAGTCTCTGAGATCGACGCGTTCATACATACGGACGGACAGACGGACATGGCTTTATCGACTCGGCTGTTGATGCTGATCAAGAATATATATATTTTATGGGGTCGGATATGCTTCCTTCTGCCTGTTACATACATTTGGAAAAATCCATTATACCCTTTTTAACCATTTTCAATGGGTTCAGGGTATAAAAAAGTAAGAAGGCTCTAGTCGAGAAATCCCGACAAGACTATCCCCTGAACCCTATACATACGTACTATACGTACAATAAGTGATTGCAAGTATATGTGTGTGTACGCTTATAGTGCATAACTTCATAATAATGCTCCATAATTCTGGTGTTTCTCAACCGATTTAAAACAAAAAAATCACAGATTGTCCTTATTTCGTCTAATGTTTCAAACGATGTTTAAAAGTTTTCCAAATTCAAGATTTTGTTGTTATCGATCACATGTGTGTATCGGAAACGGGAAGAGTTAACGAAAATAACCATTTAACCCTTTTTACCCATTTTTTATGGGTTCATGGTATAAAAACACAGTGTGGAATTGAAGCATAGTTTTTATACCCTGAACCCATTGAAAATGGGTAAAAAGGGTATAATGGTTTTGTGCAAAAGTATGTAACACGCAGGAAGAAGCATCTCCGACCCCATAAAGTATATATATTCTTGATCAGCATCAACAGCCGAGTCGATATAGCCATGTCCGTCTGTCTGTCTGTCCGTGTGTATGAACGCGTCCATCTCAGAGACTACAAGAACTAGAGACATCAGATTTGGAACATAAGCTCGCCTAGTCCCTAGGCAGTACAAGTTTGTTTCAAATTTTAGATAACTCTTTCCGTTTCCGATATACGCATGTGATTGATAACAACAAAATCTTGAATTTGGAAAACTTGGAGACGGCGTTTGAACTATTATACGAAATAATAACAATCTGTAAAATTTGCATTGAAATCGGTTTAGAAACACTGGAGATATGGAGCATTGAATTTAAGAAAGTATGGTCTATAGGCGTGTATACATACACATACTTCCAAGCACTGGCTATACGCGTACGTTCAGGGTATAGTCTAGTCGGGATTTCTCGGCTAGAGCCTTTTTACTTGTTCACACTCTCATAAGCAATTGCTGAATTTTCTTAACTGCTCGTGACATATCGAAATCACCATATCGAAAGATTGAAAGTTTTTTCCCAGAAAATGAGTTGTTAAGAAATTGCGTATTATTAGCTTTTGTTACGCATGAAGGAAAAGGCATTAAACATTGACCCATTTTTATTTGCAGCTATCTATCAGTGCGTCCAAGCAATACTGTGACAGCTTCAAGCGGACGACCTGGCATAACATTAAGTCCGTCAATTTGCGGCCTTGTGCCACCAGCACCGTACAATCCTGTCCCTATATCCTCATCTTCTACGCTGTCAGCAACAACACATTCAGCTAATTCAGCTGCTGGACCCAGTATAGCTTCATATAATCAAAAGACAGCGCTCTGGCTAAAGTATGACAATTTTAATCCCGTTGATTTAAGTATGACATTGATTTTCTCTTGCAGCTCCTCAATGACAAGTACATCTGTTCCCCTTGTTTCAAGTGGAAATGCGCGCCCATCACCTGCACCACAGAGCTTTGGCTCAACTGGAAATACAACACGGGTTGCTGGAAATACAATATCACCTCATGCTGTTGTCAGTGGACATGTTCCCAGCGCAAATTTTCAGCACACAATTTTTGCCACACCTCTTGCGCCACCACATGCATCTTCAGCTACTCCCATTTCTATCGCAGCTATTAGTAGCAGTTCATTATCTCATTTGCCTTTGGTGTCTCACACAACGGCCATTATTGCGACAATGGCCACAGCGACAACAACTACATCATCCATCAGTACAGTGGGTAATACACAATCGACTGCAGCAACGGTGTCTACAGCAGTTACCCCTACGACTCATCAATTTTCTGCGGAATCTCTGTTCCAGCCAAGTAAAAGTACAAAAAATGCAACCTTGTTGCTGTATATTGGAAACCAGATTTATTTATTACATGTCCTTTGCTCTATTTAGATGATCAGGCAGATTTATTGCGAAGAGAACTTGACAGCCGTTTTTTGGATCGCTCTGGTTTGACCCAGTCTTCCCCATCGTCCACGTCAACATTTTTGCGGCAAGAGTTACACCATCATCAGCATCAGCATACTCACCTGCATCAGCATCCACAGCTGTTATCAACGGCACCTATGTCGGCCACATCCACTGTACAACCGCCAACGCCGCCAAGTTCATCACAGATTTATCCTCCACCATTGTTTAAAGATATTCCCAAAATCAACACAGTTGACCCGCAGTTTTATCGTGCAGGCATCGGCCTCCCCCCTGGGTATGCGGGATATAGTTCAGCTGGCCTTTTGCATGCTGGCTTGGCAGGACCTACTCCGTTTATGCCACCTAACCATTTGACTTCATTCGCTCCAAAGGTAAGAAAAAACCTCTAAAGTTATCTTAAGAAGATAAATACTTTAAATTGTTCTACAGCATATCAGGTTTAGATATTCTTTTATTTTCCTACTACAAAATGTTTGTTCAGAAATTGAACAGGTTAAAGGACACCAGTTCCATAGTTAGTGACTCCCGATAGATTTGTAATTTATTTTCAGAATGAACTGAACATCAAAGCATACCCTAAAATAAAAAAGTTTGTCCTGATTAACTTATACGGTACAAAAGTCAAGAAATATTTTTATAAGATATCAGAATCGTTTTCGATGTACATGAGAACACGTCTCAAATACAAAAAAGAAATCTTTTCAGAATAAATGACAGAAAAGAGAGTGCCTAAATTTTCATGCTGTACAAAAAGCAAAAATCAGTAAGTATACCGGCCCACGGCTCAATATCTCAGTGAGTTTAAGTTCGAATGACCTTTGGGATTATACTTTGTATAGTTAAAAAATTTAAACCAAATCCGATTTTTTAAGTGCGCTTTTAAGCACTTTAAATGATGTAACCTCTGTGTAAAAAACTCGAATTGGTCGAAATTGAAGCAAACATTCAAATATCCTTGGTTAAAAATTAAGATTTCCATGCTTATATGTAATTGTTTCCAATTTTCTAACATGCCCTTGTCTAACAGTCCTTATCTAAGTGTAAAAACTCAAAGAAAAAAAAAACAAATCATAATATCTTGGTTTCGAGATTCTATATTAATGACATTTTTTTTGGCAAAATTTCCCATAAAGTGTTGCTTGAAAAACGAAGACCATTGGCACTTAGAAAATGTGCAAAGCGTGTGACAGTAAATCAAGTATATACATTATTTTAAAATAATATTTAAGGGTGTTATTCTAGTTCATAAATTATGACAAAATAAAGTTATAATCATTTTTATGTATTTTAAATATTGCAAAAATAACTAAGTAAGTACAACCATCAAAAGTTATTGACTGCATACAACATTTAAATTAGCGTAATCGTGTTTATGTCTTTTTATAGCATGATACCGAAGGTTTGTGCATGCCCCGTCATGGTTTCTGTCAGTCTGTATGAACTCAACTTTTTCAACACAACAAGATATAATAACATAATATAACAAAGTAAACATACTTTAAACAAACTAGTACAATGATCTAAAAGCATCTAAACGCATCCAATTTAAGTATCAAACATCATTAAATATAGTAAATTCCCTCCAGCTACTGTAAAAACCCTTCTTCTACAACCGATAACAACCTACAACACAAAAATAAACTACTAAAATACCAAACTAGATCACTGAAATACGTTTCAAATCTAACATTTAAACCATATCATACAACGAAAGAATTTTCAATTAAACCAACTTCAAAATTAAAATTATGGACAAGGCAACGTAATTTTATTAATACCTTACCTTGCATCGGCGATGGAAACTTTCCCCGCAAGAAATTATACGTACGCACAACAAAATGCAAAAGCAAACCAAATCAGGCAATAAACACAAAAAAAAAAGTTGTAAGGAAACATATGTATAAAATTCATATGTTACAATGTTGTAATTCACCCTGAACACGACTGCCGTTGAGCAGTCGAAATACATTGATTAATGAAAAATTTAAACAAACTATATTCAACTGAGAATGTAAACCAAGAGAAGAAACCAGAGTTCCCCCTTCGATGTTAAAATAACATATTTTTTTTAATATTAGCTCGTGGAGAAATATTTTCGCCATCTGCCTTGTCAACTCATTCTCAAAGTGTGCGATGCATGAGACAAAGATTAGTTGTTGCCATACTTCATTGCTCTTGTTGTTGTTACAGAACTTGAGTTTCTCAATTTTCGACTTTTAGTTCAATCTGCTTGCTAATCCCTTAGATGGGACGGTGTGTAGATTTTATAAGAACTTTACACAAAGTGACTTAAATATAAGTGTACTTAAATATGACTTCTATCATATATGCGTATGCATATATTAGGAATTAAGTAGATTGTTAATGATAATGATAATAATGACATATTGAACAGGTTTAAAATGACTAAATACCAATTAACGCTAACCATAAAATAAACGCATTTTGCATTAATAATTTCATTGAGCTTAATTGAATATTGTAATAAAGGGTATTAAAGTTATGCAGCTTGTGCAACCAAAACGATCATGTGTTGTTGTTGTTTGTCGTGCTGCGTTTTGCCAATTCCCGTTGGAATCGTTCGCATGCATACACAACAAGTAAGAATGCTCTAGTCGAGAAATCCCGCCTAGACGATACCCTGAACCCCATACTTAACGCGTACAGTCACTGTTTCCAAGTATGTGTGGGTGTGTGTATGTATACGCGTATAGTGCATACTTTCTTAACTTCAATATTTTGTCAATATTTGGTATAATCTTTCAAACTGCATCAATAAGTTTTTCAAATTCAAGATTTAGTTGTTATCGATCACATGTGTATATCGGAAACGGGAAGAGTTATCGAAAATTTAAAACAAACTTGGACTGCCTAGGGATAAGGCGAGGTTATGTACCAAATCTGGAGCTCTAGCTCTTATAGTCTCTGAGATCGACGCGTTCATACGTACGGACGGATAGACGGACGGACAGACTGACGGACGGACAGACAGACAGACAGCTATATCGACTCGGCTGTTGATGCTGATCAAGAATATATATACTTTATGGGGTCGGAGATGCTTCCTTCTGCCTGTTGCATACTTTTTCACAAAACCATTATACCCTTTTTACCCATTTTCAATGGGTTCAGGGTATAAAATGACGGCCCGAGGCCACATGCACCACATTTAAACAACTTATTTTTATTGTTTTCATTTTTTACTTCTATTTAAATATAATAATAATAAATAAATATTTATTTTATATAATACGTATAATATTATAACAATTTCATCACACCCAAGTGACAGACAGTGCCGAATACATACGAGAAAACATCAGCCATCTCAGCCTCAGAAGTATAAGCAAAGAAGAATATGCATTAAGGGGAAAGACGAGCTAATAATCAGAAAAAATATTCAAGTTCAACAGCGAAGGGGAACTCTGATTTCTTCTCTTGGTTTACATTCTCATTGATTACACTATAAAAGCTAGAGAACATAAGCTCGCCAAGGAAGTACAAGTGTGTTTCAAATTTTCGATAATTCATCCGTTTCCGATATAAACATGTGATCGGTAACAATAAAATCTTAATTTTGGAAAACTTTGAAACGGCGTTTGACGAAATTATGACAATCTGTTTTTATTGAAATCGGTCACACACACACATTCTTGCAACTCGGCGTAATGCTGGATACGAGGCCACCTTGAGGAGTTATTCGGAAAGGTTGCCAGAACAGGAAGAGATCGCGAGCGAATGATGCTTAACACAAGGGGCCGAAGGCACCAGCGATATGTTGTAAACTGTCATGTTAATTAAAAGTGGAAATTATTTCGGAGTCAAAATCCATGACATATTGCACGCTCAAGTAGAGATCGCTCCTTTAAACGAGAGATTAGATGATTCGATTATTAGAACTATCTTGGCATCGGCAAATATGTCATCTAATTAGATAAATTATTTGGTAGTCTATAGTTACTGTTCTTAAACTCTTTTCCATTTTCCTGACTATGATTGCATTTAGCGACTTGGGGAGAATACTTTCGCATTTGTCAATATTAATTTTAAGGTGCCTGTTTGATGCAAATTCTTCTACAGTATTGCATAGGTTATATACCCTAAAGTGTTGTATACCCTAAAAGTGCGTAAAAAGTGTATAATGTTTTGTGCAAAAGTATATAACAGACAGAAGGAAAGATCTCTCCAGACCCCATAAATTATATAAAGTCATGTCCGGCTATCTGTTCATCTGTATGTATGAACGCGTCGATCTCAGAGATTATGAGAGCTTAAGACTCCAGATTTTGAACGTAAGCTCCCCTAATCCCTAGGGAGTAAAATTTGTATTTCCAATTATCGATAACTCATCCCGTTTCCAATATACATATGGAATCTTGTTCCCATGGACAGTGATATTTTCATTAATAGCGGTTTAGAAACACTGGAGATATAGAATATTGAAGTTTAGTCACTAACCATTGGTGTAGAAGTGCATGCATGGCCGTAGATCTGGAATTTAGGTCATCCCCTAGTCGAGCTTAATCGACTAGAGCATTTTTACTTGTTAGACCTTTTTTAAATAATATTATTATTTGTTATGCTTCAATGTTGAATATATTAATTGGTGGTACTTGCTTGTTACTGTTTTTGTTTGCCTGTATTACATTTCTGAATTGGGATGTGGAACCGACCCCAACTAACTTAACGAAAGTACCGCGAAAAACTATTTTTTTTAACTGCAAGGGCGTGTAAAACTTGGGAATTTATATGTCATAATGTTCGTCAATTCTAAAAATATATGCTATGGTTTTCTTATGTTCCCCTTTGTATTTTGGTCTCGAATAATATGAAATGGTAAAAATACTCAAAGCGATAAAAGATCGGGACGAAAGAATGTGCTCAATTCGAGGACCGCCGAAAAGTTTTAAATTAAATTTACCACACAAAATAGCTCTATATTTGTTAGTGACAATGTTTATTTTTGTTTCTTCCTAGAAGACAAGCTCCGAAATAAAATTTGAATTGATAGTGATGTTCGTCGTTGACGTCGATTGGGACATTTGATTCTTTTATATATATTATATTTTCAGGGGCACTAACATTAACTTACCTTCTTACTATAGTAGATTTTTACTAAAGAATCTTAGTTCTTTGTCTGATGGTTAGAATAACCTTTTCCGCAAACTAATTAATGGTGAAATTGGTTCATCTGAATTAATCAACCAAATTAGCTTTGCAGTTCCGATCAGAAATACTAGAAATTTTTTTTATCTATATCTCTTCAAGCTTCTTACTCTTACTATGCTATCATAACTCTTTTCGGATCTTAGAAGCATTATATAAAGATCTTTCCTCCATAATACATAGTGCCACTCTTGTCTTGTGTCAACTGTCTACATGTTCGTAACCGCGAGCTACGCGGTGCGTCCCTCAGTCGGTCGCGCGGGAGGTGGGTAGCTTTGTGCTTGGGTCCGCGCGTTAACAAGCCGGTGCTTTGTATCGTTAAGCCACTAAAATCTACTGTTCGTTTGTACACCTACATCCAAATAAATAAATTCCACGTGCAGGTCAAGTTTGTTACAAATTATCGATAACTCTCTCACACCTAAAACTGGTGACAATTAAATATTGAAACTAAAATATTCTACATATACAAACAATGAATGTACGCGTAAATTAATTAATTGTTTTTTGTACGTGTTGTCAAATTTGCTGCGCTTAAGGAAGAGTTTCAGGTCACTTAATCATGTTGGACGGGGTATTTTCCTTTTTCAAAATGACTTCAGATTTTTGTCCCAGTAATAGCTTTCAGGATTTTTAATAACGCTCTTTATACGATATCAATGTTGCTGTTGCTAGCGTACTATCACAACAGGGAGCCATAAGTCCAGTTTTGTGTTATAATAGAATTGAAGACCAGGGTCTTGTCGTCCAGACTAAGGATAGAGTCAATGATGGCTACTGGATTTTTGTATAAGATGTTTTCTTTTGGCTTTAATGTTTATGCGTCGTTTAAGTCTCCAGTTAACTAATGTTATTTCATTTTCTTTCAGGGGTACAGTATTACTTAACATGTGAGATGGACAATCTTGCCTTTTTAGGGTTAAAGTTACTTTCTTGTATTTTTGTTCGTTTACGAATTAGTATTTACTCTAATTTTACATTACGATTACAATAAATTAATATGTCCCACAGACTCTTTTTATATTATATATATCTTATTTATTGTTATATATTTTAATTCTTAGAAAACTGGACGTTGGAATGCTATGCATGTGCGCATTGCGTGGGAAATTTACTATCACCAAAACAAACAAACCTCTGAAAAATCAGTTGCTGGATCAACTTTATGCAACAGCGGTAGCAGTTTGCATTCCGGAACTTCTGTAGTGTCTGGCAACGCAGTCACAATAACTAATTCAGTTGTCGGTGGATGTATTGGTATACCTGCAAACAACATCGCTGGTGCAGTGTCTAATAATAGTGTTGTGGCGGCACCCGGGACTGCACCAGCACTTGTGATGAAACGATCCCCAACTTTGACCTTAAGTTCAACTTCACCGCACCTAATGCATCGGTCAGGTGAATTGACCTCAGCTACGGCGTACACCAGATTGCCATTTGAAGCTTCACCGCTCGCTGCAAGTTTTATTGGGGCACCACCAAGTCATATCGGTAAGTTTGTCCTGAAAATTAACTCTCTGTAACCCAATTATGTGTTATTGTAATTGTAATTGGCCAGGTACAGCGGTGTCCCCATTTGGCCGATACGTGGGTTCATTTGGATTTGCCGGACTAACGCATTTTGGGCGCGATGTTTCGTTAGGTGGACATATGGATGCATGGAGGTAAGGGAATATGTGTACTATATTTTAAACAATTAGCAACTTACAAGGCTTTGTCGAGAAAAACTTTAGAAAAACTGTGAATCCTGTTCGATATTTTTCGTGTTTCTTAACCGATACTGATCAAACTTTCGCTGATGATCAATTTTATCGACGTTTCAAAGAAAAAGACAAACCGTTGAAATGTAAAGTGTTACAGTTCTTGCTTAATTATGCATATAAAAAAAAGGGAGATTTATTAATGATCTGAAAAGTATTGATCTGCCTTTGGCTGAAGACAAATCTGGTGCCCAGCTGTCATAGTGTGTATTGTCGAGCTCAAACAAACAAACAGTTTGTCGGAAAGGGCTACATCAATTCGGCAGTTGATGATGTTTAAAAATATACCTATACCGCCCGCAAGTAGACTCTTCTATTGCGCAGTCGGTTACGTCATACCTATCACCTTCGCAGTTAGTAGGCGTGTAAATGAAATGCTTTTTTACCACAAACTTCACAAACGTGCTGCTGGAAGCCCTAAGCTTAGTGTTTCTGAATTTCTTTAGTTTTTGTTTACCAATAAAAGTTATATTAATAAATAAAAACAAAACTAAAAAAGTAAATTAATAACTTTGTTAGTGCTTAAGTTTGCCCAATAGTGAATATATTATTTTTAAAACTGACTAACCCAAGCCATGTACTATGAGCCAACACATTTAGCATTACTATTTTGTAATGGACAACACCGCGGAAAGATTCTTAAGAATATTATACCTATATATACATTTTGTACACTTTTGACCACCTCTCAATGAATTATATTATCAAACAAAACACTTCTGCACCAGGTAAAAAATTAGTGACAAAAGCATTTTCA
Source organism: Scaptomyza reducta (assembly GCA_035044485.1). Lineage (NCBI taxonomy): Eukaryota > Metazoa > Arthropoda > Insecta > Diptera > Drosophilidae > Scaptomyza > Scaptomyza reducta. Next base: position 457,363 of record JAWNNV010001052.1, read on the forward strand.
TGTACCATAATTTGTTTCATACATAAAATTTCGGGACGAAATATAGAAATATTAACCAAACTAAGTTAAGTATTATATGTGTTATACGTGGACTAAATTGAGTGGGTACTTTTAATAAAACGTTTATTTTCTTCTTATAGCACTCAAATAAAAGCATATATTCAAAAGTTTATTTAACATTTTTTTATAAACTATGTGCAATGTTACAATATCTTTTTTATTAAATTTCTCATAAGCGTGAAAACTCTAAATTAAAACCAAATCAGACTATCGTAGCAAAATTCCATTTCCTCAGTATATATTTCTAACCGTCTTCGCACATTTCGTAATGCTTAGTCACTATCGAGGACTGCAATTATTGATCGCAAGGCGGTACAGAATACACACATAGTACTGCACTCTTCGCTATTAAATTAACATGCTGCTCTCCTCTAACACATCCCCTGCTCAGAGCCACGCAGTACTTCGGGTCCTAAAATCAGCAAACTGAACGCAATGCTTCGCAAATTTTTGAAGGCCTAGACAATCACATGTTTTTTATAACCAGTTACATAATTAGTGGCAGTTTGCCTTTGAGTTATAAAGTCGCTACTGTGTGTAGGTATAGATTTAAGATCCATATGAAGTGACTAGACTACCACGCCGGACTTAACATGTTGTTATATAATAACATCTATGTTTAAACAAGAAAACAAGTTGACTTTTTGTCTGACAAACATATAGACCAAGATAAGACAAACGGTTTTTTTACTTGATTAAATTATAATGTTTTTGCTGTGGTTGTAGCAATTACGCTTTAGAGAATATTCGGGTAACGGCTGCACCGATTTCTTGGACACGGATAATTGAAAAGTTAACTGGATAGTTGGCTTTGGTTCAGTATAAGATCTGGTTTAGTGTGAATAAGAAGAATAAGAAGTGATCGCTTAATAAATAAAGGGGATATTACCTTTTAAGCGCAGTATTCGAAAATAGCTCTTTTATTAATAGACCGATCCCATATCTTGTAGTTCTGGAGGTTACGAGCATTTTAAAGAAAAATTTCCAAAATCTCTGCAGTCGTTTTCGAACAAAATGTTTCGAGATCGCGTCTTAAGTTTTTTCGTTAAAATTTGTAGATTTTTTCCCTAATAAAATTACCTTAAGGGTCTCGGGAGGATAGACAGCACGACGGACATTTCGATCTATCTTTTATAACGTCTGCCTGTCTAACCTGTTACTTTTTACTATTTAGTGGATTATGGTCATACTATAAATTTTTGTGACACACGCCCGTAAATATATCAATAATTTCTGACAGGAATTTAAAAATGCTGCTTTAGCAATTGGTGTAAACGTTTTGTTTTATTAGTAAAATCAAATAGCAAATCGATGGTCAGCAAATTATAAGTTGCGCGCTTATAAGTAGTTCAGAGCAATCAATTATAGTAACTATAACATCATTTTAAAAAGATAATACCGCTACGGTGCTCGAATTTCTAAATTTTACAATCGCACGAGGCGAAATCATAAAGCTATTAAAAATCTTAGTAAAAATCCCTGAAGGTGCAATGTAAGTCTTGAAAATGTTCCCTTCAAATACTACACGGTAAGAACGCGAGTCAAGGTAGGATCTGAATAAATCAAATATGGATGAGTGAAACCCTGATTTCGCAAGTTTATCCGAGACTGAGAGTGAATTATTGCAGAAATGACTAAATATTGCTATTGTAATATAGATTCTAAAAGTAATGGGAGTTGTTTAACAAATATACGCTTACAAAGTTTGGAGGTTTATTTAACTTTTGAAGAAAATAGTATTTAAATCGGCTCACAGAGTTCACAACTCACCTCAGAGATTAAGCATCCATACTATCAGTAAATCAAATTGAAGATCGCGCTTCTAGCACCCCGTCAATGCTGTTAAGAGATACGGCATATCTTTTTATTCTTTAGATTTTTCAAATTTTTAATCCTGCAGTGTACCAATGTTATCTCGGACTGTGCCTTTCACCAATTTTTTTTTTTTACATAATGCGCTTTTCTAAAGATAAAAACAAGTTATATGCGCTCTATATGTCAAGTTGCGATAAAATTATATCCCAATCGATATTCTATGTAACAGCTTTAATACTAATAATATTAGATTGCGATAAAAAAAATTAAATATTAGCATTTAAGTGCGCAGATGGTTGAAAATTATATGCCTCAAAAATTATTAAACGTGGTTCATATTACAGAGAGTGAGAGAAACCGGCCATAAGTTTATTAATTTTGTTTAACACATTGTTTATCTGCCCCAGGCGAATACCAATAAAAAAGTCGTCTTATCAAGTGACTTCGTGAACTAAATGGACGTAACATCGGACCTTAGTAGATTCATCGGGTGGCGGTACAATTCAGGAATGCTATTCGGTGGTACATAAGAAGCACAAACAGCGATTCTGTTGATCCGCAATTAAAACCGCAAGTTGGTCTAAAACAGGATTGCTGAGACTGAGGCTGAATTGCAACACAGATATTGCCGCACAGCTACGATGGCCCCATCTTCTCTCCAGCACTGTGCACTAAAAGTGTCCCTGTCTATACAAAAGACCTAAATGTAAATGAAAATGTAGTTTCAAAATATCCGCAGCAACATTTAAAAAAATTCCGTAGTGACTTCGCATTTATGTTGGTGACCGCTGACGCATTATGGTTGTTCTTTTGTATATTGTTGATATATTCGTCTACTTGTAATTCACAGAAAAGTAAGCACTAAGATATCCCGGAACGTTAAATACCAGCTTCAAATTGGTACTATGTCGTAAATCTACCGATCTACTAAAACGTATATTGTTTTTTTTTAATACCCTGAACACATGGGAAATGGGAAAAACACAAAACGAAGCACCTCCGACTCCATAAAATATATATTCTTGATCAGCATCAACATCCGAGTGGATATAGCCATGTCTATCTGTCTGTATGAGTATAAGCTCAGTGATCCCAAACCCGGGTTTGCCGAGATATGACAATTTTTATTTTTTTTAACTGTGCTTAACAGTTCATTTTTTTTTTTTTTTGGGTCACTGAGTTGGTATGTCAGACCGACGGAGACGGGATCAGCTGCACAACCATGTTGGACATCTCGCAAGATGATTCGGGTGCGATGAAAGCTGGCTAAGGTTTATCTTTAGGTCCGCTGTTTCCTCCTTAACTGGTAGCACATTTAGGTCTCTATGTATTTTTACGTTTCGAACGGTGCCCCGATGATGATTCTCAAGATCTTTGTTCTTTAACGCTTATTCGCCAGTAAAATAGCCATCTTTCCACGTCGACCAGATGAAGCGCTAGCTTTGCGGTTGCTTGAATGTATCTGTATTATCAGCAAACGTAGGTTGCTGCTTGTTGTAGGGATGTCTGCTGTGAATGGGACGTTTAGTGTTGGCCTAAGTACCCTGCCTTGTGGAACACCAGCTTCTATACTGTGTTCGTCGGCAAACTTCCTGTTGTAGACTTAAGCAGTTTATGTGTGTTGCTTGGAAGCGTTGTGTTGATCTTATGCATCAGCCATCCAGCCAAACTCTGTCAAATGCCTGCGAAACAGAAATATTGCAAAGCAGTATTCTTGATTTTCGAACGCGTTTTTTATTTCTAATGTTATACGAGTTGATGGTTTGGTGAAGACTCAGAAATGAATTAATCCGAGACGACATTTTTCAAAAATGAATAGCTGGGTAATGATGCTTACGGCACAATAAGGAAGCTCAATAATAATCTTTGTGCTTATATGGTGGTAGAAGTATGGAGTTTTTTTTTTTGTGTGTAATTATTTTTTGACGATTTTTGCGATTTCATTCGGGCGAAACGCAATTGGAGCATGTTAAATAAATAATGTTAAATGAGCGTCATTTAATGTGGTGGGTAGTACGAACATTTGTTGCTGGATTAGATTGGAATGCCTCTTCATCGCTGCGGGCCCATCCGCCGGTGTGGTTTTTACAGGCATCACAGTGACTGTCGGGGAGATAAGAGTAGGATGAGCTTTCCCCAGTGAGTTTTTCATACTGGAAGTTGATAATTCTCAATATATCGGCCTTAAGCATGTTCTTCCTACTTTACCGCTTTGGTGAGCTTGCCATCCTCGGCAATAATTCCTCTTTTCAAGAACAAGCTGTTCTATTTTTAGATTGGTCTTCTTGTGTTTGAATATTTTTTTTTTACTGTTTGAGGTGTGCGAGCTGCAGCAATGAAGACAGACTCCTGTGTGTTTACAAAACCATCAAACTTCAAGTTCGAGACGTGGATTGACATTAACGCGAAAGCTTATATATTTATTGTATTTGAGCCAGTTAGTTTTTTGTGAAGTCAACTACACTGAGTGTAGTTTACAGTAAGTAGTCGTATGGCCGTATTCTTCGCAGTTAATCATTGCGGAAAGGGCGGCAGCTGGTTTTTTTTAAGCTTTCTTTGTTTCTGGTGAAAGAATTACCTTAAAGAGTGGTTGCGGCTTTCTATTCTTTGTATACCCTTAACCCATTGAAAATGGGTAAAAAGGGTATAATGGTTTTGTGCAAAAGTATGTAACAGGCAGAAGGAAGCATCTCCGACCCCATAAAGTATATATATTCTTGATCAGCATCAACAGCCGAGTCGATATAGCCATGTCCGTCTGTCCGTCCGTATGTATGAACGCGTCGATCTCAGAGACTATAAGAGCTAGAGACGCCAGATTTGTTACAAAAGCTCGCCTAATCCCTAGGCAGTACAAGTTTGTTTTAAATTTTCGATAACTCTTCCCGTTTCCGATATACACATGTGATCGATAACAACAAAAACCTTGAATTTGGAAAACTTGCAAGCACTGACTGTATGCGTAAAGTATCGGGTTAAGGGTATAGTCTAGTCGGGATTTCTCGACTACAGCCTTCTTACTTGTTTAAGATGTTGAAGACTGTTTTTGCGCTAAATCATTTCTCCCGTAGCGCCGTGTATTCTTCTGCTCTGTGCTTTATGCTCTAAGCTTTTCAGTACGACTTGCAGACCCTTGAATCTTTTCGGTTGGCACGTGTAATAGTTTTATTTTTCGTCGACTTGATGCTTACTCAGGCTTTAAAGTTTTCTTCAGACTTGGTCTGAACTTCAATTTCATAAATGTAACCGCTAGCGTTGGGAATTATGTGAAAATTGTCCTTACTTATGAATTTTATAACATTATTAACAAAAGCACTGGTACTTTTCTCGCGGTTAAATATTGAGGGGTTCCTTTAGCTCTTTCTTGTTACCTCTAGCAGCTTGAGCGGGCTGATCATTAATGTTGTCTGTCATCGAGATCGAGATCATTCTCTGTCGTGCACTGTGTGCAAGAGTTCGTTTGTCGGGTTGGGGATTATCGACCGCGGTCGGTCAGATTTGGTAGGGCCGATAGATGATAAGGACAGAGCCGGAAGCAAGATCGTTCTCTGTCACGCGCTGTGTGCAAGAAATCGGTTAGCGGGTTGGAGATAATTGAACGTTCGCGTTATTCCGTTGCAGAGAGAGCCGACGCTCGTCTTACTCGCGCTGTCGCTGGGTATGAATTTAGTTTTGACTCATTGTATTGAACGCAGTTGAGCTTTTATTTTTGACTTTTGTTTGTTTTTATTAAATTGTAATTACTGAGTTTTTGTTTTTAAATCAATCAGATTGTGCATTTTTATTGCATTTAGAGTCTTTCGTATGAAATATAAATTTTTGTGGTTATCACTGCACTGTTGCGTTTTAGATGTTTTTTTTTTTAACTGGAGCAAGAAACACGTTTGCATGCGACTAAGTCCCAAAATAATGAGATATTAAATGTCAGACATTTGGTTTCTTTTGATTTGAATATTTAATATCACAAGTCAAAAATAGTTTTTCCATGAGATATTGAAACCGTTTTGCAATGCATTTTTAAGTGCCGAACACGATCCCGTTTTCAGAATTTACGTATCACTTCAGGATTTGTGGGATAAAGACCCCAAAAAACATGCTTCTGAGGGTTTTATTAAGTTTGTTCTCTCTAACTTGCCTTGCTAGATACATTTATGTATATGTACTTAAATTAGGGATTCATATTCATCAATCCACAAACAAATTTTAAATTATTCAAAAAGTTTAGTTAAAGATAAATCCAGTTTGTTCGGTAAATATATTGTTATTTTTTTTTTTTTGTACTGAACAAACTTTTTGAACACAATTTTTTTATAATTGAAAAAATCATGCTGAAAACACTAAAAAAAAAAAAAAAATTTTTGGAGAGTTAACACCGAATTTCTGAAAATCGTGACGTGATACATCATGCGCAGCACTCAAAAAAATGTAGGCGATATTTTGTAGACCTGTGTTAGTATCAACTTATTTTTTTTTTCTGCAACAATTGCATGCCATATCTTAATTGACCTAAAATTGACTCAAATTTATTAGCATTAAAACCTGAAGAAGGTTTTCATAAAGAGTAGTTTTTTAATTCGAAAACACGATTTTGCGAGAGAAAAATGCTGTCTACAGAAGTTTATGTAGCCGTAACAAAATTACAAAAGAAAAAAAAAGAAATGTATATTTGTTTCTATGTAAATTTGTGGATGAACAATAAATTTTATTATACGTTGGCAAATTGGAATGTCATATTTTTTATGTACAGTGTGCCAAACATAGGTTGCGACAAGGTGAAAAATTTTGATATTTTCACTTTAGAGATATAAGGGATACATTGGATGTAGTTTTTAATTTTATTTCTTATAAGTAATTCAGTCAATTATCTCTAAAACCTATCAAATACTAACAAATGCAGTAAATTCAACTGCCCAATAAATGTTGCGACAATGTCAAACATTCTATTATTTTTTGATCTTGAATCATAATTAATATTTTAAATGTCCACCGTTGGCTTTTACAACCGCTTCCAGTCGCCTTTTCATCGATTAAACAAGATTTTGCACGTATTACAATGGAATATTTTGCCATTCATCCAAGATTACCGCCTTAAGATCTGTTTTATTTTTCGTACTGCGCTTGGCAGTACGTTTTTTTTCGATAGTACTGCACTCTTCGCTATGATAAATTAACATGCTGCTCTCCTCTAACACATCCCCTGCTCAGAGCCACGCAGTACTTCGGGTCCTAAAATCAGCAAACTGAACGCAATGCTTCGCAAATTTTTGAAGGCCTAGACAATCACATGTTTTTTATAACCAGTTACATAATTAGTGGCAGTTTGCCTTTGAGTTATAAAGTCGCTACTGTGTGTAGGTATAGATTTAAGATCCATATGAAGTGACTAGACTACCACGCCGGACTTAACATGTTGTTATATAATAACATCTATGTTTAAACAAGAAAACAAGTTGACTTTTTGTCTGACAAACATATAGACCAAGATAAGACAAACGGTTTTTTTACTTGATTAAATTATAATGTTTTTGCTGTGGTTGTAGCAATTACGCTTTAGAGAATATTCGGGTAACGGCTGCACCGATTTCTTGGACACGGATAATTGAAAAGTTAACTGGATAGTTGGCTTTGGTTCAGTATAAGATCTGGTTTAGTGTGAATAAGAAGAATAAGAAGTGATCGCTTAATAAATAAAGGGGATATTACCTTTTAAGCGCAGTATTCGAAAATAGCTCTTTTATTAATAGACCGATCCCATATCTTGTAGTTCTGGAGGTTACGAGCATTTTAAAGAAAAATTTCCAAAATCTCTGCAGTCGTTTTCGAACAAAATGTTTCGAGATCGCGTCTTAAGTTTTTTCGTTAAAATTTGTAGATTTTTTCCCTAATAAAATTACCTTAAGGGTCTCGGGAGGATAGACAGCACGACGGACATTTCGATCTATCTTTTATAACGTCTGCCTGTCTAACCTGTTACTTTTTACTATTTAGTGGATTATGGTCATACTATAAATTTTTGTGACACACGCCCGTAAATATATCAATAATTTCTGACAGGAATTTAAAAATGCTGCTTTAGCAATTGGTGTAAACGTTTTGTTTTATTAGTAAAATCAAATAGCAAATCGATGGTCAGCAAATTATAAGTTGCGCGCTAATAAGTAGTTCAGAGCAATCAATTATAGTAACTATAACATCATTTTAAAAAGATAATACCGCTACGGTGCTCGAATTTCTAAATTTTACAATCGCACGAGGCGAAATCATAAAGCTCTTAAAAATCTTAGTAAAAATCCCTGAAGGTGCAATGTAAGTCTTGAAAATGTTCCTTACACGGTAAGAACGCGAGTCAAGGTAGGATCTGAATAAATCAAATATGGATGAGTGAAACCCTGATTTCGCAAGTTTATCCGAGACTGAGAGTGAATTATTGCAGAAATGACTAAATATTGCTATTGTAATATAGATTCTAAAAGTAATGGGAGTTGTTTAACAAATATACGCTTACAAAGTTTGGAGGTTTATTTAACTTTTGAAGAAAATAGTATTTAAATCGGCTCACAGAGTTCACAACTCACCTCAGAGATTAAGCATCCATACTATCAGTAAATCAAATTGAAGATCGCGCTTCTAGCACCCCGTTAAGAGATACGGCATATCTTTTTATTCTTTAGATTTTTCAAATTTTTAATCCTGCAGTGTACCAATGTGATCTCGGACTGTGCCTTTCACCAATTTTTTATTTTACATAATGCGCTTTTCTAAAGGTAAAAACAAGTTATATGCGCTCTATATGTCAAGTTGCGATAAAATTATATCCCAATCGATATTCTATGTAACAGCTTTAATACTAATAATATTAGATTGCGATAAAAAAAATTAAATATTAGCATTTAAGTACGCAGATGGTTGAAAATTATATGCCTCAAAAATTATTAAACGTCTTCAACATCTTAAACAAGTAAGAAGGGTCTAGTCGAGAAATCCCGACTAGACTATACCCTTAACCCGATACTTTACGCATACAGTCAGTGCTTGCAAGTATGTGTGAGTGTGTGTATGTATACGCGTATAGTGCATACCTTCTTAATTTCAATACTCCATATCTCCAGTGTTTCTAAACCGATTTCAATAAAGTTTTCACAGATTGTTGTTATTTGGTCTAATCTTTCAAACTGCATCAAAGTTTTCCAAATTCAAGATTTTGTTGTTATCGATCACATGTGTATATCGGAAACGGGAAGAGTTATCGAAAATTTAAAACAAACTTGTACTGCCTAGGGATTAGGCGAGCTTTTGTAACAAATCTGGAGTCTCTACCTCTTATAGTCTCTGAGATCGACGCGTTCATACATACGGACGGACAGACGGACATGGCTATATCGACTCAGCTGTTGATGCTGATCAAGAATATATATACTTTATGGGGTCGGAGATGCTTCCTTCTGCCTGTTACATACTTTTGCACAAAACCATTATACCCTTTTTACCCATTTTCAATGGGTTAAGGCCGAGAAGGAATGAAATGAAAAATGTACCCTAAATTAAGGTCACAGCTTATTTTGTACAGATGATTTACTCTTAATAATATGCCGAAAAATTTAAAATTAGTATTTTGTGTGATCTCTCGATATAGCTATGTCCGTCCCGTATGTTAAATGCATCGGCACTTTGTAACAGGTAAGGCACAATATTCCGTCAATAAAAACCAAATTTCCAATTTCTGACTCTAACGTAGACGCCCAAACCATCACTCTTCCACTTCCGTGCTTCATAGTTGGATGTAGGAGCTTTTTGGGAAGCTTGTGCCACACTCAACATGGTCCTTGGCAAAGTTTAGCCGGCACAGCTAATTTTTCATATTAGTAATCGGCTTCTGCCGCGCACAGTTTCCAGACTACAACTCTTGCCAATCTCGCTCAAAATCTCCGCAACCAACTTTGGAGCCAATATCTGTCAGCTGTCCTTCACTTTACGAATGGTTCGTCGCTCGTCCTTATCGTTTTCGGGTTATAGACCCAACCAAATGTCCGGTATATGACTGCCACATGTACTTTTTCCGCCGCCACAATCACCGGCCTTTAATGTTATGGAAATTTTGTGGGTGATTTTGGAATCTGCTATTCGAAAAGGGAAGATTTCCAATAAAAATTACTTTATTTCTGTGATCCTGTAGGATTTTGCCAATCAATGACAAAAAACTAACAAATTGGTTAACTAAGTATACTTTTGATACTTTCTGTTTACGGATGCATACACAATGCACTTGAACGCAATGATTTCAAGATATCACCTAGTTAAGATTTGTTGACTAGAGCCTTCTTGTTTATATTAAAATGTTAAAAACATAAACCGTCCATATTTATGTGACTGCTTTAAAACTATGTTTACCACCACTAGTATTCAAAACCAGTTAGCATAGCGGCGTTGCTTTAACATAAATTGCATGCCAATTCGAACTTAATGTTACATTTATCATGAAGACTGACAGTGGGCCCAAAATCACAAAACAAAAAATTTATAGCTAACAATCGAGAAAACTTTATATTTTACAAATCCTTACAGCTGGAGGTACTATATTTTATAAAACGTTAAGAAATATCCAAAAACCAGCCTTTTAAAATTTGAAATGATTATCTAACACAGCTTGTCAGCTAGAGTTTTTGGAAAGCTAGCTGGAGCTAAAGTCACAAAATTTGACAGCAAAGATGTGCATCAAAACTTTTTTGAACACTGGACCATTTCCCTACCACCCTTTGCAAGCAGACTCCTTACCGCAGTTTTACCCTGTTATCAGAGTTTTCCGCAGTCTGTTGCCAGGGATTGTGTGAATATATTCTAGAAAACAAAAATAATGCACTCCGGAGAGTACTCGTTCATTTCCGGCAACTGTTTTATTACGTATTCGGATATTTTTTTTTTGTATTTTTCTATTTTAAAAATATTACTTTTACAAAGGGAAAACCATTAAATTTCGTTGACGGTTTTTACATCAATTTGAATTTTGGCAAATTTATAAGCTTGTTTTTCAAAACTCTGTTCTTTAAATCGAACATTGTCAATGAGAATATTTTAACTTTAATTTTTAATGTAGTTTAATATTATTTTACAGAACTAGCTCTATGGCTCGCTCCATGTCATATCATTCTGCACCCACTGGTGGTTCAAGTGGTTGGCCTATCAAGCCCGACACAGCGCTAGAGAATGCACGTCGTGAGGCAGAGGAGCGTGAACGCGAGCGTGAGATACGAGACCGGGAGCAGAGGGAACGAGATCGACAAAGACGTGAACGGGAAGAGCGCGAACGCAAAGAAAAAGAAGAGAAATTAAAACGCGAGCAACTGGAGCGGGAAAGAGAACGAGAACGTGAGCGTAAGGAACGAGAACGACGTGAAATAGAACGCCGCGAAATTGAACGTGAACGTATGCTACAGCAGCAGCGGATCAACGAGAGCAATAAGCAGGCAGCAGCAGTAGCGTCCTCATCAACACAACGTGACCGCTCACCGCATCGTAGCATTGGTGAACATATTACAGAAATACGCATTAAAGAAGAACACCCGCGCACAAAAGATGATCAAGATGTAATACTTATGCGTGCATCGACGGCAGCAGGAGTAGGGGATCCACGGTATCATCCTTCTTCGTTAGTAGCTGTTCAGACAAATGTAGCCGTTGCTGCTCATCATCATGCTAATTTCATGGTGACTGGACGACATGGATTACCACCACCAGCACAACATCTTGCCCGCAATATGATGCCGCCTACATTGGGCGTTAGTGGACCTCTAACACATTTCGCTGCGCCTGTTCCTCCGGCGTGGGGTATTGATCCATATCGTGATCCTTATGCACCCATTTTGCGATATAACCCCATAATGGAGGCTGCTTTTCGGCATGAAGCCGAAGAGCGTCAGAAGGCTTTAAGCATTTATGCAGCGCAATCGGCAGCTCATCTAAGAGGTAAAGAGCCTAGTCCCATACCGCCCCCATCGGTAGGTCCTTTGGGTGCTTCTCCCACACACCTTCGAATGCAGCAACCTTCAAGTGTGAGCGTTATTGCACCATCCAGTGCTCAACCGACTTCACAAACCTCACAAACACATTTGCCTCCAAACGGAATCGGAAAGGGACCGCCACTGAATACGATGAGTATGGCAGTACAACACATGATGACAGGAGATCCCTTAAGTCATCCTGTTACATCGAAAAAAGAACCTGAACACACCATGGGTATAATGAACGCGTCTACTACTGGTGCTGGACAAACCACTGTTTCTGGAAATGTTATGCAAAAAGCCCCGCCAGTAACGCCAAGTCGATGATAACTAGAAAACTATAACTAGCTGTTTTAAATTAAAGAAATTTTTAAAATTTCATTATGACCCCAATGTCAATCTTTTATGTACTCTACTCCCTACCTCTATTTACCACACCTTTAGCCTGAAAAAACCAATTAGTAATCGCAAAACTCGTGTAATATAACAAATTTAAGTAAATATTTATTAATTTAAGTTTAATCTGTTAGGGTAACTAAAAAGGTGGGAAATCATTTTACCAAATCACAACAAAAAGGGAGGGAATGGTTGGAAGCTAAATTTGTTATCGCTCCGCATTTTTTTTTTTTTCAGAGAGCCATCATTTTTTGCGGCAAGTTTGCCTTCTAACGACTACTCACAGTAACGGACTGCACACCAAACATACTCGTATAAACATACATAAAACTAATCTTAAAAAATCACCGAAAATCTTTTAGTTTGAACAAAATATTTGCATATACAAGTGTAAAATTTAACACATTGTATAATTTGTATAAAGTAAAATTTATATTGACATGCAAGTAATTCGATGACAATTATACTCAGATGTACATAGATGCAGACATAGATATAATAGACATAAACATATACCTAGCAATAAACAAAACGCTATTAAATCATATATACAATTGTTGTGTGCTATTATTCAGCAACTTGTGGAATTATACTATCATTCCAGTCTCGCATTATGCATGCTCCAGATGTTATATTATGTATGGCGGTAATGTAAATAGTTTTGAGTAAAATGATAATAGAAACATTGCTAATATCTGTAAAATGTCGTTTTATTTTCAATGTAAGTCCGTTTTTTTACTGTTAAGGAGATTTACTTTTCGCCGTTGGTTTTGTGCAATGTAGTAAGTTATGCCGTCTTTCCGTCTGAATGAACGCCACTTTCTGCGACACCGTTTCAGTCAAAAATTTCAAACTTCGTAAATATGACCAGCCCAAGAAGATCACATTAAATGTCCACGTTAAGTTGGTTCACATAATGAGGAATGGGTAATTGTTCAAATCTATGTTATAAAATCAATAGAACTATAAAATTGCCATATCCTTAAAAAAATACCTCGGGACCAAAAAGTGGCACCAAAAAATGTTTAAAGTCCACGTAAAAGTGGCCACCTGTTGCGTACGACTGCATCGTTTTAACTTGTTATACCCTTAACCCATTGAAAATGGGTGAAAAGGGTATAATGGTTTTGTGCATAAGTATGTAACAGGCAGAAGGAAGCATCTCCGACCCCATAACGTATATATATTCTTGATCAGCATCAACAGCCGAGTCGATATATCCATGTCCGTCTGACCGTCCGTCCGTCCGTATGTATGAACGCGTCGATCTCAGAGACTATAAGAGCTAGAGACTCCAGATTTGGTGCATAAGCTCGCCTAATCCCTAGGCAGTACAAGTTGGTTTTAAATTTTCGATAACTCTTCCCGTTTCCGATACACACATGTGATCAATAACAACAAGATCTTGAATTAGAAAAACTTTGATGCAGTTTGAAACATTAGACGAAATAATGATAATCTGTTAAAATTTTATTGAAATCGGTTAAGAAACACTGGAGATATGGGGTATTGAAGTTAAGAAGGTATATACACACACTCACACATACTTGCACGCACTGACTGTATGCGTAAAGTATAGGGTTAAGGGTATAGTCTAGTCGGGATTTCTCGACTAGAGCCTTCTTACTTGTTATACCCTGAACCCATTGAAAATGGGTAAAAAGGGTATAATGGTTTTGTGCAAAAGTATGTAACAGGCAGAAGGAAGCATCTCCGACCCCACAAAGTATATATATTCTTGATCAGCATCAACAGCCGAGTCGATATAGCCATGTCCGTCTGTCCGTTCGTCCGTCCGTCAGTCTGTCCGTCCGTCCGTCCGTATGTATGAACGCGTCGATCTCAGAGACTATAAGAGCCATATTGAGGCAGGCCAAGAAGTATAACCAGACAACAAATTTCTGTATATTTCAAATAAATTAATGATTAATAAATATAATATATACATAAAATATATATATATATTAATTTATATTATTAATAATTTAAATTTAAATAACTTATTTTTATTGTTTTAATTTTTTACTTAAATAGAATAAAAAAATATTAATTTTATATAATACGTATTATATAACAATTTCATTACACCCAAGTCATAAAGTATGGATAACTATAAGAGTTCATGCTTCGAAATATGTACTAGGCTTTCAGCATAGACAGACAGTACCAAATACATACGAGAAAACATGAGCAATCAAAACAAAAACTAAATCAAATATGGCCGCGGGCCCAGTAGTATAAGCACACAAGCGATAAACATGCACAAAGAAGAAGAGGCGAGACGAGCTTAGCCACAGGGCTGGGACTTTTTTTTAAACAGTGGAGGGGTACTGTTGTTTCCACTCTATCTGTATTACATTCTCATTGGTTTCCACTCTGTCTGTATTACATTCTCATTGGTTTCCACTCTATCTGCATTACATTCTCATTGATAAGAACAAAACAATTAAAAATTTATATTAAAACTAGAAATTGAAATCAATTTGGCAACTGTTAATGCCAAACAGTGGAAAAAACATCTAATTGTTCACAATTGCCGTCGCTCACCATTAGGCCGAGGCTTAAATTGAAACTTCGGTATATGTGTTTCCAGAGTTGTTTGGTAATTTACCTTTCCACTCCATTCCGCAAAGCTCACTAAAGGATATGCCAAACTTACAATTGGCAGATCCGTCATACTTCCACCGTTCGCTAATACGCGTGCTTTAAGGGGTGGATACTCTTCCGTCCTTTCAACTGGGTGGCTCCGTCCTAATTCAAATCCTAAAGTGGCGCCACTTATGTTTCCCATACCGTCATAACTAAGATGTGAATACTATTCCATCCAAGGCACAAACTTTTCCAGTGAATTCTTATTCGCAATGAACTTGAGGATCTTTGTGACTTCAAACTAAACAAACTAAAAATACTCATCCGCGTTTTACAGCAACTCGCTGGGGATGTAAAGATCGTTTATACATCATGAATGTCGATGATGTCCTGGCATGAGCACACTGAATCCTGACTCAAAGGGAACAATGAGATGTAGGTTGAGCCGATCCAGACACTGGCATATGACGAGCGTCATCCCTACGCACCTTTTGGTGAAATTTACTCATGTAGTATCCCTTCATGGTAGAAACCAGTTAATGATGCGCCTCGTGCAATTCAAATATTGGATACCAAAGCTCAAGGCCCTAATCAAATCCACGTTTAGCTTATGTGATCCATTGGAAAACTCTTAACGCAGCTTTTGGGAGATCTGTCCGCTGAAAGAACAACATTCTCCAGGCCATACACTAACAGGTATGGATTTCGCTTAGCACCTTTGGTATTTGTTTGCGTTTCTTCAGAATCTTGAAGCCATCAGTGGCTATTTTGCAAACGCTGGAAAGTATTTGAAAAAAGCAACAACTGGCAGTTTCCAAGTAAAGATCTCCCAAATAACGACTTGGTTATCGTAAAAGAAGTTAACGTACCGGCCAAAGAATGGCGTCTAGGTCGGATTCTGATTGCCTACTCTATTAGCAGGGCAATAGGGTCCGGGTCTTCTACTGCCCATGGACACCTACGTTCCAAGTTCCAAATACTAAAATCGACGTACTCCCGAAGGGTGAGCCATTTCCTAAGTAAATTTTTTTTCTCTCCCTACACAGAATGCCACCCAAAAGAATTAACTTACGATCTCTGGGAGAAACGGCAAGCCGTCGCTTCACTGCCGTACCGCTTATGAAGCGTGTGCGATTTCTGCGTTTTAAAGGGCAAGAAGCCGGCTCCGTGCAGTGCTAATCGACAGTACTGTCCCAATTGTCTGTCTCACCAACATTCCTGGAGTACTTGCCGCAGCCAGGATAGATACCACAAGTGCATCTAGGGCAACCACATCCTTTTCCTCAGTGAGAGCATCCCCAGCCACAAGTGTGTCATCATGCCTACATCGCATACATTTCTTAATAACGGCATAAAATAATCCAAGTTGCCTGCGCTTGTGGAGCCGTAGAGTCCGATAAGATTCATGAGCTCTTCGCTAACATAAGGCTTCGGCGTAGCTGTAACCAACTTTCGTGTGTCAAGGCCATACGGTGTTCATCCACGGCCGACCGTCAACTTTCACGCATTAGTTGATGCTCAAGGTGGATGAAGACTCGACACAGAGAGTTTAAGAGTATTGTACCGTCCGATTAAACTTGGTTTCGACCCAAACGGCTCCTTATTACTACATAATAATGTGCTTTCCTATGCTTACTTAATATTGCATTTTTTATTTATTTTATTGTTCTGCTTATGATGGCTTCATTCCGACATACTGATCTACATGATCTTTCATTTACTTTAATTTTGTACATTTTCATTAGTATTATAATTTATTAAAATAAAATATTACTTGTACTAAAATAGTTTCAAAAGACGTTTTGGTCATGATCGTCTGCCTGGTCATGATCGTCTGAACATTTAATTGTGCTTTTTTGTTCATAGAGTAAATAAAAGTATAAGTAAATATAAAAAAAAAGTTTGTAAGGAGTAGTTTTGATTGATCTATATTTATTATCATTTGATGTCATAATTTTAATATCACTCGGATACATCTAAAGGCAGAACTTGACGCACATTAATGTTTATACGCGAAGCTTTTATATATGTGTCAAAAGGCATCCAGAAGCATTCGTCTTTAACGTGTCCGTATAATTCCAAATCCAATGATGTGGTAAAGCGGTCCTCATGCATTTCTTTAGCCAATGTATATAACCTATTCCACGGCTCCATAAGCGTTTTCATAACACGTGGTACTGCATGATAACAAAGCCAGATTCTTTCGACATGATTAAAACATCTCCGCTACGAAGATACAATGCAGTCGGACGCTCATCAAGTGTCATTCCACCTATAAGAAAAATTGCAGTTTGCCCAAAACTGCATTTACAATGTAAGTGAGAATTGTGTTAAAAAATTTACAGCTGCTTATAAAGTATTGCACGACTGACAAACTTTTTTTTTCTTTGAACAATATCATATTTTTAATATTTTGATTTTAGCATGTAAATAATTTTTTTTATAATGCTTAGCTTTTCCCCGTATCGTATAGTACCGCGAATTCACTACGGCGTATTTTTCAGTAATGCGCTTTTAATTAATGCATCTGATTTCACTTTGAAGTGCGCATAAATTGAAAAAAATCTGTAATAAAATAATTTCAATGCTATAATTTCAAATTCGATTGTTTTTTAAACTTGTCTGTTGACAAGGAAACGTACCCAAACTACGTGAACCATTTTTAGCGAGATTTCCCTATAGGGAATGTACATAAAAAGTGCATGCAATACTGCGCTACGGAATGATTGACTTAACTTTCAATTTTCACAGAAAAACATTATTTTGTCTGTATTATTTTGTCTATATTTTTTGTGTAAAGTTTCCAAAATTGTTGGATGTTGGAAGCTTTACCGACTCTGTTGTTGATGATGTCAAGAATAAATATACTTCTATCTGTTGCATACATATGCACAAAACCATTATACTATTCTTATATCATGGGTTCAGGGTATACAAATATATTTAAATTATCGTACTAATGAAAACTTATACAATACGTTTAGGGGAAATTCTAAGCGAATATCGAGAAAATACTCGATTGAAAAAAGTGGACAGCTAGATACATACATACAGTTTGACAACAAAGTGTTTACACAACCTGAAAAATTTAGATTTTTTCACTTTCGAGCTATAGGGGACACACACCTTCTTTTTTTTATAAATAATTCAATCAATTATCTCTTAAACATATTAAACAAAACTTCAAAATAATTAATATTAACAAAGAACAATACAAAATAACTAACAAAGGCAGTAAATTTAATTGACAAAAAGTGTTTACACACATCCTTTTTTAGTTATTTTCATTGTGAATTTCGTATTTACAGTTACTTTTCTTAAAAATAAATGCGCTCAGTTCTTGGTAATGCAATTTTCTGAGAAACTTCATAATTTGAATATAAAATTTAATCATTATCGGGAGAGTTTTAGACGGTTTTTAAATGCCAGGCAAGCGGTTATCTTTTGATATGAATCAGTTTATTTTTTATAACTCCATTAGTTTCCGAAAAGCTCGAAAAAAAACCGTTGATGTCGGCGGTGCATGTAAAAAGACGTTTAACTTATGTCAGGATCCACGCGGAACAGCCAGATTCATATTGAGACGAATAAATGAATGAATCCAAAATGATGCTATACTATAATGGTGGCCCTGGCAGAGTGTGGCGCAAGCCGTTAAAAGCACTGGTATCCAAAAATATTATATTATATTGAATATACAATGAAAGTCCAAACATATTTAAGTATTTTGCGCACAAATTTGGTAGCCAGTGCCAAAAAAATTGGATTTATTAACGATGGCAAGCCAACATATAAGTTTTACCAGGACAATGATCCTAAGCATAAGGCAAATATAGTGATGTGCTGGCTACTTTATAACTGTAAAAAAGTGTTCGATACTCGCCCAAAGCCCAGACCTCAACCCAATAGAAAATCTGTGGGCCTATCTGAAAAAACATACTGCCAAGCGCCATCCAAAAAACAAAAATGATCTCAAGGCGATAATCTTGGAGGAATTGCAAAATATTCCTTTGGAATACGTCCAAAATCTCGTCAAATCGATGTAAAAGCGACTAGGAGCAGTTATAGAAGCCAACGGTGGGAATAAAAATATAAATTATAGCTTAAAACAAAAAAATAATAGAAACATTGACATTGTGTGAACACTTTCGTGCCAGTTGAATTTAGTGCCTTTGTTATTTTTTTTTATTGTTCTTTGTTAATATTAATTATTTTTTAGTTTTGTTTAATAGGTTTAAGAGATAATTGATTGAATTATTTATAAAAATTAAAAACAACAACCAGTGTGTCCCTTATAGCTCTAAAGTGAAAAAATCAAAATGTTTCAGGTTGTGTAAACACTTCGTTGTCAAACTGTATATGTTTTAGAGTCGGTAAAAAAGGCGAAACTATGATTTTTGCATTGGCTGTGTGTTAGATAAACAGTGCACACTGGTAAACTTGATAATCACAAGTTTTGCTCTGTTACACTCTAGTTTAAATGAAGCAATAAGAAAATAAAACTGTCCGGTACCTAAAAGAAAAAAGTGGTGCTGTATGGTTTAACTCCGAATGATCCGTGTGACCAGATAAGGTAGTGCCAATCGGATAATAGTTAATAATAGCAGCTTGTGGAGTAAAATGTTGGTATCCAAGAATGAGAGAAAAATATTGGCAAAGACTACTCAAGTCACTTGGAAAAGTAGTGTTCTTTGCCAAATCGTATTCCTTAGTGTCCCAGTTATGATGAAATCCCAATGTTGTCCAACGCATTGCAGTCTTAAGACGCTGATTAGAAGTATTGTGGGAGACCTGATGCAACTCTCTCCACCAATCGGATATGGCAGCGACAGAAAAATGTTTTGCATCCAAGTTTACATGGTTTGGTGCACGCGGGTAGTCACGAAGACTTCGAGCCATCCAATAACGTTGGCCCGTTGGTGTAAATGGGTTGCGTATAATCAAAAGCCCAGGATGATTTATTAGTGTATAACACCGCCACTCATGTGGTGATTGCAAGCCAACCGGCACCAGAGGACTTAGATTAATATTCACTTCAGAGATTTTCGCCGGCTTTATCAATTTTAGCTAGAGCATTTGTATATTTTTTTTGCATGTGTTTTATTGAGAGCATGCAAAGATGTGCATATACAGTGGCTTGCAGTTTATTTCGACCAGCATTTTAAAACAATTTAAGTTTCTATAAAATCGAAACTAAAAGAGATTTAAATACAAGTTGTTGTGTTGATATTAAAATAATTTAAATACACAAATATTTCTGTAACATTTTATAATATTTAAAAACTAATAAATCAACCACAGACATTCCCGCAGGCTATTTAAACTATTTAGGAAATTCCATTATTAAAACTAAGTTTTCGATCAAACAACAAAAAAGTACTTGGTAGGACCATCCTTTTGGTCAATTACCATTATCAGCTTCTTTGGCATCGAAGACCTGGGTAACTTGTAGCGTAATGTTCACACATATCTTAATTAAGGCAGAGATCAGATTTTTAGAAATTAGAATTTTGAGTTTTCTGATATTTGTATCCAAAATGAACAAAAAATGTTCACGTTCATGTCTGGTGACTGGGCTAGTGTTTGCATAACATGCGTACCGTTCCAGATGTGATAGGTTTCCTCAATATTCTATATTATATTACCAATATCCTCCGCAAACTGCAGGCAATGCTTCTTATTTTTATCGCGTATAAAGGCATTTAGTGCGGTATTCTACCATTGAAGTCTTTGGACACTTTTTGAGCCAAAATCCTTGGTTTTTGACAAATTTTCCGAACACTATAGCGGATGAATTTAATATTTTTTGGGAGCATTTTTACCTTTATTATGGGTTCTATATTCTGACTTAATAAACATCAGAGTAACAACATACATTTCAATTATTTTAGTTTCGATTTCATAGACACCCAAATTTTTTTTTGTTACTGGTTGAAATAATCTGCGAGCCAGTGTATGTTCATATAAGAACATCTACTTACGTTATGAATATCACTGTGGGTTTCTATTGCTTCATAATGGTCGAGGTCAATGACTTCTTGATGATCATCTGTTTTTTTTTTATAAAGCTTGAAAGCTTGCTTAAACATTATCTAGAATAATTAAGGAATATAAATATTTTTAATGAGCTATGTACAAAATTTACTTTTAGTTGTCAATAAACTATCGACTTTTATGGATTGCATCGATAGCTTTTAAATTTTCTCATACCCCGATTCTGTTTCGATAGTTTAGGTAACTCATCGTAACGCTTACTTTCCACGCTAAGATGCTTTTTAAAAGCATCGAAATTTCAATGCAGTTTTCTGACCGCATTGTGCAGCTTCGACTTTAGCATTTATAAAACAACTGTTTTCTTATAATTGATTACAGTAAATGAATAATCATACAAATGAATAATTTGCTGATAATTTAATTATAAACGCAATTATTATATACTAAAAGCTTTAAGACTTATTGACAGTGCAATTAAATACGCGGTATTGCCACTGAGCGAATATATGAATAATAATTATAATATCTAGAATAATACAAACATTACTACAGTTGCGAGAGTTTTATTATGCATTATAATTTTGTCATGCGAATTTACAATCACATATTTGTGTTTGTATATTAAATATATGTACATATTTGGGTGAACTAGTCTATATTTGATTTTTCTTTTTTCCAGTGTTGAAAAAACTGCAGTCTAAATTGCAAAGTAGCGAAATTTTCGCTTTTTACAGCTTCCAATAATGGTAACTTTTCACAATAGTTTACTTTGAAGGAGTCTACAGGAATATTGCACTACTAAAGTTACCCAACAGACTCAAATGATTAGTCCAGCAGCATGGCCTTACCAATTGGTAGTGACTATCCGAGATTGATGCGAAACCGTTTAAATATTTTGAAAGTGTGCTATTGTCAGCCGGAATATCGAAAAATAAATGAAATATAATCCCACCAAATTAAAATTTATTAATTAACTTATCCATTCGTATATTGATATACATTATACACTTATATTAATTATTTAATATTATTGTACGGTTCGTTAATAAGTCGGGTGGAGTTGGTTTCAAATTATCGATAACTCTTCCTGTTTCCGACGTTCACATGCAATCATTTTTCCACACTAACATCTTTTTATACCCTGAACCCATTGAAAATGGGTTAAAAGGGTATAATGGTTTTGTGCAAAAGTATGTAACAAGCAGAAGAAAGCATCTCCGACCCCATTAAGTATATATATTCTTGATCAGCATCAACAGCCGAGTCGATATAGCCATGTCCGTCTGTCCATCCGTCCGTCCGTCTGTCTGTCTGTCCGTCCGTATGTATGAACGCGTCGATTTCAGGGACTATAAGAGCTACAGACTCCAGATTTGGTGCATAAGCTCGCCTAATCCCCGCGCTGTACAAGTTTGTTTTCAATTTTCTATAACTCTTCCCGTTTCCGATATACACATGTGATCGATAACAACAAAGTCTTGAATTTGGAAAATTTTTTGATGCAGTTTGAAATCAGTTGAGAAACACCGGAGATGTGGAGAATTGAAATTAAGAAAGTGTGCCCTATGCGCGTACACAAACTTACACACACATACTTGTAGGCACTGACTGTACATTTAAAATATGGGGTTCAGGGTATAGTGTAGTCGGAATTTCTCGACTAGAGCCTTCTTCCTTATTTTTTATTTTTTTCTTAGCTAGGGCCAAAATAATGAAAATCTGTGAAATATTTATGGAAATAACTAGACATGATGAAGGCAATATGTGCAAGTTCCTGGAAACAGCAAGAAGCTTGATTTGAATGTCAATAAGAAACCGATCTGGGATGGAGTGCTTTTATTATTACGGAAGTTTTTAAAATCCGGTATGAATCTACCAAAACATGAATACTATGCCAATTCCAGAACTCAGGAGAAGCTGGGTGCCTTGAACAATAACTAAAGCTCGCAGCTGTCACTGTGGAAGAAACGCCACAATGTGTAAGAAAAGTACATGGATCTAAAGATTTTCTCACGCAATACCAAACAAGAGGACAGCTTGATTGCTAAACAGGAGTCGGCTATTAATGATCTGTGCGTTACTCTAGAATGCGTTGACAAAACGTGGTTGTAGCTTAAAAAATTTAAAAGATACAGCCGTTTTCAATTTCAAAAAATTTAAAATGTTTCATGCTGTTTTGGGAGGCTATATTCTCGCATAATGTGGTTACGGTTACTCAAGTTCTACAAATTTATATGATTTTATTGATTTTTAGCTATAGATTTTACACATTTGTCAGATAGGAAAAAACCCTTATCCTTCACAGTTTTTTAGCGAGAGTCACCTTGTTTAGTAGCAATATAGCTAGTGAAATCCTACAAAGACTTTCTATGTCATACAGACCAACACTGTCTGCCTTTTAAAACCGGAAATTACTTTATTTTTCCTTTTTGCAAGTAGATTCATTAACGCCCGTTTTTATACTGATATCAGAATATTCCGCAGTCGGTTTAAGTCGACAGCAACGTTTTTACTTGCTAAATTATTACCAGTATTCGGCAGACGGTTCCGTCTGTCTGCGTTGTTTTCGTTTATGCTTGCGCGTAAATGGCAGCGAATTGGCAGCCCTCAGTCCTCTGTAGGTCTGCCTCTTTTTGCTTTTCGAGGCCTGAATCACAATAGGCGGGCGCCATGCTTCGACTTTTGTGGCGCAATCGATTTGAGCGATTTGACGTATCTATGTATTGTATCGTAGTTATGGTAACTCAGAGGAATCTTGCTTGTTTCTAAATTCTATCTATTCAATTGGAATCTTGACTGTATAAGATGTCTCGTGACTGATGCTGCATCAGTTGATTTTATATTAGCGCATTGAATTTAACATTAGCAGATTAGCGGCAACTGAACCTTAGTGTCAAAATACTAGATTTCTAATCAATTCAATTTGAATAATGGAGCCAATTGGGCAGAGCTGATGTGAAGGTAAGTCAAATTTTGTCCATGATTATTATAATAACCTATTTTGCAACTAGTATAAGGCACAAAAAAAACCAAAATAGTATGAAATGTTAAAAACAATGTATAAGTAGCAGGAGCTTGAGATATTACAAAGCAACCAGCTGTTGCCGTTTAGTTAATAAAGAGTTTTATATAGGAATCGCCTGCATTGTTTCGTTGCAGCATTATAAAGTAAGCAGCGTAGTGAAGTCGATGTACTAATGGGAACTTTCACTCGGACTTACCATACAATCGGCAAAAAAATATTAAACCATCGATTACATTGGTGGTCGTTTTTCTCGATAGCTCGTGACATACACACAGGACTATTTACATTTCATAAAACTTTGTTATGAATACCGAAGTCTTAAATTTTTGACCAAAAAGTTTCTTATAACATTATATGTTTATATGATGTAAAGAGATATTCATATGTGTGGTGGGAGAAGTGAATAGTTATAATAACTCAATTAAAAACAAGTAATAAAATAATTGAGATATAGCTTGTTTTCTTGTACACATTATATTTTTGTGACATAGATGCGCATGCGCGTGCTTTCATTATTTATAAGCGTATATATATATGTACCGTATGTGTGTGAGTTTCGTAAACATACGCATAAAGTTACATATGTTCAAAATATGCACAATTAAATACCAAATTCAAATCGGTATTAATAAGTGTCAAGTTGCAAACTTTTAAACCATCGAGAGGTACCATATCCACTTGTAGAATTCACCCATAATTGCTTCTATATATTTTATTTCCCTCCACGAATTATAATTACTTCAGGCTAATTTTAAAAATTCTTCGCCATTTTTAGAAAAAGCCTTCAAGCTGGATCGTTGCAACAAGTTGAGAATCGATTGGACGCAAAGTTTACATTCTCCAATTTAACCTTGGACTTCCATTTTTCCTGCCCTCAGGCAGACCTTAAACGCTAAAACATTTATCCAGTTAATTTTTAAAAATTCGGATAAAAAAAACTATTGTAACACAGTTTGCTTCTCAACTTTGGTTTATATCTAAGATTTCTAACCCCGACCGCATAGGCAGTGGGTCAGTCATAATAAACAACTTGCCGCTGCTGCTAATAAAAGTTGTTAACTAATATTAAGTTAAATTCGCCATGCTATCTACGTCTTCATCGTTTAATGAAACACCGGCATCGGAACATTTTCGACAGGAGTGCCATAATCAGAAAATGATAATTTCTACTACCACAGCCATTGTTCCGAGCAGCAGGATAGGAGTCCACCAGTATCAGCTCACCTTCACAAAAGGCAATATATTATCTGATCATTCGTTGGATTTGTTAAGCGCTGATGCTTCTGAAGCTAACACATCTATTAAAACCAAGCACGCGATGCCTAATCCTCCCTTATGCTTAAGTACATGCAGTAAGACCCCACCTGTTAAAGCAGCCGTCCACCAAAATCAGCGTCATTATGTGATGCAACAAAAGGTATCCCGTTACCGCTGTGCTCAGTCCAGTGTGTTGAAGGAACGGCACCATGCACATTCTATGATTTCGTGTACCCCATCAGCTGCTGTTACTTCTGCGATAGAGGAACCAACATTCTCGAGCAATACAGCAGCTAAAGCCAATGTAGCTTCACTAGTTACGATGAAAACGACACGGACTATTCCAGCTGACAAAGTAAGTTGATTGCCTTAGCCAATAAAATCATAAAAATACTAAACTTTATTTGTAAATATTTTTTATAATAAAAACATATGTAATACAAAAATAACAAGTAAAAAGGCTCTAGTGGAGAAATCCCAACTATGCCTTACGCGTACAGCTAGTGCTTGCAAGTATGTAGGCGTATAATGCATACTTTCTTAATATCAATGCTCCATATCTCCGGTGTTTTTCAAGCGATTTTCATTATTCGTCTAATGTTTTAAACGTTGTCTTCAAGTTTTCCAAATTCAAGATTTTGTTGTTATCGATCCCATGTGGAAACGCGAAGAGCTATCGAAAATTTGAAACAAACTTTTACTGCATAGGGATTAGGCGAGCTTATGTTCCATATCTAGAGTCTCTGAAGATCGACGCGGTCACACATACAGAAGGACGGACTCACAGACGGATATGGCTATATCGGCTGTTGATGCTGATCAATAATATATATACTTTATGGGGTCGGAGATGCTTCCTTTTGCCTGTTACATACTTTTGCACAAAACCATTATACCCTTTTTACCCATTTTCAATGAGTTCAGGGTATAAAATGGGCAAGCTAGTTTTCTGACTGGTAAACGATGCTATTAAGTATAAGAATTGTATAAAGACGGCGCGAGGCCACATACAGCAGGCCGTCTGCAGAAGTTTTGCCAATTCCCGTTAGAATTGTTCACATGCATACACAAAAAGACGGACTAATTCGATATTGAGGCAGGCCCAGAAATCTAACCAAACACGACATAAAGAAGAAAGGGCGAGACGAGCTTAACCATAGGTCTGCGATGAAGCATAGTGCACACACATGCATACACAAAAAGACGGCCACATGCAGCAGGTCATTTGCAGACTTTTTCGTGTCGACAGAACAAATTTCTATAATGCAAACAAATTATTTGCTTCTAATGAAATAAATGAATTATTAATACATATAATTTATACATAAAATATATATATATATATTAATTTATATTATTAATAAATTTAAATTTAAAAAACCTGATTTTTTTTTTTTTGTATAGAATAATAGAATAAAAAATCATTAATTTTATTTAATACGTATTATATAACAATTTCATTACACCCAAGTCATAAAGTATGGATAACTATAAGAGTTCATGCTTCGAAATATGTACTAGGCTTTCAGCATAGACAGACAGTGCCGAAAACATACGAGAAAACATGAGCAATCAAACAAAAACTGAATCAAATATGGCCGCGGGCCCAGTAGTATAAGCACACAAGCGAAAAACGAGCACAATGAAGAAGGGGGGAGACGAGCTTAACCGTACGTCTGGGACTTTTTTTTTAACAGTGGAGGGGTACTCTTGTTACTTCTATCTATTAAATTCTCATTGGGCAGGCGCTAATCTTTCATGAACCACTTGGTTTATTACAACTCCACCATCGTAAATCGCCTTTGAGATTGCAGAAATGTTTGCAATTACAAGGACAACTGTTTACAATGTTTTAAGCCGCGTAAAAAGCGAGGGAAAAATGGTGAGGGCAGTGCGAATTATGGTCAGAGAGATCAATGAAAATCCAACTATTTTGACTAGAACACTTGCCAATGAGATAAACAGTGGAATTACCATATAACGTTGTTGTTTTCGTCGGAGCATTTTATGTTTAACTTTTGCCAGAATCCACGCGGGATCAGATTCATATTGGCACGACGTGGTGTTTTGTGATGAAACAAAAATGATGCAGCAGAGCGCAAGCCGTTAAAATGATGAGAAATAAAAATGTTGTGTTCTTCGTGTGAAGGTTTATTACGGACTAAACATGAACTTAAAAAGTGCGACATACGCTCAATACAATATCAGCGTATTCTTTGCTTTGCTACACATTCATTTTCTTAGCTTATGCACTTTCGCATTATGGAGCATCAATGCATACACTCGCAATGGATACAATAACAATTATTTTAAATTCATTAAATTTACGAAATGACAATGTTTTTGCTTTGGCAGATTTTTTGTAAGCATACTTCAACTCCACATCCCCTCTCTGGCTGACTTGCCAGACGAAATAATATCTAATATCGATGTGTTTCGACCTCGCATGGTAAGCCTTATTTATTTCCAAATCCTGTGCACTGAGATTGTCTCCGTAGACTACCGTGGGAGTACTTTCTCGACCACAACCAATCTCAATTACCAAACGCCTCAGATAAAGCGCTTCTTTTGTGTCTGCTGACAGAGCCATATACTCTGTGCTGCTCAACGCTACGCAGTGCTGTTTCTCTGACCTCCAGATATTGGACCTCCTGATAAGAAGAGCACGTATCCTGTGTATGATCGACGCTTACTGATATCGCCACCCCAGTCTGCATCTATATAGCCTGTAAGTCCTTGGCCGCCTGTACAATAGTGTAGCTTTTCATCTACTGTACCCGATAGATACCTCATGTTTAACTCCAGAAACATGCTCTCCGTGAGGGTCCTTGCTCACCATCCCGCTCGATCTGCATGCCCAGGAACATTTTTATTGGACCCATGTCGACACATTCGAACTTCATTGCTATCATTGACTTGCAATAAGTATGTCTTCTTCTGGCATGCTATAAGCAGATCATCAACATAGATTGGTACCAAACATACATTACCTTCTATGTTCTGCTTATATAGACATGGCTTGTTCTTGCATGGGATAAAACCGATTCCTTGTAGTACAGCCTCTAATTTCTGGTTCTAATCCCTTCCTGCTTGTTCAAGCCCATAGATTGCCTTATTAAGCCGCAATACACTATGTTTTCCGCCTTCCTGGCGCACAATTGTTTTGTCTCTACAAAATATAACTGTACAGCCCCGCTCGACTGCACGACTCACTGACATAAAATTTCCTTTTATATCAGGTACGTGCAAAACATTCTCAAGTGTAAGAACGCAAAATCCCGTCTCGAGTCTTACGTTGCTTTTGCTAACTGCTCGCATTACGCTATTGTCAGCTAACACAACATCTACATATGTGCTGTCGCGCCGCTATCCAGACACCAACCGGTTAAATCCAGATCGTTCGTCTTCTTCTCCGTTTGAAGAAGCCCTTGAGATAACACAACTGTGTCGCCTTAACTCTCAGTGTAATCGTCGCAAGTGCTTTCTGATCGAGTCCGTCCCATGCTGCGGCACCGTCACCAGCAGGTCGCGTCCCAGAAATCACTGTCCACAACTCTGCGTGCACCAACAAGGTACGCATTTGTATACTCCACGAATCATAATGCCATATGTCCAACTTATCAATTTGGTACATAACAGTCATTTTTAATATTTCACGTAACTCGCGTTATCCCGCAAACTCAAAACAGACAAAAAATATTTGCGCAGAACAACGGTTCTGGGCCCATAACCTGATGAGAAATAAAAATGATGTGTTCTTCGTGTGAAGGTTTATTACCGACTAAAACATGAACTCAAAAAGTGCGACATACAACATGAGCGTATTCTTTACTTTGCTAAACCTTCATTTTCTTAGCTTAACTGAAAATATGCTCTTTCGCATTATGGAGCATCAATGTACACAATTTCAACAGAAAACAAAAATATTAGAACTACTATAAAGTTTGGAAAATTGTCCATAGTAATAATATAAATGAAAGTAAATTAATACAGTGTGCAACATCAAAAAAAGAACACACCTTGATAGGTTGCCCCTTTATTCTTTTATTTTTTTCGGTGGTACAAAAAAAGCTCTTGCTTTAAATTCGCAAATATATAGTGCTTATTGGATGCAAGGTTGCATGCAAGTTTTTTCGTGTGTAAATATGATCACATATTAAACACAGTGTAGTATGTGAAAAAATAAATGACCATAAAATATGCAAATCCGTATGCAGTATGATATAATGCATTAATTGTTTTCAGAACAGATTCTAACATATACTCGCTCACTTTGCATCGCAACGGACGTTTTTTTTGTGCTCCTTTAATTTTTGTGCGTTTAATTTCTTTAATAATTTCGCGACTTTCTGCAAATAAATTGTAAATACTTTATTTGCATTTATTTTGCAAGTTTCCTTACTGCTTAATCTTCTCAGTTTGCTTGTCTCCTGCTAATATTTTAGATTTCTGTGTGCGCTCTCTGTGCATAAAACCGATTCTTCACGCATTTTTACTTTTATGTGCTCTTTTGTGTTGATGTTGGTCCCGCTTTATATTATTCCGTTGTTGTTGCTTTCGGTTTGCTGCGCTCGCGCCGGGACATTTTTGTTTGTAACTTTATTTGTGAGTATTTACAAGCATTTCATACTTTTAATCTTAGGGTGGCCCTTAACTTTCATCATTAAACGTTTTTTTTTTTTTTTTTTTTTTAGCAGTATTCTTATTTCATAAATAATTATTTTTTCACCTTTTTATTTTTTTTTATTACTTCAAAATTAATCCAATAAATCCAAAGAACCAAACATTCCATTATCTGAATATAGCTTCAGTTGAAGATATTATCAAAACATTTTCTCCCGTTCCACCAAAAAAAACACAAATATTTGTGTAGGATTGAACTTTTAAAACAACTTTTTGACTTTGTTGATTAAAATATAAAATAATAAGTAAAAACGTTTATTCAGCGGAATTTCCAAGTTCTTAAATTGTACGTCTTAATGCTTCGCCGGTTCAGGTACATTTGGTTGCTGATATGTGATATCTGATATTAGTGACGAGCTTGGTTCGTGATACATATATTAGTGACGAGCTTATCCTACGATATATTATCGTTTCTTACAACTTCATAGTAAACTTTGTAGCTGCTTGATATCTTTGACCCACTTGAATGTACTGTCCGTTAGTAAATCTACGTCCAATAATAAAAGCACTGAACTGTAAAAAATTTTCGGGTAGCATGTGAAAATTTGGACCACTCCAAACACGCGAGCAGGCAACATGTAGTTGGCCATATGAGAAACACGAGATTCCCAAAGGGATTTCTAGCAGTTTGCACTGGGACTTGCTGTAGTCATAGTCATTGTTAAAGCTTATTTTGAAGGAAATTTGAACCTCTTATATTGTATAAATTTATGGGACAGGCAGTACTGTCATCATTGTCCATCCAGTATCTATAGACCTATAGACAATGTCGGTTATGCTGTCGGATACGTGTCTTTGACACCCTTAAGGCTAGAGACTTAAAACTGAGGGGGCGCTGCATGCACTAAGGGCCGGTAAATCGTTATCAACTCGATACACGTCGAGAAGCAATTCCATAAAACACATATTTATTTTATTTCTTAATTTTTTGTAGTCTAGTGCTAAAGAGTATTCTTTTAATTTAAAGCAGTAGTCACTATA
Organism: Scaptomyza reducta; assembly: GCA_035044485.1. Taxonomy (NCBI): domain Eukaryota; kingdom Metazoa; phylum Arthropoda; class Insecta; order Diptera; family Drosophilidae; genus Scaptomyza; species Scaptomyza reducta. Next base: position 488,158 of record JAWNNV010001052.1, read on the forward strand.
GCAAACAAAAAAGTTCAAATGATTTTTGTTTTTACCAAATACACCAAGTAAAATTTATATTTGTGCATCATATTTTCTTCATTTTTTTCGAAACTTTAACTCGCTCGATTTTTTTAAATATTTGTTTTAAATAGGTAGTTGGTATATACATTTAATACACAAATTTTCGGTTGTAGTTTATTTCATTAAGAAATTATTTCTTTGAAAGAAGTCTTCATGTAAAGTTGGTATTTGTGCAAAACTACAAATTACCAAATATTAGAGAAATTAAGTAATTTCATTAAGTTAAATTTATTAATTAATACAAAATACATTCGCCTTTATGTTGATCAACTAATTTCAATCGGCGGGGCATCGAATTTACTAAGTTTTCTAATATTTCCTTTTCGATAGATGCCCATTTCTCTAAGGACTCAAATTGCCTTCCACCCTAATACATCTTTGCTGAAAGTATTTCCCAAAGGTCCTCAATTGGATTTAGGTCCGGACTTAGTGCTGGCCACTGCAATAAGGGGATATTTTTGACTTAAAAAACGTCATCGTATGCATTGCAACATGTTTAGGAGCGTTATCCTGCTGAAATATCCAGTCCTCATCATGGAACTCCTCCGAAAATTTTATAATTTCTACTTTAAGGATATCCAAATACATTTGCGCTTTCATTGGTCCCGGCACAAAGCAAATATGAGACTTTCTAGCAAAGCCAAATGTCGCTCATACTATCAGAGAGCCACCACCATGGTTCCGCTTATGGCAAGTCTGGTCCGTCTAAATTGAACTTTTTTTCATCACTGAAACCAAATTTTTAAACTCGCTGCCCTAAAACTTATATATTTCTTAAAAGACAAATCGGGCTTTTTTATGCCGAGGCAACAGTTTTGGTTTCCTTACTTCGCGGTGTATTTAAGGTGCAACTCCTTTCGGCAAATCTGTTGCACCCTCTGCCTCGTTATTGAAAACTTCAACTGTGCTGTTATTTGGGCGCTACTCATTAAGTTAGCCGTTTCCATCGCTCTAATATGTCTTTTAGTGCGCACATCAACTTTTGATACGGCTCCTTTGCTGTTGTTTTGAGCGTATTTTCCGGATTTTTCAAATAGTTAGCGACTGTATTTCGATGCCGGCTTAATGTTTTGGCTATTTCAGTGATTTTAATGCCACATTCAGTCATAGTTTTAATTTTGGTTTTTTCTTTTTCACTCAACTCCGCTGCAAGAGGCATTTTTTTTATACCCTTAACCCATTGAAAATGGGTAAAAAGGGTATAATGGTTTTGTGCAAAAGTATGTAACAGGCAGAAGGAAGCATCTCCGACCCCATAAAGTATATATATTCTTGATCAGCATCAACAGCCGAGTCGATATAGCCATGTCCGTCTGTCCGTCCGTCCGTCCGTCCGTATGTATGAACGCGTCGATCTCAGAGACTATAAGAGCTAAGGACTCCAGATTTGCTACATAAGCTCGCCTAATCCCTAGGCAGTACAAGTTTGTTTCAAATTTTCGATAACTCTTCCCGTTTTCGATATACACATGTGATTGATAACAACAAAATCTTCAATTTTGAAAACTTTTGATGCAGTTTGAAAGATTTTACTAAATAATGACAATCTGTGAAAATTTTATTGAAATCGGTTGAGAAACACCGGAGATATGGAGTATTGAAATTAAGAAGGTATGCACTATACGCGTATACATACACACACTCACACATACTTGGAAGCACTGACTATACACTTAAAGTATGGGGTTCAGGGTATAGTCTAGTCGGGATTTCTCGACTAGAGCCTTCTTACTTGTTTTACCACAAACAGTCAAAATTTACAACAAAAAAAAATAAAAAAGTGCAACAATTTTAATACAGAACAATTAGAAAACAATATTTAAATAACCTCAACAAATTTTTCCAGCGAGATAACTGATTTGTTCCACTCAAAATGTAAATGAAAAATTTTGCACAAATATCAACTTTCTATTGAAGGCATGTTTTTTTCCCGTCTTTGTCGCAACGGGACTATAGATTAAAAGCTGATAAGGAATAAATGCATGGAATAACATCACAAAACATAAGAGATAAGACGTGTATACTCAAAACATTAATACCGTTATAAAAAGCCTGTTACATGCAAAAGAAAGTTTGCACAAATATCATTTTTACTGGGTGTATTATAGTTTTTGAATATAATTATTATCATTATTATTACAAATATTTGGAAATAAAAGTGCGTTTTAATGGTCTTCAATTATGAAGGTTGTTCCATTGACACATAGAATGTCCATATGTTAAAATGTTGCTTAGAGTCTAGACTTTGCTTGCGTTAGTGAGTGTGTCTTACAAGTGATGTTAATATTTAAATCCAACGCGTTTGGGCTTGATGAAAAACGAGTAATGTCTACAGACCAAATTCAATACTACTATATGTCTCCAAAACTTTTCAAAAGAGATTGGCTACACAAATAACAAAATAAGCAAAGTAAATGCTGCACGACAGCATCAAATAAAATAGTCGAGCACATAAGAACTAAAATTGCCAATAGTGACTTATCTGACTTAAAAAAAGCATTTGACAAGACCAACTACGAGGTCCTTTTAATAAGACTAAATAATTTTTCTACTAATCTAAGTAAATTTATGTGTTTTTATTTAACTAATATAAAACAAGCAGTAGCTAGTTAATTCACGTAGAATATTTTAGAGATCGGTGCTAGGCCAGCTTTTGTTTGCAATTTATGTTACTGAGCTGCCAAACGTCCTCTCTATGTGTGGTGGACATATTTACGCTGATAATACCCAAATGTACATGAGTCATTAATTCAAATGAATGATTGTATTATTATTATTATTATTACTATATGTTCTGTTGCTCCAAGTGATAAAGGTTTAAGTCTAAATCCGTCTACATCAAAATATATAGGCATTACATTTAATGACAATCTTTCCAAACCATGTAAGCAAATCTGCATGAAAGACATGGTGTCCTACACGAACTGTTTTTGGCATAGCCATTAACATTAGAATGACTATTGCAAATTCTTTTATTATACCAGTTTTAATGTATGGTCATTTTCTGTAAGTGTGAAGCCTTCAGTCATCAAAAACTGAAAGTAGCATTAGTGTTTTTTATAGGTCGTAAAGATCAAATAATTTTTTTTGTTAATAAAATATTTGACTTAAGCCTAAAACACTAGACTGATTATAAAATTTTGATACAGCTTTATAAAATAATGTTCACTAAGACTTCAGATTACCTGTTTAAGAAGATACATTTTACCAAGACCAATAAATATGGTTTTCGTTAGAACCGAACTTTCTTGTTCGAATAAATATTGCCACCTTTTTTGAAAACAAAACCAATTAAGAAGGAGCTAGTCGAGAAATCTCGATTAGAAGATACCATGAACCCAATAGTTATCGCGAACAGTCAGTGCTTGCAAGTATGGGTGTGTGTGAGTACGCGTATACTGCATTTTCACTAAACTTCAATGTTCCATATCTCTGGTGTTTTATAACAGTATTTTCGAAAATTTTAAACAAACTCGTACAGCTAGGGATTAGGCAAGCTTATGTTCCAAATCTGGAGTCTCTAGCTCTTATAGTCTCTCAGATCAAAGCCGCGAAATAACAAGTTAAACAACATCGGTGTACAAGTCGATTAAACACACATATTTTCCAGCACGACACCGACATTCCGTAAAGTGCCCGTGGTCTCACATTCCGTAATGTGCACTGCTGATCTCCGTAATCCTATTCGTAGTAGCCACACAAATATGTTGTGTGTGCCAGCTACGCAATGTCATGGCATATTGCGCTCAATACTTAGAATAATGTTGACATTAGTTAACCCGATTAATTTGGATATACAAACAATTTTGATCCACCTGAGTACTAACAGTTTTCTCTTTGTAATTGGTTTACAGGTTAACTTACGATTAATTCTAGTGAGCGGTAAAACAAAAGAATTTGTATTCAGTCCATCAGATTCTGCCGGTGATATTGCTCAAACGATTTTCGATAATTGGCCCTCAGGTAAGTAACATTATGAAATTTTTGTCACATAATTTGTACCCTTCTGATTTAGGCGTAACGCATGCGAACATCCGTTTCCAATGTGTACTAGGGTGGTCGTTACAAATTAAAATTTTTGTGCCGCCCTCTATAAAGTTCATATTTAATGAAAAATACTAACTGCATATATTTTTAATAAGTAAAACACGTGCCTTAAGGTAAAGCATATATTGGTTATGTGCAATGTCAATCATCCTATTCGTCCGGCTGTATGACTGAAACTTTTGTGAGACTTGAAACTTTGCCAATATCTGGGTGCATGCGTTCTTCTGACAAAGCGTAAAAGTATTATTGGGAGCTCCGCCTATTGGGGACTATTTAATCTATAAAAAGTCGATACACCACGATGTGCAAATCGATAGACACACCTATTTCCTACATTTTAACAGCTAGAGTCACCAAAGTTTGGATTTCACATTCACACCCATCGCCCCCAACCAACGCATTATTTCACAGTTATTGAGCTAGGGTCACCATATGTGGTGAGAAGACAGCAGCTAGTGATATCCCGAAAAGATATTCATACATAAATATATGATGCCACGCCCATCCATATCGCCCGCCATTTAAAATCGGAAATCGACATGTCTTTCTCTTTGCAAGCGCACTCCTTATCAACCGTTTTTTACTGGTATCAGAGTGTTCCACAGTCGGTTGCTGGTTTATTGTGAATTTATGTTTCCTATAAAAATATCTGATTAAATATGGAAACAGAATTTTATTGAGATTTATAAACTATTAACAATTTAGTATTATTATTTTTTTGTGATGAATTTTAACGCATTGCTTCATAAAAAGTTTAAAGTTCTTCGTCATACATGCTCATATCTTAATTTTTTGTACCAAATAATTAGTAAATATCGTGTTCAGGCACGGGTGTTACTTATTATTAAAAAAATAAGTGAATTTAGTGTTTTTTTTTTTTTTTAAGAAACTAAGGCGGCAGAAAAATCTTATTTTTTAACGACCAGTCTAGTTTACAATCCCAAAGCATACAACACAAGATCATATCGACTTAAAACGTATTGCCGCTTATGGTGGTACTTAATGTGCTTAATATCAAGCCAAACAAATCCCATCGTATTTTTTGCAGCCCGAAAATGCAAATGAGCTTATTACTTTGTTCGCCGCAACATGTTATCAATAGAATGGACACCCGAACCTTGAAATAGTTCGAACACATAGAAAAAGGGATATAATGGTATTGTGCACACTGTTGTAACAGTCACAATTAAACATCAAAGAACCCATTAACAACCGAATTGAATGGGAAATGTCCATCTGACTATCTTTGTGACGAGTTTACGCCTCATCGTGTAGTTACGGGTACAAATTACGAGTTTATTAGTTGCTTTTCTTATACGTCCACGGCTCTCGCCTCACACAAAGGCGTGAGCTTGTTTCCAAGTCCCGGGTTGAATTTCACCAAAACCTTTTCACCCCCATCAAAGACCATGTTCTGTCGAAAAGCATTCTCACTGGCTCTGAGCGCGGCTTAGACGTTTATAATTCTCTTATGGAATTCTTTCTGTGTCTCATTAGGATGCGCTTGAACTACGTCAACTGGTCTTCCGTTGATGACCGAGTGAATTGACTTGTTGTTTTCAGCTGTGCCCAACAAAATAACCTCTATAACATAGGTCGAGGAACAGGGGTGAATTACCCCAAATGGGGTAAAAATGAAATTTCTGGGGGTAAAAATGAAACTTTTCTGAGTAAAAAGTATATTTGCTATTTTATAAACATATTATTTTTTATATATTATACTTTTATATATTATATTTATTTTTTTAACTTTAGCGACATATGCATGCCACGCCATCTCACTCCCCACCACTAGAGTTATATCTGTAGGAGGCCACCACTAACACACATCGGTAATATGGGCACCACCATAGAAGACAATGGTAAAATGAAACCACAGTGTGTTGTACTGACTTCAGAGTCTTTCCAAAAAAGTCAATTGAAGAAACATTTGGATAATTTGGATTCACACCTTTTTTCCAAACCGCGAGAATACTTTGCAAATTTAGAAATATCTGTTAAAATACAAATATTGAATAGCACCTTGTTTTGTACATTTGATCAGCATTCAGCATCAAGGGCTTGAAGTAGCCTGGTTGATTGTTCGAAATAAGAAACCATACACTATTGGTGAAGATTTGGTTAAACCAGCTGCTGTAAAAATAGCAGAGATTATGTGTGGTCAAAAAGAAGCGGAGAAACTGAATTCAGTGCACTTGTCTGCGAAAATTGTGAAAGAACGAATTTCTTTATTAGCAGAAAATGTGAAGGAACAAGTTATTTTCGCATTAAAACATGCTAAATATTTTGCTATTCAGCTTGATGAAATTTTAGTAGCAATTCACATCTAATGGTATATGTTCGCTACAAAGGTGCTGATAATTTTGAAGAGGAATTGCTATTTTGTTCCGCTCGAGTTGAGATCTCGTGAAATCGATGTCTACAATAAAGTAAATGAATACTTTAATGCGCAAAGTTTAAAATGGGAAAACTGTATATCTGTATCTTTGAATGGAGCTCCAGCTATGCTGGGTCATATTAATAGTTTTTCGGCTTTCGTAAAAAAAATAACCCAAATGTTGAAGTTACTCACTGTATGATCCATCGCCAGGCCCTTATGGCTAAATATTTAGAACCTAGACTGGAAGCCGTCATGCAAGATGTCATCAAGATTGTAAATTTTATCAAGAGACATGCACTAAACACGCGGCTATTTCGTAAATTATGTCAGGACGGTGAAGCTGAATATACGGTCCTACTTTATTATACAGAAGTAAGGTGGCTCTCTCGCGGAATTGTATTAAATCGAGTATGGACTCTCAAAACTGAAGTCGAAATTTGTATGGTTGATCAAAAAAAAATTCTCGCAGATAAGTTTAAAAACACTTCCTGGGTTGCATATCTCGCTTATTTAGAGAACATTTTTGAGAGTATAAATATATTAAACAAAGAATTGCAAGGAAAGCTGGAATATTGGAGATAGAAATTATAACAGAACAAGATAGCTTCTTTTTCAAGGTTAGTTTTGTTTTTGGAAGATTGCGAAAATATTACTTTTGTAAGACATCTTATTATACTCAGAAAGCGGTTTTCAGATTACTTTCCAGATCTTGATACACGTACTATCAGTTGGATTATTGATCCTTTTAAATGTGAAATTGCTATGATACCAGAAGAACCTTTAGGTTTGGCAGAAGCAGTTCTTGAACTTCGATCTAATACGTATTCCATTTGAGAGTAAACCAAATTTGTCGTCTTTTCTTCAAAAGCTGCAAAGGCTTTCAAAATTGCACATGAAGAAGCGGTTAAAAAATTGTTGCAATTTGGAATAACATATTCCTTTGAACAAGGCCTTTCCGCTCTAATGAACATAAAAACGAAAAACAGAAATCGATTAAACGCCCAAGACTGTATTCAAATCGCTTTTACATCAAAAAGTCCATATTTTGAAGCAATTGTATCGAACTCAATTTTTATTTTTTTTTTCAAATTTTTTCAACTCTAATTTTTGTTTGTATCACCATTATTATTATTCTAATTTGTTACAGTGCCCCAAATTGTGAACACTCAATCAGGGTTATTATTTTCGTCAGAGAAGCAAATATTTTTTCCTCACCTGTATATTACTTATGTTACAATTATTACCGTTATATATTACATTGATAAATTGCATAAATGATTTTTAAATTAAATTGTTAGTTATCATTTTCTTTTAAAAATTATCATTGAGCCTATAATATGAAAGATGCTAAAAGAGATTTTTTTTTTGCTCATTTCCACGGGGTAATGTCACTTACACAAAAATATTTTGGGGTGATGATTAAAAAAGTTCCCCGACCGCTGGTTTGAAACGTAGTTGAAAAGATTTCCATATTCAAGATTTTGTTGTTATCCGTCACATGTGTGTATCGGAATCAGGAAGAGTTATCGAAAATTTGGAACAAACTTGTACTGCCTAGGGATTAAACGAGCTTATGTTCCAAATCTGAAGTCTCCTCTTGTAGTCTCTGAGATCGACGCGTTCATACATACGGACGGACAGATGGACATGGCTATATTGACTCGGCTGTTGATGCTGATCAAGAATATATATACTTTATGGGGTCAGAGATGATTCCTTCTGCCCGTTATATACTTTTTACCCATTTTCAATGGGTTCGTTATATTTTTTGCACGAATTACGATTTTTTTTTTTATATATAATTTGTAATACAATTTTTAGCAACCTACACTAAACACATCTAAACTGTATTTTTGCTATTGTTTTCTTCATAAATAATTTTAAGTTACTGTGAAATTAACATAAACTGATTCTTAGAAACAAATCCAGTCATATTTGGCAGGTATCTTCAAAGCACTGTGTAAGATTCTGAAGTAATGCTCCATATATAGCCCGTTCAATTGGAAGTAAGTCGTCAACAATGTTTTTTTATTGATAAGGATCCTGTGATAGATCATATGCCTCAACAAAATTCTATTAATAGATAAGAAGAAAAAGTATTTCATTTGAAATTTCAGATCGACGCGTTCATACATACGGACGGACAGACAGACAGACGGACATGGCTATATCGACTCGGCTGTTGATGCTGATCAAGAATATATATATACTTAATGGGGTCGGAGATGCTTCCTTCTGCCTGTTACATACTTTTGCACAAAACCATTATACCCTTTTTACCCATTTTCAATGGGTTCAGGGTATTAAAATCACGTCGGGGTCACCAAATGTTTAGAGGAGGCACTTTTTTGTGTTCACCTATGTTCGAATAATTTTTCAGAAAATTGTGTGATTATTTTACTAAATATAAAACACGATAATTTTACATTAATTTCCTTCATCAGTTTATTCAATTATGCACCATTAGTTTACGAGCATATGTATTTGTATGTTTAACTTTAATTATGCACAATTATATTACGAGCGTATGTATTTGTATGTTTAACTTTAATTATGAGCGTGACAATGTTATGCTAAAGCGCAACCGTGAAAAAGATTAAGCTATGCCAAACAGTCGGATGAAAACTTATCTATGCAATTAGATAAAATCGAATGTGCAAGGCAAATGTCAGACTTTGTGCTGAATTACTTTATGAACTACGTTAGCTTTTCATTTAAACGTTTAGCTTAAATTATTTGTTAGCTGCTGCTGCCTCCGACACACCTTTTAATCTTAGCGTTAGGATTGGATTCCGATATTGCAAAGGTTAAAGGCTAGTGGTCAGTAAAGATATTTACATCCTTAACTCCATACAGATAATGCCGCACTTTGGCCTGGGGCCATATAAAGGCCAACAATTCCCCCTCGTGAGTCGCGGGATTAACTTTCCTGTCCTTCAATGTCAAATGCCTTTAATTTGACGTCCGTACAGTACTACGTCTATACCGTAGGCTGAAGCATCGGTTGTTAGATCAAATGGCTTCTTTTAATCAGGATATCTGAGCATGACAATTTCAGATGTTAAGATATTAAGTAGCTCTTGGGAGAAAATTACCGAAGTTCTTGATGAAACATCTGTAATAGCTTAGAAGACACAGAAATTACGTGGCAAACATAAACCTAAGGAAGTTCACGCTTGTCCTGCTGTCGCAGGGACCGCGCGGCACCGGAATATGACGCCGCCCCCTGTCCCGCATCCTGCGTGACATGGTTTTCTGTGTACATCTTGTTCGGACAGTTGGTTGATTCTAGGGAGTAATGCTTGCTCTCACTGTTGATTCACAGCGGCTTACTCAGCTAAGGCGCTGCTGATAGCCGCCTGAACTATTGTTCTTATTTGTACAGCCAGTACATATCTCCTGCGCTCCAGTCTTTGTTTACCAGATGGCTTGCACGTTGATATTGCGTCACGTTGCTGCCCTAATTCACTGTCACTATTGCTGCCTGTGTTAAAGCGAATGACACTTATAGATGATTTTAACACGTGGTTGTTTTTTATACCCTGAACCAATTGAGGACGGTTATGTTTTCTTCTTCTTGCCCATTTCATGGGCTTAAAATATTTAAAAACAAGTAAGAAGGCTCTAGTCGAGAAATCCCGACTAGACTATACCCTGAACCATATATGTAGTATGTGTATGTGTGTGTGTATATATATGCGTATAGTGCATACTTTCTTAACTGCAATACTCCATATCTCCAGTGTTTCCCAACCGATTTCAATAAAATTTTCACAGATTGTAATTATTTTCAAACTGCATCAGTTTTCCAAATTCAAGATTTTGTTGTTATCGATCACATGTGTATATCGAAAACGGAAAGAGCTATCGAAAATTTAAAACAAACTTGTACTGCCTAGGGATTAGGCGAGTTTATGTACCAAATCTGGAGTCTCTACCTCTTACGGACGGACGGACGCTTTTAATCTATAGTCCCGTTACGACAAAGATGGGACAAAAACATGCCTTTAATAGAAAGTTGATATTTGTGCAAAATTTTTCATTTATATTTTGAATGTAACAAATCAATTATCTCGCTGAATGAATGTGGCTTTAAAATTACTGAAATAGCCAGAACATTAAGCCGTCATAAAAATACTGTCGGTAACTATTTGAAAAATCCCGAAAAATACGCTCAAAACAACCGGAAAGGAGCCGTATCAAAAGGTGATGCGCGCACTAAAAGACATATTAGAGCGATGGCAACGGCTTAGTCGATGAGTTGCGCCCAAATAAAAGAAAATTTGAAGTTGCCACTAACTAGACAGAGAGTGCATGACGAGAACTGGATATTTCAACAGGATAACGCTCCTATACATGTTGCAATGCATACGATGACGTTTTTTAAGTCAAAAAATATCCATTTATTGCAGTGGCCAGCTCTAAGTCCGGACCTAAATCCAATTGAGGGTGGAAGGCAGTTCGAGTCCTTCAAGGACTTAAAAACAGCCATTTTCCAGAAATGGGCATCTATTGAGAAGAAAACACTAGAAAACTTAGTAAATTCGGTGACCCGCCGAATGAAATTTGTTGAACAACATAAAGGCGAATGTACTTCGTATCAACTAATCAGTCGATCTCAGAGACTATAAGAGCTAGAGACTCCAGATTTGGTACATAAGCTCGCCTAATCCCCGCGCCCTGCAAGTTTGTTAAAATTTAATGTAAATTTTCGATAACTCTTCCCGTTTTAAAATAATGACAATCTTTAAAATTTTATTGAAATAGGTTGAGAAACACCGGAGATATGGAGCATTGAAATTAAGAAAGTATGCACTATACGTGTACACACACACACACACACACATACTTTTAAGCACTTACTGTACACTTAAAGTATGGGGTTCAGGGTATAGTGTAGTCGGGATTTCTCGACTAGAGCCTTCTTACTTGTTATACCCTGAACCCACTAAAAATGGGTAAAAAGGTTATAATGGTTTTGTGCAAAAGTATGTAACAGGCAGAAGGAAGCATCTCCGACCCCATAAATTAAATATCTTATTCACTAGCCGAATCGATATAGCCATGTCCGTCTGTCCGTCCGTCTGTTTGAATAATCTGAGACCATAAGACGTTCCAGATTTGGAACATAAGCTCGCTTAATCCCTAGTACGAGTTTGTTTCAAATTTTCGATAACTCTTCCCGTTTTCGATAAACACCGGAAATAATAACATTCAATTTACGTCAAGTATACAGTTACGCGTCCACACATACTTGCAAGCAATGACTGTACACTTTATGTCTAAGGTTCAGTTTATCTTCTAGTCGGGATTTCATGACTTGTTTTTTGATGCAGTCACCAGCTATCTTCCCAACCATTTTAGGTGTATCGACTTGCTGTCGATTTCCCAGCCTCTTCAGGAGGCGAAGCGCTCCCATTGTGACACCTTGTCTGATTGAGACATGGACATAAATATTTGCATTATTTTGAGTTTTGAGTGTGTGACAGGGAAAGTGAAGGGCACTGCACTAAATCAATATAAACTTTACCTTTACTTTAGTATAAAATATTAATCATAATTATGTTTTTTTATTTCAGATTGGTCGCAGGATGCTGTTTTGAAGTCCGAAATTTTACGGTTAATTTATCAAGGCCGTTTTTTACATTGCAACGTAACATTGGGTGCATTAGGACTTCCACTGGGTAAAACGACAGTTATGCACTTAGTACCGCGTGATAATTTACCAGAACCTAATTCACAAGGTAAGGAAATGTGTTTATTTTTTTATTTAATACAAATACTTATGCTTTAAAACTTATATAAAAGATATACATCTAAATATATATTAAACACGGGGATGTACTTAATAATATAACATTTAAAGAAAAAACAATTAAGAAGGCTCTAGTCGAGAAAACCCTTTTTACCCATTTTCAATGGGTTCAGGGTATAAAAATGGCATTCGTCTATAAAAAGTCATTACTTGGCATTTACTGCAATTGAGTTTCAATAAATTTACTCTACACCAAGTTTGAAAGTTGTCTAAATCACTTTGTAGTGCATAATTTTACATCCTTAGCATACATGAGCACCCGAGAATGATTTATTACAGACGGAAGATAATATAACGGAAGAAGTAATAACGGCCCAAGATGACTTCCTTGAGGAACACCAGAAGTGACCTGAACCGCTTTAGAAACAGAGCCATTAGAGTATTCCCTGTGAATTCTAAAAATTAAGTAATCTTTTATCCAAAGAATAAGATTGTTTAAGCCAAAAAGTTTAAGTTTATGAATTAAGAGGTAATGATTTACAGAGTCCATTTGCATTTTATCTTCAAAGCCCTTAATAACAAATGATGTGAATTCTAACAAGTTCGTGGTAGTAGATCATTGTTTCATGTGAAATCATAGATTTGAAAAGATGTTAAAGATGAGAAGCTATTAGTTTGTCAAAAATCTTAGGAATATCAGACAAATTGGAGATACCCCTATAATTGTAAACATTAGATTTGTTTTCTTTTTTTTTTATGCAAAATAATGATATATGACTCTCTCCACATTTTTGGAAAAGAGCACAACTTCACGGAAAAAGTAACAATTTATGCAAAGGCTTTAAAGATCCGTGAGCACAGTATCTAAGCACACAGCTTGGTACTCCATCAGGTCCTGGAGCAAATATGGGCTTAATAACGTGAAGATCCCAAAGTATTGAACTATCTGTGATTTCCGGTACAAAATTGCAATTAGAGCTTTTCAGTTGATAGTGGTAAGGCAAGACGATTTGTAGATGATAGGGGCAGAGTAAGTTTTGCAAAATCGGTTTTCCGGCTTAAAGGTTTTCTACTGGGGCATTGCGTCTTGTAGTTATCGACACCTCCAACGTTGGATGGTATAAGTCTTCTGTATAAGATGTAGGTTGTGATGAGGAGGTTGGATCCAAAACAAAAATCAGATCAAGCGGTTTATGTAGATAATTTGGGTTATCATTGATTTGACACAATGACATCCCAAGTAAGTTCATCAAAAATTCATTCTGAGGGGGTCAGGGCGCAAGAGTCGGGACAAGAAATCCAAGTAGCTTCAGCAATATTGAAATCACCAAAAACCACAAGAAAATCGCGATCCGAAAGCATTGTAGAAACAGAATGTATAGCAGATAAATGAGATTCGTAAACAGAGTTATCGGAGGAAGGGTTATATACGAGCAAGTAGTTGAATATTCAACTTTACAGCAACAAATTCTATATCTCTATATATCTATATCTCTAGACCACCCTAATATTACTGTCTCCGAAAAAATTCCACATCAACAGCAATAAACACATCACCGCCACATCGAAGAGTAAGGTCTTTTCTATAGGAACAGGATCCGTTGGATAGAATTTCAGAATTAAGGATGTCTGCGTTAACCAAGTTTCAGTGAAGGCATTGACATGGAAAGAAAAAGTACAGCAACATGTTCGATATCTATACAGTATATGTTGGTAACCAAGTTCCAAGAAACATTAGACGAAATAATGACACTGGGCAATACAAATCTAGAGTGGCAATGTTGGTCTTGTTTGGAGAGAAAGAAACGCCTGACAGTGTTCATAAGGACTCAGATTGGCTTTGAGGGTGTTTTCGGCCAGTTACAAAAACTGTGCGAAAATTTCTCAACGGTGCAGGAAACTTCAATTAGAACAAGTAAGAAGGCTCTAGTCGAGAAATCCCGACTAGACTATACCCCGAACCCTAGACATTACGTGTACAAACAGTGCTTGCAAGTATGTGTGGGTGTGTGTGTAAACGTATTGTGCATACTTTCTTAACTTCAATGCTCCATATCTCTGGTGTTTCTTACCCGATTTCAATAAATATTTCACAGATTGTCATTATTTCAACTAATGTTTCAAACTCCGTTTCCAAGTTCAACAGTTTGTTGTTATCGATCACATGTGTATATCGGAAACGGGAAGAGTTATTGAAATTTTGAAACGAACTTGTACTGGGATTAGTCAAGCTTATGTTCCAAATCTGGAGTATCTAGCTCTTATAGTCTCTGAGATCGACGCGTTCATACATACGGACGGACAGACAGACGGACGGACGGACAGACGGACATCAAGAATATATATACTTTATGGGGTCAGAGATGCTTCCTTCTGCCTGTTACATACATCACAAATAAATAATTAAATAATAATTTTTTTTGCGGCAGACCTGTGTAAGCTTACTATCTGTATACCCTCATTATAAGTAGTAAACTTACAATGGAATTCAACAAGAAATAACGAACAGTAATTTATCAAGTATGGGGTGTTACACACTTATCCGAAGTACTTTTGTTAAGATTAGATTTAGCATTAAAAAGTTGTGTTGTATGCCGTGTTTGACGAATAGGATTAAAAGCTCGTAAATAATTTTATGTCATTTATAAATAAAAATGGTATTTTTGATAAACTGTTACGCCATGGTGCGCATAAAACCAAATAAATTTAACACACACAACTTGTATTGTTTCTCTTTTCAGATCAAAGGCAAAAGAGTAAAAGTGGAAATGGTCGTTGCTGTACTACCACCTGCTGTATTTTGTAACTACATAATATTTTGTTTAAAATAGTATATATATTATAAAATAAAATTGAACTACTTAGAAACAATATTTAAGACTAAGCAGTATTGCATTTTAAAATATTGTTCTCGTATCTATTTGTAATTTTAAGTCGAGTTTCTCTATCTCTAACAATAAAAAACAAGTAAAATGTCTCTAGTCGAGAAAGCTCGACTACGCGTGTTATTGTTTGTATGTACATACAGTGTGCCCAACAAAGGTTGCGACAAGGTGAAAAATGTTGATATTTTCACTTTAGAGATATAGGGGATACATTGGATGTTGTTTTTAATTTTATTTTTTATAAGTAATTCAGTCAATTATCTCATAAACCTATTAAACAGAACTTAAAAAACAATAACATTAACAAAGAAACATTTAAAATACTAACAAATGCACTAAATTCAACTGCTCAATAAATGATGCGACAATGTCAAACATTCTATTATTTTTTGGTCTTGAACAATAATTAATATTTTAAGTATCCAATGTTGGCTTTTACAACCGCTTCCGATTTAAAAAGATTTTGGACGTATTCCAATGGAATATTTTGCCATTCATCCAAGATTACCGCCTTGAGATTTGTTTTATTTTTTGGATGGCGCTTGGCAGTAAGTTTTTTTTTAGATACGCCCACAGATTTTCAGTTGGGTTGAGGTCTGGGCTTTGGGCAGGTGTATTGAACACCTTTTTGCAGTTATATAGCAGCCAGCACCTGACCATGTGTGCGTTATGCTTGGGATCATTGTCCTGGTAAAACGTTGGCTTGCCATCATTTATGAACCAAAATTTGTTGGCGCTGGCTACTAAATGTGTGCGCAAAATACTCAAATATTGTTGGGCATCCATTGTATTTTCAATAAAGCACAAATTTCCGACTCCTTTGTTCGAGATGCACCCCCAAACCATCACCGACAATTTTCCAAATTTTACCGTCGGTATAATATGTTTGGCTTGCAGTGCTTTTAACGGCTTGTGCTGGGGCTATCGTAGTCGTCCCAACGTGAATCTGGCTGTCCCAGGTGGATCATGGCAAAGGTTAAACGTCTTTTAACATGATCCGCCGACATCAACGGATTTTTTCGAGCAGCTCGAGATGGAAAGTCGGTACTTTTTATAGCCTTTCGGACATATTTCCGTGATATGGTAATTCCATATTCCGTCTTCATCTTATTGGCAAGCGTTCTGGTCGAAAAAATTTGGATTTTCATTGATCCTTCTGACCTTAATTCGCTCTGTCCTTGGTGCTAGCTCTTATAGTCTCTGAGATCGACGCGTTCATACATACGGACGGACAGACGGACATGGCTATATCGACTCGGCTGTTGATGCTGATCAAGAATATATATACGTTATGGGGTCGGAGATGCTTCCTTCTGCCTGTTACATACTTTTGCACAAAACCATTATACCCTTTTTACCCATTTTCAATGGGTTAAGGGTATAAAAACAACATCCAATGTATTCCTTATATCTCTAAAGTGCAAATATCAAAGTTTTTCACCTTGTCGCAACCTTGGTTGGACACACTTTATATATGTGTGTATTTGTGCAACGAGTATACAAAAAATGTCTGCACTTGCTATGGCATGCTTAAGGGGTTACCCCAAACTTCCAGCGCAAAAAAGTTAAGTGTTGTGAAATTGGTTTAAAAAAAAAACACAAATCCGATTATAAAGATAAATATCGTTGAAAGTTTATTCCTTGCATATTTTTTGCATTTTTTTTAAATATTACACTATATTTTTGGTACAAATATCGTGGCGGTTTGCGGTGACCAAAATTGTTGCGTACTGGATCATTTCAAACAGAAAGGGATAATTGAATTTGATAAATAACAATATAAAATATTCTTTGAGTTTTCGAGTCCTTTTAGCTACCAAATTCAAAATGCTGTATGGAGATATTTCAGCCCTTGACGCAACTGATTTTGCAAGTGGACGTAACCCCTTAACGTCAATCTTAGATTTTCAGATTTTTGGTTAAAATATTCTATATATGTATTAAATTAAATATGTATTATATAAATTGTTTTAGATATTTTAATCATAAAGAGTGTAATAGTTTTTACTAGTCAATAAATGACAAGACAATTGTAAGCGTACATTTTAAGATGAAAAATTAAATTTTAATCGCAATTTCTTCTAGTGTATTTTTTTCTAATGCTTAAAGTTAATCTGATTGCCAGTATACATACGGACGGACAGACGGACAGACGGACGGACGGACGGACGGACAGACGGACGGACGGACAGACGGACATGGCTATATCGATTCGGTTGTTGATGCTGATGAAGAATATATATACTTTATGGGATCGGAGATGCTTCCTTCTGCCTGTTACATACTTTTGCACAAAACCATTATACCCTTTTTACCCATTTTCAATGGGTTCAGGGTATAAAAAATATTACTTGATGTTAGTGTTTAAATGACAAGACATTAAACCAAATAATGTACACAAAAACGAATAAGAAAATGTTTTTCTTGCAGGCGAAACATCCATTTTTGCAATTCTTCCAAGCGAGTATTTTTATACCCTGAACCCACTGAAAATGGGTAAAAGGGGTATAATGGTTTTGTGCAAAAGTATGTAACAGGCAGAAGGCAATATCTCCGACCCCATAAAGTATATATATTCTTGATGAGCATCACCAGTCGAGTCGATATAGCCATGTCCGTCTGTCCGTCTGTCTGTCTGTCCGTCCGTCTGTCCGCCGTTTTTTTTAAGTCGGTTGAGAAACACGGGAGATATGGAGAATTCAAATTAATAAAATATGCACTATACGCGTACACACAGACACATACTTGCAAGCACTGACTATACACTTAAAGTATGGGGTTCAGGGTATAGTCTAGTCGGGATTTCTCAAATAGGGTACGCAGTTCATTAAATGTAAGAAAAGATTTTCGAACGACGTGATAGAAATGATGCTTTGCACACTTTACCGCCGCGTCCCACAAACCACCAAAACGAGGAGACCGAGGCGGAATCGAAAGGCAAAAGTCCGAAAGCTCCTTTATATGAGAGCGCTTGAAAAAAGTAGCCTCAACTCGCTCAGCTCATTACGTGCTCCAACGAAGTTCTCATCGCACGTAAACACAGGTGCCGTATGCGGATAAGCTTGCATCACAGAACGCATGTATTTCCCATGATGAGTGTGGCTGTAAAACACAAAGAGGGAGTTTGAGCATGTCAGCTACGGCTATTTGGGAGATGTGCTCTATTCAAGCAGAGTGCAGAGACTGAGGAAGGGCTTCGTCCCAATTGAGTTTTCCCTTCCACAGTGTCTGTAAGAATATTTTTAATTTTGTGATTATGGGAGATATTAACCCGAGGGGGTCGTAGAATTTGGCGATTGTGGCAAATATTGTACGCTTGGTTACCATGCTGTGTGAGAGAGTATGCGACCGACTGAATAGAAGATGATCGGAGTTAGTGTCCCAAGCCAAACCCAGGGCCATCTTGACATCGGTTCCATCGTTGAACTTTACCTTTTTTTTGCAGTCCTCTTCCATCTCGCCATCCAGCGCAGCTTAATCGTTTGAACACCATTTGTGCCCTCTACGAAGCAGCTCCTTGACCTGCTAACGAATTTCAACAGCTTCTTTAATAGTGTCGCCTCCAGGAATTAAATCGTCAACGTAAAAATCTCTATGAATGATCTTTGACGCAAGGGGCAACGAGTTTTCTTCGTCGTACGAAAGCTGTTGCATAGCTCGAATAGCTAAAAATGCCGCAAGCTTTGTTCCGTATATAACAGTGTTTAAGGTGTAAACCTGTACTTCGTCGCAGGCGTTGTGCCGTCATAAAATGCATTGAAGATATGGGTCTGGGTGAGTCACGCGAACACAACGATACATCTTGCAGATATCCCCATATAAGGCAACCCTTTAACATCGAAATCAATGTAATTTTGTGTATATTTTTGGTTGTATAAATGATCCTGCAAACAATAAATCGTTTAGGGAGAGACCAGATGTGATTTTTTCAGAGTCATCAACAACGACTCGCAACTTACTATCAAGCTTCTGCACGCAATGATGAGGCAAAAAATATTGCGGTACAGCAGATTGTTTGGAGGCTAGGGTCATGTGCTTCAATGTATTGCTTCATGAATGCAACATACTGCGACTTTAAAGATGAATATTTCGCCAGCTTCGATTTCAGTGCATTGAATCGACGTAGGGCACTATTGTACGAATCCCCAAATGTATCGGAGCGATCCTTGGCTGGGAGCCGAACAGAGCACTCGCCTGATTCCAGACTCGAATAATTGCGGAGAAATAACTGCACACAAAGAGCATCCTTCTCCGACGGCGTTTTTGCAGCGCCTCAACAATTAAACTAAATCGTACAACGGTTTCCGTTCCGAATGCGCATCTGAAAGCTGCAGCTAAAGATGAGTGTGTAGGAACAGCACAGTCTCCAGACACTATCCAGCCTAATTTGGTAATTTGGTCTGGAGCGTGGCCAAATGATTAGCAAGTCGAAGTTGCCCAACTCAAAGCAAGTCGACAAATATGCCAGCGCCAATTAGCATATCGATCCTTTGACCCTTGTAAAAGAGCAAGTCAGCGAGGTGGAGATTTTTAGGTATTTTCCAGTCGGTGGTATTTATATCAAAGTGTGTGTTGAGCTATTGAGCTTTTTCAATAGCTATCGAGTTTTTCAAAATAAAATAAAAATGCACGAAATTTGCATTAATATAAATATAGTTTATTTGCCTTCGTGGCCAAACTTAAAACGAGTTAGAAATGTTAAATGTTAATAATAAGCTCCGAAATGAACTTATTATCTACCGAAATGCAGCTGCTGTTGCTGCCGAAATTAACACAAACACCTTTCGCGATCAAAAAACGACTAGACTAGCTGCCGAATTGCAGCGGCTGTTGCTCCCCATCGGGGAGTCTTCCTCTCTCTCCCTCTCATATGCAAAACAAAGTTATTGTAGTTACGTTAGACTTGCTCTTATGCTGCGCAGAGCATAACTTATCATACGGTTAAATACTTAAGAGCGAAACTAATTTAGTGGTTGTTTGGTGAGGAGACATGCGTAACCAAACATTCTCCCCCCGTTGAAAGACACGGGCTTTCAACAGCATCCTCCTTCGGAAGCGCACACAACTTGCGCACAGCTCTCTTTATAGTTCCTGTTGACGTTTTGAGAACAGCTACCCGGGAAACGCCGTCAGCACCAGCAACAAGCTCGACCACACGAGCCAGCGGCCATTTAAGGGGTGGCAAGTTTTCATCCTTTACAAGGACCACATCATTTATGTGAACGCCCGGGTAAGCTGTTCTCCATTTGGACCGTTGCTGAAGAAGCGTTAGATATTCGTCACGCCAACGACTCCAGAAAATTTGTTGATAATAGGCTATACGCTGCCAGCGATCTAGGCGGCTAACGTTTAGCTGGGTTACATCCGGCTCCGGATAAATTGCCAGTGGCTCAGTGCCAAGGAAGTGCGCAGGAGTTAACACATCCAGATCTGCAGGGTGCTCTGAAAGTGGAAACAGAGGTCGAGAATTTATTATTGCCCCAATGTGGCAGACGAGTGTGCGCAGATCATCCAGGGGCAAAACCGAGGGTCCGACCGACCGATAAAAATGGTATTTTGCTGTCTTCACAGCTGCCTCCCAAAGTCCACCAAAGTGTGGGGAGCGAGGTGGGATGAATTTCCATTCAATGTCGTCAGAGACACAAAACTCTCGAACAGAGTCGATGTGCTTCTCGCTGAGGAAGAGTCGCTTGAGCTCAGCCAGGTCATTCTTGGCTCCGACGAAATTTGTCGCATTGTCCGACCATATGCGAACAGGTTTGCATCGAGTCAGAATGAACCGCTTAAGCGCATTAAGAAAGGCTGCTGTTGACAAGTCAGGAACCAGTTCAAGATGCACTGCCTTTGTTGCGAAGCAAATGAAGACCGAGATGTAGCATTTTACTGGTCCTTTGTTATGAATCTCGCTTTTGTAGTAAAACGGTCCACAGTAGTCCACTCCAGTGACAGCGAAAGGATGCGAGCCGCGAACACGATCGCGGGGAAGATCCGCCATGATTTGCTCAACAAGGACCGGTTTAGCTCGAAAACACATAATGCATTTTGTTGTTACGCTGGAGACAGTCTTACGCCCCCCAATAGGCCAATAGTGGAGCCGAATATGCGCAAGCAGAGAACGAGGTCCGGCATGCAGCTGACGCCTGTGAAAATGCATGATGATGGCGCGTGTGACAGGATGATGGCTCGGCAGTATAATGGGATGCTGCGCATCGAAATCCAGATTCGAGTGCTTTAGACGGCCACCAACACGAAGAAGTCCAAACTCATCGATGAATGGGTTAAGCGAGGCAATAGAGCTGGATGATGCGATCGTCCGTCCGTCTTGAAGAGCCCTATACTCATCACTCAGATTCGCCTTCTGGATGCTCCGCAGGAGTAGCTGAGTGCCCTTGTGTATCCAATCTACTGTTAGACTGGGATGCCTGATGCGATTCCGAAATTTATATATATATCCGAAGACACGACGCAGCTTATGAAAGGAATTTGCAAACTTGCATCCTAAGCTGACATCAAAGCATCTAGGGATAGCAACTAGCACCTTTTGCCGCAGCTCAGGAAGCGTACGGGCCGGTAAACATGATGCGGGCCAGTCGCACTCTCCTTTTGTTAAGAAATCGGGACCATGAGACCACAACGATGATTCTAAAAGGTCGCTGG
The DNA here is from genome assembly GCA_035044485.1 of Scaptomyza reducta. Taxonomy (NCBI): domain Eukaryota; kingdom Metazoa; phylum Arthropoda; class Insecta; order Diptera; family Drosophilidae; genus Scaptomyza; species Scaptomyza reducta. The sequence continues at coordinate 509,945 of JAWNNV010001052.1, forward strand.
GAAGCGCTCCTCTAGAAAGAATGTCTGCCGGGTTGCATTCCGTCGGTACGTGGCGCCATTCCATTCCTGTCGTTAGCTCCTGTATTAAAGATATGCGATTAGCCGTGAACGTTTGGAAACGTGAAGGCTCATCTCGTATCCAGGATAAAACAACTGCCGAATCCGACCAACAATAGTATCTAGCGTTAAATAAATTCATGTGAGCTACTTCGCGAATAAGTTGAGATAGAAGTGAAGCAGCAGATAATTCCAACTTGGGTACTGTGAGAGTTCGTAAAGGTGCCACTCGAGACTTAGAGCACAACAAATGAGCTATGCGCCGTCCCTCTGTTGTGGATACAACGTAAATGCATCCACCGTAAGCCTCAATGCTCGCATCACTAAAACCATGAACTTCGATGATGCCCTTTGGAACAATGACCAGTCGAGGGAGTTTTATTTGCTCTGTGTTGCAAATATCTGCACACAAGTTGTTCCAAAAACAGTGCAAAGAAGCAGGAAGACTCTCATCCCAATCCAATTGCTCTCTCCAAATGTGCTGCAGAAAGATCTTGGCCTTGGCTACCACGGGTCCAATAAGTCCAAGCGGGTCATAGAAACGAGCAATGGTAGACAGCACCGACCGTTTGCTAGGCTTTCCAGGCGCTTTCATAGGCGAAAAGTTGAACAGAAGGCAGTCAGAGGCTGGATCCCACGCAAGTCCGAGAGTCTTCGTGATATCCGTGCCATCGTCAAATTTTAGAAAGGTCTCCCTCTCCTCTTCAGGAACCTGTTGAAGCACGCGAGGATCGTTGGAGCACCACTTCCTAAGTTCAAAGTTTCCCTTTCGAAGCAGACTGACTGTTTGCTCCATGATATGAACAACTTCCTCGGCAGAGTCACCTCCAGTGATGAGATCATCTACGTAGAAGTCGTTAAGGATCACTTTAGATCCAGCAGGAAATGATCTTCTTTCATCAATAGCTAACTGCTGCATGGAGCGAACCGCCAGAAAGGAAGCTGGCTTTGTGCCATAGGTGACAGTATCCAGCTTGAAAACTTTAATTTCCTGATGAGGCGAATCACGCCACAAGATACATTGCAAATAGGAATCGGGTTCAGCCATCCTAACACACCTATACATTTTGCAAATGTCACCAGTCAGGGCTATTGGGAATGTCCTAAACTGCAACAGTGTAGCGAACAGCTTGCGTTGAATAGTTGGGCCTGCCATAAGGATTTCATTCAGGGAATAACCAGACGAAGACACGGCCGAACCATCAAAAACAACTCTAAGCTTAGTTGTTGAGCTGTCTTCCTTGAGAACACAATGATGAGGAAGATAATACTTGCAGCGACTTAGCATGTGCGACTCCACAAGAGACATGTGGTTCAAATCCACATATCTCTTGTGGAGTCGCACATGCTAAGTCGCTGAATATTGTGACTTCAACCCAGGATGACGCTCTAATTTGCGCTCAAGGTTGCAAAAACGACGATATGCTTGTTGATGTGAATCTCCAAGTAGATCCACAGTATGCTTAACTGGAAGGCGAACCGAATATTCGCCAGTGTCCAAACGAGCAAAAGTTTGTTTAAAATGCGCTTCACAATCAAGTTCCTCCTTGGTAGATTCGTTGACTAAACGAGAACACGATTCTACCTCCCAAAACCGACGAACGATTTCATCAAGCCTGTGATCTGGGCTAGGATTTGGCATCGGAACCGGGCTAGTGACCATCAATGAGGCAGGGCTCGCTGAAGAAGTTCCTCCTGTCACTATCCAGCCCAATTGAGTTTTTTGAAGAATAGGCAAACCAGGCGCGATTTTGATTTGACCGACACACAACAATTCAAAAAACAGGCCAGCTCCAATTAACAAATCAATTTTGTGCGCCTTAAAGAAATCTGGATCAGCCAAGCGAATATTTGAGGGTATGTTCCAGAGCTCAGTGCTAATATCGTAGCTAGGCTGATTTCCAGTTATAGACGGAGCTATGAGAACTGAGATGTTGGCAGAGTACGCAGATGCTAGAGATTGAAAACTTATATCGGCTGAATAGCCTTCTGAGGCAACAGTAGACTCCCCCAATCCTGAAATCAAAGTAGGTGAGCGATGCCTTCGCAGCTGGAGGTGCTGAGCTAGACGAGACGTAATAATGTGCACCTGCGAACCAGAATCAAGTAGCGCTCGGCAAGGGACTAAAACTCCAGTACGACTTCTAACGTTGATTACAGCAGTTGCCAAGAGCACGATGTCTTGACTACGATTTTGAGCTACAAGTGTTGCAGAAGGGTTTGCAGCACGCGGATGCGGAGCAACGTTAACTTGAGAGCCGTCAATCTGATTCTCGAAATGCAGAAGCGTATGATGCTTGGCCTTGCAACGGTAGCAGGTAGTGGAGCTGCACTCCTTTAACCGATGACCTTTACGCAGGCAATTGATGCAAAGGTTGAGCTTCTTCACCTCTTGTAGACGCAGTTGCGGAGACAGATTTGCAAAACGGGAACAGTTGTAAATAAAGTGGCCAGAGGTCTCACAAAACACACATTTATTTGTGTTGGAGTGAGTAGCAACAAAGGCCTTTCTACTGGTGTTAACGATTTTACTACTTTTCCCCACCTTAGAGCTAGACGTATACGTTGCCATAGCGTGTTCCACATTTTCCAACCTTTGACATCGTCGATCCAGAAATGCCATGAACTGCTCACAGGTCGGAATAGTATCCATTGGTGCTGTCTCCTCCCAACTGGTCTGCGTTGCCGTGTCCACCTTCTGCAGCAAACTGTGCACAATAATGAAATCCGCAATCTGCTCCACGTTGCCCAGGCTTTGTAGAGCGCGAATGTTGGCGTTAACTGTATCCGAAAGGGCTCGAAGTTTTACTGCTGATGATGACTCGATGCAATCTAAACCCAAAATCTCCGTGACATGAGCTTGGAACATGAGACGCTTGTTGTTAAACCGTTTTTTAAGGAGCTCCAATGCAACTCGATAGTTAGCGCTGCTGATTTCCAACGAAGAAACACTATCTAGAGCTGATCCTTTCAGGCACGATCGCAAGTGCTGAAACTTCTCCACATCCGAAAGTCCTGAGTCCGCATCAATGATTGAAGAGAACATCGCTATGAACTCTGCAAACTTTGTATACCCTCCACTAAACTCGGGCAGCTTGATTTCAGGCAACCGGATTCTGCCTTGAGACAATGTGTGATTGTCACCACATGTATCTTGCCTCAAAGTCGAACACAACGGCGATGATAACTTTCGCTTGTTAATTTCGCGTCGCAAGCCGGTTTCAGCTAATATTGAGAAGTCATCAAAACTTGCACGTAACTCACTCCCGATTTCATCATAATCCAGCTCCTCCAATGAGTCATGCATGCGGTAAAATGCCTGCTGAGCACTTTCCAACGCCTTAAGCCGAACAACCAACTCTTCTTCGCTAAGATGCACAATTTGCTCCGGAGCAACTACTTTGGCCATCCGTTTTACTTGCTCATCAATAGCCTTGGCTTTGGCTTTGTAAAACGGGGCACCAGGAGACTGAGCGGCAGCAGAATTATGCATTTTTAAATGTTTTTGTAGGAGTCAATCAATTTTCCACTAATGCTTTAACACACACGTTCGACCGATGCAATGTCAATTTGAGGTCAAACTTTATTCACAAGCGCAGCAAAACGAAACAGGAAAAGCAATAACAATGCAGAAACGGCTGCTGCAACTGTTTAAGCAAACGAGATAAGGGCATCGACCGTACCGAAAGTGAGCACAAAACGAACCGTTGATAACGAAGACGATGCAAGAGCGCGAGGGCGAGGTTTATTAACTTTATAATTTAAATAATTTGTGTTTATTTAAACGAACGAGATCACGTCGGGGTCACCAAATGTTGAGCTATTGAGCTTTTTCAATAGCTATCGAGTTTTTCAAAATAAAATAAAAATGCACGAAATTTGCATTAATATAAATATAGTTTATTTGCCTTCGTGGCCAAACTTAAAACGAGTTAGAAATGTTAAATGTTAATAATAAGCTCCGAAATGAACTTATTATCTACCGAAATGCAGCTGCTGTTGCTGCCGAAATTAACACAAACACCTTTCGCGATCAAAAAACGACTAGACTAGCTGCCGAATTGCAGCGGCTGTTGCTCCCCATCGGGGAGTCTTCCTCTCTCTCCCTCTCATATGCAAAACAAAGTTATTGTAGTTACGTTAGACTTGCTCTTATGCTGCGCAGAGCATAACTTATCATACGGTTAAATACTTAAGAGCGAAACTAATTTAGTGGTTGTTTGGTGAGGAGACATGCGTAACCAAACAGTGTGGCTGATAATCAGTTCTCTTCTGCGTTACGACTGCAGAAAATTATCCTTGATATGGGCCACTAGCTGATTGAGCAAAAATGTCAGCTGATTTGTTGAGCAAGATAGAAGATTCGCCTATGCCTGATACTACGATAATCGAGCGGCGTAGCTGAAGCCGTAGCTGAAGCCGGTTAGCGAAACGAATGGTGACAAAGTTGAGCTGCGATGTTGAAGGTGCCAGATCGATTTCCTTTGCGAGCAGCACATAATCAGTCTCATTTTGTTTCAGGGCTTTAGGTGGCGATGTGGATATGGAGACGACTGATGCAGTTTGAGAACGCATTGTGTCGGGCAACTGAGACGCGGAGGAACTTGTATCCATATGCAACAATGAGTGGTGCTTCTGTTGGCAATGTTTGCAGTGACCAGATTTGCATTTGCAAGGCAGACGTGCATCCTTTTAGATTTTCTATGGCGAATAGTGGGCGCTAAATTTATAAATCGTGGACATTTTGACAGACAATGCTCAGCATATTCGTATAAGACACAAAATTGTGTTTTGTTAATTAATAATTTTTTTCTAAACGCTTGGATCTTTTGCCACATTTCATAAATATACCTCGTTTCACCTTGCATATATAATTAAATTCTTTTTTTTTTCATCATATCAGACAAAAATGCAAGGTTTCTGAGAAATACTTCATCTGATAGATCACATTGTTTTCCTTGTTCTTGATAAAAGCTTAAAATTTGTCAAGTTTTATCAAAACCTGACCTGTTGATAGCCATCCAGCGAACCTTGCAGTAGTATGGTAGGTCAACAGTATACGTTTCCTCATCTAAAGAGAGCACTTGCAAACTTCACGATGACGCATTACATTTACGCGAATATAGTTGACAATGGTTCTATCCAGAATGTCTTACTAAATGGTAGATTGTGCGCAAAGATTTTGCTGATGCAAAATGCAGTGAAATGATATAAATTTTTTCAAGTTTAAGTTTTCCTTTTTAACAAAGCAACGAATCCTTTTTTTTTTGCCTCTGCAAACACTGACTAAACAACTGACATTCAATTGTAATTTATTACATACATATTTCTTTGAAGTTTTCGAAAATATCGGGTCCGCGAGTTCTTCCAGTTAGTGTACTCAACACAAGTAGTTCTTCGTAACATTGAAAATCTTTACTAATAGCACTAATAAAATATAGAACTTGTGCCGAATCTGTTTTATCAGTGCTTTCATCTTTATATTCGGCTTGTGTCACACATAGTGCAGCCCATACGATCTAAAAATGTTCAATTTCGACTCATCTCCGAAGTTAAAAACATTCTAGAACGGTGGCGGCTTTACAAAACGGTCCTTGGCAAAGTTTAGCCGTGCTACTCGATCATTAAAGTCATGTTGACGCAGGACCAGGCGCACGGTTCCCCAATATTTAATGAATCGTTTATTTTATAGCAGTCGACGCACAGTGGCCGGAATCGCGAATTTACCATTGAAAAAATCGTAGCTATTGAACGGAAAGAGATATTTTAAAAATTCCAAAGGAACAAAATAAGAATTGCTGATGAGCATTGTAGGTCAAAATGGTGATTTAGGGTCGGCTGCCAAAGTTTAATAAGTAGTATTTATAGACAATGTAGTTATAAAGTAATTGAAATGAATAAAATGTAATTAAATTTAATTTTCAAGTACGGAAAATATTTATTTTTATTCATATTGTCAATTAAGGCATCATTATCCTTACTTAATGACAACATTTCTGGGAAATATTCTTTAGTAAATTCGTCAAGTGATCTTATGAGTCTCAGAGGTGTGACACGGGGATCAGAGGAGACTGACAACATGTTGAAAAGGTCCGAGTTTTTTTGAAAGTTGTCGATTTATTAGCTGCCCAACATGATCCAATATTTTATGGACAGTAGAAAAACGTTGTTTTTGCGGATAATTCGCACGTAAATGAGTACTTGTCTCCTTGGCATAATTTTATACCCTGAACCCATTGAAAATGGGTTTTGTGCAAAAGTATGTAACAGGCAGAAGGCATTATCTCCGACCCCATAAAGTATATATATTCTTGATGAGCATCACCAGTCGAGTCGATATAGCCATGTCCGTCTGTCCGTCTGTCTGTCTGTCCGTCCGTCTGTCCGCCGTTTTTTTTAAGTCGGTTGAGAAACACGGGAGATATGGAGAATTCAAATTAATAAAATATGCACTATACGCGTACACACAGACACATACTTGCAAGCACTGACTATACACTTAAAGTATGGGGTTCAGGGTATAGTCTAGTCGGGATTTCTCAAATAGGGTACGCAGTTCATTAAATGTAAGAAAAGATTTTCGAACGACGTGATAGAAATGATGCTTTGCACACTTTACCGCCGCGTCCCACAAACCACCAAAACGAGGAGACCGAGGCGGAATAAAGTTCCAGTTGTTTGCAATCGAAAGGCAAAAGTCCGAAAGCTCCTTTATATGAGAGCGCTTGAAAAAAGTAGCCTCAACTCGCTCAGCTCATTACGTGCTCCAACGAAGTTCTCATCGCACGTAAACACAGATGCCGTATGCGGATAAGCTTGCATCACAGAACGCATGTATTTCCCATGATGAGTGTGGCTGTAAAACACAAAGAGGGAGTTTGAGCATGTCAGCTACGGCTATTTGGGAGATGTGCTCTATTCAAGCAGAGTGCAGAGACTGAGGAAGGGCTTCGTCCCAATTGAGTTTTCCCTTCCAAAGTGTCTATAAGAATATTTTTAATTTTGTGATTATGGGAGATATTAACCCGAGGGGGTCGTAGAATTTGGCGATTGTGGCAAATATTGTACGCTTGGTTACCATGCTGTGTGAGAGAGTATGCGACCGACTGAATAGAAGATGATCGGAGTTAGTGTCCCAAGCCAAACCCAGGGCCATCTTGACATCGGTTCCATCGTTGAACTTTACCTTTTTTTTGCAGTCCTCTTCCATCTCGCCATCCAGCGCAGCTTAATCGTTTGAACACCATTTGTGCCCTCTACGAAGCAGCTCCTTGACCTGCTAACGAATTTCAACAGCTTCTTTAATAGTGTCGCCTCCAGGAATTAAATCGTCAACGTAAAAATCTCTATGAATGATCTTTGACGCAAGGGGCAACGAGTTTTCTTCGTCGTACGAAAGCTGTTGCATAGCTCGAATAGCTAAAAATGCCGCAAGCTTTGTTCCGTATATAACAGTGTTTAAGGTGTAAACCTGTACTTCGTCGCAGGCGTTGTGCCGTCATAAAATGCATTGAAGATATGGGTCTGGGTGAGTCACGCGAACACAACGATACATCTTGCAGATATCCCCATATAAGGCAACCCTTTAACATCGAAATCAATGTAATTTTGTGTATATTTTTGGTTGTATAAATGATCCTGCAAACAATAAATCGTTTAGGGAGAGACCAGATGTGATTTTTTCAGGTGGCGGCTTTACAAAACGGTCCTTGGCAAAGTTTAGCCGTGCTACTCGATCATTAAAGTCATGTTGACGCAGGACCAGGCGCACGGTTCCCCAATATTTAATGAATCGTTTATTTTATAGCAGTCGACGCACAGTGGCCGGAATCGCGAATTTACCATTGAAAAAATCGTAGCTATTGAACGGAAAGAGATATTTTAAAAATTCCAAAGGAACAAAATAAGAATTGCTGATGAGCATTGTAGGTCAAAATGGTGATTTAGGGTCGGCTGCCAAAGTTTAATAAGTAGTATTTATAGACAATGTAGTTATAAAGTAATTGAAATGAATAAAATGTAATTAAATTTAATTTTCAAGTACGGAAAATATTTATTTTTATTCATATTGTCAATTAAGGCATCATTATCCTTACTTAATGACAACATTTCTGGGAAATATTCTTTAGTAAATTCGTCAAGTGATCTTATGAGTCTCAGAGGTGTGACACGGGGATCAGAGGAGACTGACAACATGTTGAAAAGGTCCGAGTTTTTTTGAAAGTTGTCGATTTATTAGCTGCCCAACATGATCCAATATTTTATGGACAGTAGAAAAACGTTGTTTTTGCGGATAATTCGCACGTAAATGAGTACTTGTCTCCTTGGCATAATTTTATACCCTGAACCCATTGAAAATGGGTTTTGTGCAAAAGTATGTAACAGGCAGAAGGCATTATCTCCGACCCCATAAAGTATATATATTCTTGATGAGCATCACCAGTCGAGTCGATATAGCCATGTCCGTCTGTCCGTCTGTCTGTCTGTCCGTCCGTCTGTCCGCCGTTTTTTTTAAGTCGGTTGAGAAACACGGGAGATATGGAGAATTCAAATTAATAAAATATGCACTATACGCGTACACACAGACACATACTTGCAAGCACTGACTATACACTTAAAGTATGGGGTTCAGGGTATAGTCTAGTCGGGATTTCTCAAATAGGGTACGCAGTTCATTAAATGTAAGAAAAGATTTTCGAACGACGTGATAGAAATGATGCTTTGCACACTTTACCGCCGCGTCCCACAAACCACCAAAACGAGGAGACCGAGGCGGAATAAAGTTCCAGTTGTTTGCAATCGAAAGGCAAAAGTCCGAAAGCTCCTTTATATGAGAGCGCTTGAAAAAAGTAGCCTCAACTCGCTCAGCTCATTACGTGCTCCAACGAAGTTCTCATCGCACGTAAACACAGATGCCGTATGCGGATAAGCTTGCATCACAGAACGCATGTATTTCCCATGATGAGTGTGGCTGTAAAACACAAAGAGGGAGTTTGAGCATGTCAGCTACGGCTATTTGGGAGATGTGCTCTATTCAAGCAGAGTGCAGAGACTGAGGAAGGGCTTCGTCCCAATTGAGTTTTCCCTTCCAAAGTGTCTATAAGAATATTTTTAATTTTGTGATTATGGGAGATATTAACCCGAGGGGGTCGTAGAATTTGGCGATTGTGGCAAATATTGTACGCTTGGTTACCATGCTGTGTGAGAGAGTATGCGACCGACTGAATAGAAGATGATCGGAGTTAGTGTCCCAAGCCAAACCCAGGGCCATCTTGACATCGGTTCCATCGTTGAACTTTACCTTTTTTTTGCAGTCCTCTTCCATCTCGCCATCCAGCGCAGCTTAATCGTTTGAACACCATTTGTGCCCTCTACGAAGCAGCTCCTTGACCTGCTAACGAATTTCAACAGCTTCTTTAATAGTGTCGCCTCCAGGAATTAAATCGTCAACGTAAAAATCTCTATGAATGATCTTTGACGCAAGGGGCAACGAGTTTTCTTCGTCGTACGAAAGCTGTTGCATAGCTCGAATAGCTAAAAATGCCGCAAGCTTTGTTCCGTATATAACAGTGTTTAAGGTGTAAACCTGTACTTCGTCGCAGGCGTTGTGCCGTCATAAAATGCATTGAAGATATGGGTCTGGGTGAGTCACGCGAACACAACGATACATCTTGCAGATATCCCCATATAAGGCAACCCTTTAACATCGAAATCAATGTAATTTTGTGTATATTTTTGGTTGTATAAATGATCCTGCAAACAATAAATCGTTTAGGGAGAGACCAGATGTGATTTTTTCAGAGTCATCAACAACGACTCGCAACTTACTATCAAGCTTCTGCACGCAATGATGAGGCAAAAAATATTGCGGTACAGCAGATTGTTTGGAGGCTAGGGTCATGTGCTTCAATGTATTGCTTCATGAATGCAACATACTGCGACTTTAAAGATGAATATTTCGCCAGCTTCGATTTCAGTGCATTGAATCGACGTAGGGCACTATTGTACGAATCCCCAAATGTATCGGAGCGATCCTTGGCTGGGAGCCGAACAGAGCACTCGCCTGATTCCAGACTCGAATAATTGCGGAGAAATAACTGCACACAAAGAGCATCCTTCTCCGACGGCGTTTTTGCAGCGCCTCAACAATTAAACTAAATCGTACAACGGTTTCCGTTCCGAATGCGCATCTGAAAGCTGTAGCTAAAGATGAGTGTGTAGGAACGGCACAGTCTCCAGACACTATCCAGCCTAATTTGGTAATTTGGTCTAGAGGAGCGTGGCCAAATGATTAGCAAGTCGGAGTTTGCCCAACTCAAAGCGAAGTCGACAAATATGCCCAGCGCCAATTAGCATATCGATCCTTTGACCCTTGTTAAAAGAGCAAGTCAGCGAGAGATCGAGATTTTTAGGTATTTTCCAGTCGGTGGTATTTATATCAAAGTGTGGCTGATAATCAGTTCTCTTCTGCGTTACGACTGCAGAAAATTATCCTTGATATGGGCCACTAGCTGATTGAGCAAAAATGTCAGCTGATTTGTTGAGCAAGATAGAAGATTCGCCTATGCCTGATACTACGATAATCGAGCGGCGTAGCTCGAAGCCGTAGCTGAAGCCGGTTAGCGAAACGAATGGTGACAAAGTTGAGCTGCGATGTTGAAGGTGCCAGATCGATTTCCTTTGCGAGCAGCACATAATCAGTCTCATTTTGTTTCAGGGCTTTAGGTGGCGATGTGGATATGGAGACGACTGATGCAGTTTGAGAACGCATTGTGTCGGGCAACTGAGACGCGGAGGAACTTGTATCCATATGCAACAATGAGTGGTGCTTCTGTTGGCAATGTTTGCAGTGACCAGATTTGCATTTGCAAGGCAGACGTGCATCCTTTTAGATTTTCTATGGCGAATAGTGGGCGCTAAATTTATAAATCGTGGACATTTTGACAGACAATGCTCAGCATATTCGTATAAGACACAAAATTGTGTTTTGTTAATTATTAGTGTGTTGTGGGTTTGTAGATTATGTTCTCCACCTGCTTGTCAGATGTGTGCGTTACCATGGCAAACTTCAAATTTTCCATTATGCGGCATCTCTTCTCCAAGAATGTGGACATGTCAGTCCATTTCGGCAGACCTTTAAGGGGCACTGTTTCCTCCCATTTCTCCTGCGTGAATTCATCCAATTTGGATATGATCAGGTGAATCAGCAAACCAATTTCCTGAGCAGATGCCACTGCGTGTAACTCGCGTAGATGCGAATTCATGCTGCCACTCAATTGATGAAGATTGCTCGCCCCTTCCAACACCTGAGAGCCTAAATATGGACCGTACGTGTACCTGAAAATGCAACAATTTATTGTCAAAACGATTTATTAGCAATTCCATGGCTTTGTCATAGTTATATTCCGTTGGTTCGAAAGCGCAAATCGAAACTTCTCCATTTTGGCCTACGACAGTGTTGTACATGGCGAAGAAACCGTGCCAGTCGACGTATGCGCCGCCGAAACGTGGAAGTTCAAATTGCGCCAATCTAGTGAGACGATCTGCGCCCCTTGAACTATCATTTTGCTTGTCCGGGTTACGTCGAATAGTTGTAGAATCGATACGCAGATTGGTAAGTTCGCGAGAAACAAAGCAGCGGAGTTGGTCAAATTGTGGCCTTGCGTTCGTGGTCTGCGCCATAAGATTAAGCTTTTCGAGGTTCGCCTGTGCAGCATCAAAGCTAGACCACATTTTGCTGATTAACTCTAGTCGAGTCTGCAACTCAGCTTCATCGAAGTGCAGGAGCTTCTTAGCAGTTAAGTTCGCGTTTACTACATATATAATGTATTATTCTCGATCACAGACATTCATGATTGACACACGCGATCAGCATTGTTGAATACGCACGTACATATGTATGTATGTAACGACAGCGAAAATTTTCGAATGTGTGTGTGTGCAAGAGCGTAAACGTTAGCGAGTGCGTTGTGGTCTTTGCATCGAATTATGCAGAAGACGCATAGAATGATTATTGACACAATAGTTTATAACCTTTCACTTTTACACTTTAACAATGAAAGAAGGTAAAACAAGCAAGAAGGCTATAGTCGAGAAATCCGACTGAACCCTATACTTTGCGCGTACAGTCACTGCTTGCAAGAATATGTGTATATATGTATATATACGCGTATAGCGCATACTTTCTTAACTTCAAAGTTCCATATCTCCGGTGTTTTTAACCGATTTCAATAAAAATTTCAACTGTCACTATTTTGTCTAATATTTCAAACGCCGTTTCAAGATTCCGTGGTGTCTATCAAATCTGTATATTGGAATTGGGAAGAATTATCGAAAATTTGAAACAAATTTGTACTGCCTAGAGATTAGCCGATTTTATTTTCCAAATCTGGATAATTTAAAATCTTTTTAAGGCAGTGTCCCAAGCAGTGATATGGAAAGACGAATGATGGAAACACATCCGAAGGCTCTTTAATAACGATATGGCAATTGCTCAGATAACAGGAATTCATCTGGATGTCATAAAGTGCAAAGTATTCCCTGAAAAAACTAATTCCTACTGTCCATTAAATATTAGATCATTGAGAGCTGTTGTCAGAAGAAGCAGAAGAATCTTAAAACAAGGTATACAAATTAATAAGTTTCTGCACTCAGAAGTGCAATTGTATCAGTATATCACTAACTTGATATATGTTGCATTGATGCATTTAATTGTATTAGTATGTTACTAAGTTGATGAATTACAATGCAGTAATGCATATGAGTTAACTAAAAATATAAAGTTTTTATACCCTGAACCCATTGAAAATGGGTAATAAGGGTATAATGGTTTTGTGCAAAAGTATCTAACAGGCAGAAGGAAGCATCTCCGACCCCATAAATTATATATATTCTTGATCAGCATCAACAGCCGAGTCGATATAGCCATGTCCGTCTGTCCGTCCGTCCGTCCGTATGTATGAACGCGTCGATCTCAGAGACTATAAAAGCTAGAGACTCCAGATTTGGTACATAAGCTCGCCTAATCCCTAGGCAGTACAAGTTTGTTTTAAATTTTCGATAACTTTTCCCGTTTCCGATATACACATGTGATCGATAACAACAAAATCTTTAATTTGGAAAACTTTGAGATGCCGTTTGAAACATTAGACGAAATAATGATAATCTGTGAAAATTTTATTGAAATCGGTTGAGAAACACCGGAGATATGGAGTATTGAAATTAAAAAGGTATGCACTATACGCGTATACATACACACACTCACACATACTTGCAAGCACTGACTGTATGCGTAAATTAAAGGGTTAAGGGTATAGTCTAGTCGGGATTTCTCGACTAGAGCCTTCTTACTTGTTTTTATTCAGCCGGTGATACGACTGGATTTATTGAAGTCTATTTTTAGACTGATTTTAAAAATATGAAGTGCTCAGCATTGCATTTTCATTCATAGCGGCCACGCAAATAGGCTGTGTTCGTCGGCTATACAACGCTATCCGTTCAAGTGTTCGCAGTGTCACATTTACCACTTCAATTGAACGTCGATGTTTGTTAACTTAAGAAATAGGAGCTGCTGAGCTCCACAAATTCATTCGGTGTTCATATCTCATCTCTCAAATACCTCAAATCGCTTGCGGAATTTATCAACGAATATTCAAAAAAATTGAAGTCTGTTAAGTTCTGATAATATGAAAAAAAGAAAATAAGCTGTTCCGACATTAAACCTAATTTTCAGTGGAAATAAATATTTTAGGTAATGTTAAATAAAAGTTTTTATTAAATTCTTTTAATTTTGAAACTTTATTTTAATAAATATTTTAAAAATATTAAAATGTTTCCCTTTTGCATACAATTATTTGTTTCAAAATCTCTTTCCGTTAAAAAGTTTTGACAGACATTGTTTTTTTTTTACCTATATAGCGATACTTTGGTCAAATCAAAAATCAAAATATGTCCAAAATAATTTTGAATACCGAATTCTGTCAATAATATTGTAATAAGATATGAGCAAGTAGCCGTGACGTGCCTCTTAAAAAAATGTCCGTGTTGGTTCGTGCCTCTCACAATAATTGCCGTGTTGGGTAGAGCTGCTGAGCCTTGAGGCACGGGAGTCGTGTTCGTCACGGAAAGCATGGTAGCGGTCTAGAGCCACTCTTAATAATTTCCAATTATTTAAATATCGCAGTTTCAATTTCAAAAACATCTAAAAAATTTGAAAAAGGCTTTTAAAAAAATTAATAAAAAGTAATTTTGATTAATACGGATGACATTTGAAATTATTAAATATGAAAACGAAATCAATATTTTGTGTATTGTAATGCATGTTGGCGTAAGACTGGCACTAGAGCACTAAGGTGTTACAATAATGTTAAGCAAGCAAATGTATGGTACAGCACACAATGCCTCAATTTCGATGTTTTTAAAGAAATCAGTTCTGGACAAAATGTTAGAAAAACTAGCACGTAAGTACGATGGGCTAAAAATTATTTTTTTTTAAAAGCGGCCATGTTCTTCTGCTGCTTTATTTTTCAATCGTGCGTGGGCCGTGCCGTGCCTTAAAAACGAGGCCCATGCCCATCTCTAATTGTAATATTAGGTAGATGTCAAACAGAAACGAAAGCGGTGGTCATCTGTGCTAGATACCATTTAACGTGAGCTACCAAAAAATATCATATATAATCATATAGACAATAGCAAATTATCTTCGCTATCACACTAATAGTTAGAACAATTCGTTGCTTGATTGCAGTCCTGAAAAAATCTCAAGTTCTCATGTTCTAGCAGATTATTTTTCTGACAACAAATTACTAAAAACAGATTATTGAACACTTGTATTAGTTCATCTTTAAAGTTGTTGTGTTTTGAGTCATTTTAATCTAGCAGATTATTTTTCTGACAACAAATTAATCAAAACAGATTATTGAACACTTGTATTAGTTCATCTTTAAAGTTGTTGTATTTTGTGTCATTTTAATCTAAAACCCAACCAATCTACGAATTAAAACTAATCCATCACTTGGAAAATAAACAAGTAAGAAGGCTCTAGTCGAGAAATCCCGACAACACTATACCCTGAACCCCATACTTTAAGTGTACAGTCAGTGTATGTATACGCGTATAGTGCATACTTTCCTAACTTCAATACTCCATATCTCCAGTGTTTCTCAACCGATGGACTTTCCAGGTGTGCTGTGGTCGTTTTATGTAACGAGAGCACAGTCTTGATACTTGTGTGTCGCCTAGTTGACAACTTCAGTTGATGATGTTGGTTATCCTTTTGTCGCCTGGTTGACAACTTCAGAATTCCAACGTCGGGGTCACCAAAATGTTTGTATATTTTATGAAGGGAAGCAGTCAGCACATAAACTGACTACTAGTATAGCGTCGCAACTAGCACTTGTAACTAGTTGGACTTACGGAGAGGGAGTCCTGAGTGAATAGTCTTGTACTGTTGTACTAAAACACTGATTTTATTAACGAAAAGTCACAATCTTTATAGGTAAAAATAGCTTAGGTTAACATAGTTGTGGTGTCACTTAAATTGGGTTATTGTGTTCTCAGCAATTGCTTGCTAATGCAGAATAGCATATTTGGCAACTACCGGGTTGGTTGACCGCTGCTTTAATAACACATATTGTGCAGTCAGCGGTATTCTGTGTAGTCAGCGACATTTTGTCGCTAAGAGTTTTTTCTGACATTTAGTATTGGTTACAAGTTAATTGTGTCAATAAATATATGGTAATGTGTATGATCTTGACATAGTTTTAATTGTGTTTATAATTGTGTGTTACATAATGTTTTCTGTGTTTTATTATTTCATTTTGTGTTAACTTATATGCACCTAAACATTCTCCCGGCCGTTGAATCGGTGATCAACCATCATCTAGATCCAGTGTGAATCGTCTTGGGGATGCTGATGGCACGGGTGTGATTGCAGCTTCATTCCTTGTAGCTGTTGGTTGCAAATTCCAGAAGCGTTGCCTTCGTAGTGCATAGGCAAGTAGCACAAATACGGATACCACTAACGCGGCATAAGCGGCGATATGATGGTGTTGTACTGAATTAATTTGGTCGGGCAGCTCTTGTTTGTTGAGAGCGTTCAATTTTAGCTGCAAGTCGTCCAGATCTTTATCTTCTTGTACCTTGTTATCGGATATGTTGAGTTTCGTCAGAGGTCCTTGACTGGTGTTTGGCTCGATTATGTTGCCAAAATGAGCATAGCCCTTTTGCACTTGACTTACAATGACGTTGAAAGTGCTGATGCTAATTTCGGAGTTGCGTGCAGTACAGCCTGCTGACAGCGACAGTAGTCCGGTGTCTTTTAGTTGTATAGTGGACGGTGTTCCGTTGCATACGGCTTGTAATTCCATTACAGAGTGCGTTGCAAAGATCCAGTTGTTAGGATGGCGTGTTTTTGTCCATACCATTTTGGTTGTTCTATGGGTTACTTGACACATCGTTGGGGTTTTGTTGTTGAAGAGTTGAAATTCCACGATTATTAACGTTAAACATAGCTTGATGATCAAAGCATATGTATTCTTCATTTGGTAACGCACGGCAGTGGTGCAGATCATCCTTTGTGAGTCCCATGAATTGGTCCCTGTGCTTGTTTACAGCTATAATAGGTGTTTTAAGCTCAAATAGTCGCCAGCTTGTTGAGTCCCACATCGGAATTGGCACAATATTAAACAGTTCTAATATTGATGTTGACACTAGTGGTAATGTTATTCTAAATATTACATGAGTGTCAGTGACTGTGCCTTCAGCTTGCATAATTTTGTAGAGGTGAATAACTTCGGATGATGTCACTGGTACCATTTGATCTGGTGGCAAATGGTCCCTTATCTGATCCAATTGTTCCTTTAGTTGATCAGGAGAAATCAGTTTTGGACTTATTGTACGGTGGCGAATTCCGGTTAGTACGTCCACTATTTCTGATTGCATGCGTTGAAGGGTGGCTGCTAACAGTGTTAATTGTGTTGTTAACGCCAGGTAATTCTCTGTGAGACGAGCACCAGTGTATTTTCCTCTGGTTTGGCTAATGATAGCGACTTGTTGTTCAAGTAGTCTTAGCCGTTTGTCAGATGCAGACCTTGTCTTCTTGACAATGTTAATGGTTGAGTCAAGTACTGAAGTTTGGTTTTTCAGTAATGTCAGTAAAAATTCTTCGTTGGTTTTTACCTTCTCTATCACCTTCGTCATTTTGTTAGCATAGTCCGAGTCTAATACTCCAAATAGACTATTCGCAATGTTACCCACTGCATCAAATGGGGACCGGCGATTGCGTGTATGTTGCATAAATGGATTTGCCATTTGTAATTCATCATACAAGTGACGAAAGTGCTGCGCTATGGAGTCACATATGTGATCATTATTTAATTCTGGGCATATGTATTTAAACTCGTTTATGCCCGAGTTGAATGTCTTCACATCGCGCCAGTATGGTTCCAAGTCATAGTATGTTACCATGGTCCAGTCGGATACTGCTCTCTTCGTTGTTCCTATTTTTTCGTAATAGATTCCAGGCTTGGTGCCGAATTGTGTCACAGATACTGACTCTGTCAGTACCAAGGGTATCATTAGTAGCAGGAGTAGCAGCGACGAGGTTATGGTTGGCGACATTAGCCGTTTGCGTTGAACGGGTGGCGCATCATTTTTATCTGTTTCCTCAGTTTCCTTGATGGGGCGTTTTTTGGTCATCTCTTCTGGAAACAATGGTGCAAGACTGGTTATGGGGGCTTGTAGGTGCCTGAGGCAGTTTTAACATCAACCACGCGAATGTAGTTATCCTGGCCTGGATATGTGTTCACAATCCGTCCCACTGGCCAACTCATCACAGGTATGTTATCTTCTTTGACCAGAACTAGCATACCTTCTTTGATATTGGGATTGACTGCCTTCCACTTATGTCTGGCTTGCAGCTCTTGTAAATACTCCTCTGACCACTGCTTCCAAAATCCTTGAGTCTGGATACAAGTTCCCACCGTTTTAGTAAGGATTTTTCGTTGCGGTCTGTGTTGACATCAGAGGGAGCAGTCAGTGTTTCACCAATCAGAAAATGTGCTGGGGTGAGGGCTGTGGTGTCCGTAGGGTCATTTGACATTGGAGTAATCGGTCGAGAGTTCAAAATAGCTTCAATTTCAATGATCACCGTATTTAATTCTTCGAATGTTAGTTAGCCTCCAAATGATGGCGCTCGTGGCGGTATAAATTTGAAGGAAACTTGTTTTTTTTTTCAGTGATTGATGATTTCTGCTTGAGCCTTCTCGCCAAATATTGATCCTCCCAATTCTTTGTTGTTTGCTCCAACAAAATTGGTAGCATTGTCACAATGAATTGTTTGACATTTGCCGCGGCGGCTTAGGAATCGTCGAAGGGTTCCTAAAAAGGCATTGGTAGTTAGATCGCTGACCAATTCGAGGTGGACCGCCTTTGTAGAGAAGCAACAGAATACGGCTATGTATGCTTTATCTGGTCTTTTTCCGCGAACCTTGTGATGAATACAAACTGGTCCGCAATAGTCTACGCCTGTAGTGAGAAACGGGCGTGTTGGTGTCACTCGATCGGCTGGCAAATTGCCCATAATTTGGTTCATTAATTTGGGTTTTGCCTTGTTGCATGTTACACAGTTGTGAACGATGTTTCGCGACATAGTTTTGTCGTTCAGGATCCAATATTGTTGTCTGGCAGGCTTGGGCACCGCAGTGCATGTTGTCTTCATGCAGATCTCTTAATATAATTTTCACTATTGGGTCGTTGTAAGGCAGCAAAATCTGGTGCCTTGCATTGTAAGGGAGTGGAGCTTGCTCCAATCTACCTCCAACTCGCATGAGTCCATCTGATCCTTGTATTGGTGAGAGTGATGAAATAGGACTCTTTTTGTCCACTGTGTTGTGACGCTTCAAATTCTTAAAGTCATCTGTGAACTCAGCTTGCTATTTCGTCTTCAAAATTAAATTCCGAGCATAGTCCAGTTCCTTTTTACACAGCGAGGTAGTCGCTGATCTGTACCGTTTGTAGCAGAATCGCAACATGTAAGCTACAATGCGTTGTAGCTTGTGAAATGAGTTGCTGTTTCGGCACGTATACAACTCTTCACCTATTGTTGAGTGAGTTATAGCTAGGCTTATATGCTTTGTTTTCCTTTCTAGGTTGCTCGGAGAAATGAAGAGAGGGGCTATCCATTTCTCTGGAGTGCCGTGCAAAAATAGTGGTCCATAGAGCCATAGACTGTGATCGTGTAATTTTCGTGCAGATATTCCTCTTGAGAGCACATCTGCTGCGTTGTCGGCAGATGAAACATGCCGCCAATTGTTTTGACTTGTCACTGCCTGAATTTTTGCTATCCGATTGGCCACAAACGTATGATATGTAGAAGATGGTGCATTGATCCATGAAAGAACAACGGTAGAATCCGACCAGAAGTATCCTGGGACTGTGGTGGAGTCAAGGTTGAGATCTCGACGAATCCTGTCCGCGAGCTCAGCACCCAATAATGCAGCACATAGTTCTAGACGAGGTAGTGATTGTTTTGCGGTCGGCGCCACTCGAGACTTTGAGCATAGTAAGCGCACAGATATTTGCTTGTTTTTGTACGTTGCGCGTACGTATATTGCTGCACCATATGCCTGCTCGGACGCATCTACAAATGTGTGCAATTCCTTCGTGACTGGAGTTTTTCCATCGTATATGTGCCTTGGAATTTGCATTGAGTTAAGATTCTGCAGATCTTCTCGATAGTCCTTCCATTCGTTCTGAAGATTCGTAGGTAACTCGTCGTCCCAGTCGAGTTTTAATTCCCAGGATCGTTGCATAAACATTTTTGCCTTTACCACGACTGGAGCAAACAGGCCTAGAGGGTCGAAAACCTGTGCCAACTCCGAGCAGACTACACGTTTTGTTATCCTTTTTGCTGTGCTGCTTTGCGTGCGGCCGCAAAGTTGTTCATTTTTGGCATCCAAATAAGGCCCAATGTCTTAACACTATAGTGTTCCAGTGTTTCTTCAAGATTAATGTTGCTGACAATGTCGTCCTTGGGTATTCCTTGAAGAATTTGCTCATTGTTTGAGCACCATTTGCGTAATTTGAATCCGTTGGGGAGCAGTATTTTTCCAATTCCTGTCGAATTTGGGTTGCTTCGTGGATCGAGTTTGCTCCTGTGAGACAATCGTCCACGTAGAAATCATCCTTCAAGGCAGAGGATCCTAATGGTGATCTGTTTCTATGATGTGAGGCTAAGTGATTTAGACACTTAGTTGCGAGAAATACTTTAATTCCTCATTCGGATTAGTTCTCCAAACTATCATCTGATGAAATTAGTTGTCTGGATTGATCCATATTTGGCGGTACATTTTTTCTATGTCCGCAGTAAATACATACTTATGTGTTCTGAATCTAAGTAGGATGGACATAGAGATCAGCTTTGCACAGTGGGTCCTACTTGCAGTATGTCATTTAAAGATTTTCCCGTCGACGTCTTGCATGATGCATCGAAGACTACTCTTAGCTTCGTGGTGCTGCTCTCAGGTTTCAGCACACAGTGATGAGGGATGAAATAATGTTTTGTTGGAAGGAATTTACGAGGCACAGTTTTCATGTGACCTAATGCTTCATATTCGTTCATGAAGTCTACATATTTTTCCCATGTTCCTGTCTCTGTCCTTCTTTCCACTGCGAGGAATCTTTTTTCTGCAGTCTCCAACGAGGACCCCAGGGCTAAAGAATTTTCAGAAAACGGCAATTTCACGATGAATCTCCCATCTGCAGCAGTCTGCAGGTTCTCCATGAAATGATTCTCGCATTCCATTTCAGTTGGTGTACGATGCCTTTCTGGTGGACCGGAGCAATAGAGTGCATAATAATGTTCCGCACCGATGAGCATGTCGATTTTGCTCGGTTTGTTGAATTGGGGTTCTGCTAAACGTAGGGTTACAGGCATGTTCCAATCTTTATCATTTATGCTTTGGCCTGGCTGATCCGTAATGATGTACGGTAGAATAAATGCTTCGATCCGCATTGTAAAGTCGTTGTGTAGTGCCTTTACTAATAGATTTACACGAGCTCTGCTTGTCTTTGGTTGTCCACCGATGCCTTCGATTCGTAGTGTGGAGTTGTGTCGTTTTAAAGATAGTAATGAAGCGAGTCGTTCTGATATTACGTTAATTTGTGATCCAGAATCTAGCAAAGCCTTCAAAGTGGATTGTTGTCCATTATTTCCTTGGACTATTAACTTTGCTGTTGCAAGTAGATTTATATTTTTGCTACGTGCTGAAGCTACAATTGGATTTTGTTGCTCCATTGAAGAGTTTTCCAAATGAAGTAGAGTGTTGTATGGCCTTGTGTTGGAACTTGAAGCATTTAAAACGACTTGGGCAAGCTTTTGCCATGTGATCTGCTTTGAGGCAGTTGACGCACAATTTTTGTCGTTGAATACAATTTAATCGCTCAGCGGCTGTGTCTTCGCACGAAAGTCGTCGCACCGAAATATCAGATGATTAGATTTCTTGCAAAATAGGCAATTCTTCCTGGCCGTTGAAGAAGATGAACAAGTTGCTCCCAACGAATCTCTTTTGGTGTTGCTCTGTGGTTTGCATCCGCTGGCTAAAACCCGAACTCTTTGTTCAAGAAACTGGAGCATGGTGTCCAGTTTTTGGATTTCCTTCGAGTTGCTTAGTGATTGCTCGTACAGCGTCTTATTTGTGCTGTCAAGCTTATTTCGTATGACCGCTATTAAAATTGGGTCCCACGTTGAGATGTCTAATCCGAGTCCCTTAAGAGATGCAAGGGACTCCACAGCGACTATGTATAGTTCCTTAAGCGATTTTACATTGTCGTTAATGGCTTGTTGCATTAAAAATCGGTTCAATACCGTTGATGCTATGTCTCTTGGATTGTTGTATGCGTCAACCAAGATGTTCCATGCGTGTAGGTAGTTATCCTCTTTCAAGTCGATTTGGCGTATTAATCTTTCCGCCTCACCGATCACGCTGAAGTTTTGAGATACCACATTTTTGGAATGGTTGGCATGTTGGTATCGTGAACCATGGACACAAACATATCAAAGAATTGTGTCCATTTTAATATATCCCCATCAAATTTAGGGATAGTCATACGAGGCAAGTTTATGTCATTGGTGCATTGCTTATTGTTTCGTGAAGCTAGTGCCCTTTGTACATCTTCTTCTGCCTGAAGAAATACCTTTGCATCATATCCATTTTCTTCTGGGTCTTCAACTTCTTCGTACATCCGAAAATGAACCTCTTGAATCTGTGCCCAAAGATTTCTTATGAGCTCTAATGCAGAGTGATCAGTGAGGGTGCTTTGGTGCAATGTGCGATGTAGTGATGCAATCACTGCCCTTTGTCGCCGGCACAATGCAATCACCTTTTCGCTCGCCAATCTCAAGCTTCTTGCTTGTGGCTTGATTTCTGGATTCAGCGTCGTTTTTGATTACTTCTAAGAACTTCATAACTGTTGTTCTTATGTCCTCATAGAAGGTGAAGTATGTATGATTAGTCGGCAGCCCGCCAGATTTTCTTACGACTTCATCATTTTCTTCAAGGGTATTCCACTTTTCATTCAGAGCATCGGCTTTTATTTTGTGGTAGCCGGTCTGAGGTTTTCTCTCAGTGGAATCCTTTTTATAATTGGATATCAGCCGTAGAATTTCATGACTGATATCTTGCTGGGCATCAAGTAACTCCTCGATGGTTACTTTTTCAGATGCCATTTTGACTGATTTTACAGATATGTATCGGTATATCTGTCTCTAATCAGTTTGCAAAAATGTTTGCTTATTGTAGTCGCTTGATGGACTTTCCAGGTGTGCTGTGGTCGTTTTATGTAACGAGAGCACAGTCTTGATACTTGTGTGTCGCCTAGTTGACAACTTCTGTTGATGATGTTGGTTATCCTTTTGTCGCCTGGTTGACAACTTCAGAATTCCAACGTCGTGGTCACCAAAATGTTTGTGTATTTTATGAAGGGAAGCAGTCAGCACATAAACTGACTACTAGTAAAGCGTCGCAACTAGCACTTGTAACTAGTTGGACTTACGGAGAGGGAGTCCTGAGTGATTAGTCTTGTATCTGTTGTACTTAAACACTGATTTTATTAACGAAAAGTCACAATCTTTATAGGTAAAAATAGCTTAGGTTAACATAGTTGTGGTGTCACTTAAATTGGGTTATTGTGTTCGCAGCAATTGCTTGCTAATGCAGAATAGCATATTTGGCAACTACCGGGTTGGTTGACCGCTGCTTTAATAGCACATATTGTGCAGTCAGCGGTATTCTGTGTAGTCAGCGACATTTTGTCGCTAAGAGTTTTATCTGACATTTAGTATTGGTTACAAGTTAATTGTGTCAATAAATATATGGTAATGTGTATGATCTTGACATAGTTTTAATTGTGTTTATAATTGTGTGTTACATAATGTTTTCTGTGTTTATACCCTTAACCCATTGAAAATGGGTAAAAAGGGTATAATGGATTTGTGCAAAAGTATGTAACAGGCAGAAGGAAGCATCTCCGACCCCATAACGTATATATATTCTTGATCAGCATCAATAGCCGAGTCGATATAGCCATGTCCGTCTGTCCGTCCGTATGTATGAACGCGTCGATCTCAGAGACTATAAGAGCTAGAGACACTTTAGATTTGGTACATAAGCTCGCCTAATCCCTAGGCAGTACAAGTTTGTTTTAAATTTTCGATAACTTTTCCCGTTTCCGATATACACATGTAATCGATAACAACAAAATCTTCAATTTGGAAAATGTTTTGATTCAGAAAGACTAGACTAAATAATGACCATCCGTGAAAATTTTATTGAAATCGGTTGAGAAACACTGGAGATATGGAGTATTGAAATTAAGAAGGTATGCACTATACGCGTATACATACACACACTCACACATACTTGCAAGCACTGATTGTATGCATAAATTATAGGGTTAAGGGTATAGTCTAGTCGGGATTTCTCGACTAGAGCCTTCTTAGGGATTAGGCGAGCTTATGTACCAAATCTGAAGTCTCTAGCTCTTATAGTCTCTGAGATCGACACGTTCATACATACGGACGGACAGACGGACATGGCTATATCGACTCGGCTGTTGATGCTGATCAAGAATATATATACTTTATGGGGTCGGAGATGCTTCCTTCTGCCTGTTACATACTTTTGCACAAAACCATTATACCCTTTTTACCCATTTTCAATGGGTTAAGGGTGTGCAAAGCGATCTTATGTACATCCTACTGAGGTTCAGAACACATAAGTATGTATTTACTTCGGGCATAGAAAAAATATACCGCCAAATATGGATCAATCCAGAAAACCTATTTCATCAGATGATAGATTGGAGAAATAATCCGAATGAGGAATTAAAGTACTATCGACTTAAAACGGTGACCTATGGCACAGCATCGGCGCCATTTCTAGCAACTAAGTGTCTAAATCACTTAGCCTCACTTCATAGAAGCAGATCACCATTAGGATCCTCTGCCTTAAAGGATGATTTCTACGTAGATGATTGCCTCACAGGATTAGACTCGATCCAAGAAGCCAAAAGGATAACAAAACGAGTAGTTTGCTCGGAGTTGGCACATGTCTTCGACCCTCTAGGCCTGTTTGCTCCAGTCGTGGGAAAGGCAAAAATGTTTATGTAACGACTCTGGGAATCAAAACTCGACTGGGACGACGAACTACCTACGAATCTTCAGAACGAATGGAAGGAGTATCGAGAAGATTTGCAGAATCTTAGCTCCATCCAAATTCCACGGCACATATACAATGGAAAAACTCCAGTCACGAAGGAATTGCACACATTTGTAGATGCGTCCGAGCAGGCATATGGTGCAGCAATATATGTACGCGCAACAAAAACAAGCAAATATCAGTGCGCTTACTATGCTCAAAGTCATGAGTGGCGCCGACAGCAAAACAATCACTACCTCGTCTATATCTATGTGCTGCATTATGAGCTGAGGACAGGATTCGTCGAGATCTCAACCTTGACTCCACCACAGTCCCAGGATACTTCTGGTCGGATTCTACCGTTGTTCTTTTATGGATCAATGCACCGTATTCCACGTATTATACGTTTGTGGCCAATCGAATAGCAAAAATTCAGGCAGTGACAAGTCAAAACAATTGGCGGCATGTTTCATCTGCCGACAACGCAGCAGATGTGCTCTCAAGAGGAATGTCTGCACGAAAATTACACGAGCACACTCTATGGCACTATAGACCACTCTTTTTGCATGGCACTCCAGAGAAATGGATAGCCCCTCTCATCATCTCTCCGAGCAACCTAGAAAGGAAAACAAAGCATATAAGCCTAGCTGTAACTCAATCAACAATAGATGAAGAGTTGAATACGTGCCGACACAGCAACTCATTCCACAAGCTACAACGCATTGTAGCTTACATGTTGCGATTCTGCTACAAACGGTACAGATCAGCGACTACTACGAAATCATCAATCACTGCAACAAAAAACAAGTTTCCTTCAAATTTATACCGCCACGAGCGCCATCATTTGGAGGCCTATGGGAAGATGCGGTAAAATCTGCAAAACGACTTCTGGTCACCACGACAAATACCGCATCTCTAACATTCGAAGAATTAAATACGGTGATCATTGAAATTGAAGCTATTTTGAACTCTCGACCGATTACTCCAATGTCAAATGACCCTACGGACACCACAGCCCTCACCCCAGCACATTTTCTGATTGGTGAAAAACTGACTGCTCCCCCCGATGTCAACACAGACCGAAACGAAAAATCCTTACTAAAACGGTGGGAACTTGTATCCAGACTTAAGCAAGGCTTTTGGAAACAATTGTCAGAGGAGTATTTACAAGAGGTGCAAGCCAGACGTAAATGGAAGGCAGTCAATCCCAATATCAAATAAGGTATGCTTGTTCTGGTCAAAAAAGACAACATACATATGATGAGTTGGCCAATGGGACGGATTATGAACACATATCCAGGCCAGGATAATTACGTTCGCCCCATAAACCAGGCTTGCACCATTGTTTCCAGAAGAGATGGCCAAAAAACGCCCCATCAAGGAATCTGAGGAACCAGATAAGAATGATGCGCCACCCGTTCAACGCAAACGGCTCTTGTCGCCAACCATAAACTCGTCGCTGCTACTCGTGCTGTACCCTTGGTACAGACAGAGTCAGTATCTTTGACACAGTTCGACACCAAGCCTGGAATCTATTACGAAAAAATAGGAACAACGAAGAGAGCAGTATCCGACTTGACCATAGTAACATATATCGCAGCACTTTCGTCACTTGTATGATGAAAATTACAAATGGCGAATCCATTTATGCAACATACATGCAATCGCCGGTCCCCATTTGATGCAGTGGGTAACATTGCGTATAGTCTATTTGGAGTATTATACTCGGACTACGCTAATAAAATAACCAAGGTGATAGACAAGGTAAAAACAAACGAAAAATTTTTACTGACATTACATTGACACATTACAAATAGCGGACGTACTAATTAGAATTAGCCACCGTACAAAAATGAGCATAGCATTTTTATACCCTTAACCCATTGAAAATGGGTAAAAAGGGTATAATTTTGTGCAAAAGTATGTAACAGGCAGAACGAAGCATCTCCGACCCCATAAAGTATATATATTCTTGATCAGCATAAACAGCCGAGTCGATATAGCCATTTCCGTCTGTCCGTCTGTATGTATGAACGCATATATATATAAAGAGGGAAATTTTACATGGCGTTTGAAACAAAATGAAATGAAAACAAAACAAAATAATGGCAATGTGTGAAATTTGTATTGAAATCGGTGGAAAAACACAGGAGATATGGAACATTGAACTTAAGCAAGTATGCACTATACGCGTGCACACACACATACCTGCAAGCAGTGACTGTACGCGTAAAGTATAGGGTTCAGGGTATAGTATAGTCGGGGTTTCTCGACTAGAGCCTTCTTACTTGTTTCAATAAGGTTAGTAAGCATTTTGGTTGCCTTAATACCCATTTTGAAAATTATTTAATTTGAAATGTAAGAATATTTCTTAAAATTTCCTATCCCTGCAAGGTGTATTGTATTGATGGACTCATCCATTCCATTAACTATGTGTATATAAATGCTCTCGCAAGCCATTTAGATCGAAAACTCAAATGTGTTATTTTTAAAACTATCGCGATTGAATCAAAATCCATCGAAAACATTTTAACGTCATAAGAGCTGTTACTAAGAATAAGCCAATGGTATTCGATATCAATTCTAAAATTTCTTTGATGCTTTCCATGAAGGTCATCACGTCAAAAATAACAAGTGGTAATTGTGAGCCAGATGATAACCACATGCTCCTTAATGTTATTGATGAGACTAGACGAAATACAAACTGATGCTTTGCAGCAAAACGAATAACAGAATGTCTGAAAATGAGTTTAGCTGCGGGAACTCTAATGATGACAAAATCATCTTGAATATAAGCTACCAATATTCAAATCTTAGATGAGTCCACTACAATTATATATTTTCCTCTAATACTGACTGAGTGAACGGTTAAATTAATTTTCGTTATAATTTCATTAAATTTAAAATTATCATTTGATTAACTTATGTTAAAAAAAAACAAACAAAATAATATTTTTTTTTAAAAAATTTGTTTCCTTTTTTTATTTTCTAATAATTAGAGTAAAAGTAAAAAGTATGTGAAAGTATTAAAAGTAATTTAAATATTTAGAGCTGATTTGACAAACTGTCCGGGAAAAACATTAACATTATTTGATGTAGAAATAGGTTTTTTTTTCCATATTTAATTTTTTAGATTTTAAAACATTTATATAATGTCTTTAAGGTTACGGAAAAATTCTTCATATATTGTCAGAAGAAGCCCATGTATCTAAAAAGGCGGACTAAAAAAGATATGAATTGTAAACGTTTCTCGTCTATCAAACACTTCAAATCACTTGAGGACCTAATCCAAGGAGTATTCACCAGAAATTTAAATTCGATTTCAGTTGAATTGTAATCATTTTTATTAGTTTTACAACTACATTTTTACCTTAAAAAAAGTTTAACTCTTGTAAGCTCTTTTTTCAGTGTATTAATAAGCTTTGCATTTTGGCAGCCGACCATGAGTCACGAACCATTCTCATATTACGATTATTTTAAAACAACACAAGTTCGTGATCATCGTCCTTCAAGATGTCTTGAATATCTTGCATACTTGCAATACTAAATTAGCGATTTCGGCCACTGTGCGTCGATTTGAGGCCACTTTTCAGTTCTGTGCTTAAAGGTAGAACCTTCCGAAGCGAGAAACATTAAACGTTAGAGAAATAATTGCATCACAATGGGATTTAATGTCGGTATCCTTGGCAAACTTGTAGCTTAGCCCTTGAATCTGCGCAAAGCGCAGACGTACGATGTTTCAGGTGCGCAAACATCAGTATCAATAATCGACAGAAAACAGATACTTTTGATAAGCTCACTGACGTGAATACGCTAATAGTTTATTAGATTTAATGTTGGTAGAATTTTGATCGGTCTCAAATTATCTGCATATCAAAGCAGTTAATCCCTTAATAGATTGGGGAATGTTAGCTATTGACAGATGGTGCGGTGATTATTGCCTCGTAACATACCAAACAGTTTTGATTCAGCATTTTGGACCTTGTACGTGAACAGCTTCAGTTGGTATGTCAACATCCATGAAAACGTTTATCTCCAAAACGTTTTGTTCGCTGCCTTTCTTGTGCTTCCATGTGTTCGTCCTGTACAGTTAAAAAATAAGAACCACTTTTCTGGGTCATTTCAAGAATCTGAAAAGCTCAAATTATTTACTTTTCTTCTACCTTACATAGTCAGAAATTACTTATTTTGCATCTCTACGCTTAATGGGATTCAAGTGATTTATATATTTTAAACAGTATATATATATATAGATATAAGTTTTTACAATAAAGAATGTAATTGTTTTTTATTTCAAATATAATTTTTTACAAATTGATTTATTGTTAAAAATTTAAGCTTTCGTTTTAAATATCGGTCCAGTCAGTGTGAACTTTTTTGCCGTTGATTCAAAAACCACTTTTAAAAAACAATTTAAACAAAAAATAAAAAGCGCTGTGCAAGGTTTAAATTTTTGCTTTCTGGTAAGTGTTTAAAACCATATTAAGAATAAAGTTCATTTTAAAAAACATAGAGACGCACCTAAACTGTCCCGTTTGATGTAAACGAACAAAATAAAAAAAACACAAGAAATGCAAAGAAAGAGTAGTGTGTCAGGCCAGAGCGCTCAGCACTGAAAGTTCGCTGCTTTTTGAATTCAGCGTTCAGGCGTGAGGCACTAGGATATGCACGTTTTGGAATTATTCATAAAAATCACGAAGTTACAAGCATGCCTGGTCATGACCCGTTCAGCTCTGATTCAGCACTGAAACGAACTGCAGATATCATAGGCAACATGCATACTAGCAATCTCCTGAACTCATCTTATTTGACGTTCTTTTAGCTATTTTATTTGTTCGTTTACCAATCGATAACGTTTGCTTTCTTTTTCCCACTAAAACAAGACGATGGTGATACACAATCTTGCTTGAGCGTAGGTGTCACGTTTGCTGTTAGTGCTTCCATGTTCGTAGCGTTTGCGACCGAATGTATTTTGATATATTTCAAATCATCAAGTTGGCTGGTGTCTTTTGCATTTAACACAGTGCAACTAATTAAAATGTGTAGAATTAAAATGTGCAACTAATAAGCTCCTTTTTGCGTTGACTTCACATCAACGTATGCTTCAGACCTTTGGCGCCTTATCGGACGGATCGCTTTAAGTAGATTGTAAATAATTTTTCGGTTATACTGCCGTTAACCGTATTTGCTTCGAATTTGCATGTTTCTTCACCCTTTTGGCTGTAATTATACTCGGACCGAAAAGTTCTCCAGCTCCTTGTTTGTAGATTTAGAACGAATTTTGATTTATGTTGAAACATTTATGTACAAATTTATACTAATTCTAAAATACGTAAAAATGTAATTAATGTTTTTTTCCGTTTCGAAAACACTCTCAAAGAATAACATATAAAAGGTACAGACAAATGCGTTCGATTTCCATTCTTATTATTATTTTGGCGGTTTTCCTTAGCTAAATAGCTTAAAAGCAGTTCCAAGTTCAAAGTATTCCAGACGGCAGAAATCCGTGAAAGTCCAGAGTATAAATAAACAAATCTTGAATATAAGGGACTATGAAATTGCCAGTATTAACATTCTTTAACACATTTCATGCAACTCGTTGTGCGATTATACCTGTATATTGCACGTCTGAGAAAGTTTGGACAAAAGTGGCACTATATGCGTTTGATTACGCTGGTGATACGGTTGATGTTGGTATCAACCATTAATCCATTGAATAGTTGAGGTTTCTCTTTAGGTTGTAACTTGCGCCTGTGCTCTTCAAATATAGCTTCCATTAGAATCATGCACTGTTTAAGTTGATCCTATCGTTAAATGGAAAAAAGTGTAGGTTTTAACAATAGGTAGCGTTTTCGAAATATTTTTTCCAAACCTGCGCCACACTTGTTAAATCAGTAAAAAGACTTAACAAAAAGTGTATATTATGTCCCGTACACAGATGCCAATTAAGACCACTTAATGATGCGGCAATGCTTGATGCTGCTATGGTGCTTGATGTATACTTTGAAAACTTGTGTTCTGTAAAATATGAAAACGACTTGGTTATTAAAAATATATTTTTCAAAGAAACTATAATTTAAAAATATATTTTTTAACTTAGGTACTTGTTTTATTTTAATATTGTTCTCACTCAGAACATTGAAATCATTTGTTTATTTCATTAAAGTAGACACTTAAACTCTACAGTTACAGTTATGTAGTTAGGGCGATAATCTTTTATGAATTTTCCAGAAATTTCAAGAAACAATCACGCATAACAATTTTTAAACGAAATTAAAATTATTTAACTTTAACTGATTTACAATTAATACGAAACCGGCTACGAAATAAAAATCTATTACTATATTATTAAATTATATTAAATACAAGTGAAAAAGTTGCAGTCGGACGCAACCGACTGAGGAATAATTTGATACCAGTATTAAAACTAGGGGTAAGGATTCTGTTTGCAAAGGGGCCGTATTATCCTTTGTTATTTATCCAATATCATCTACTAACTACTAATCATACTGCTGTACTGATTGTTTTTTGATTTTTTTTTCCAAATAAAGCAATGTTAAACAAATTTTAACTTTAATTTTAAATCGGTTTCCAGGTTTAAATTTAATTTTATATTTAACTTTAAATTTTATAGTTTCATCTGTATTTTAATTTGAATTAATACTTAACATAAATAAACATCATTAATGTGTATTGTCCAAAAATTAACAAAAGTGCGAACTTTTTTTGGACCTAAAACTATCTTTCAATTAACGATTCGTTATATATGTTTAAAAAACAAAAAGAGTAGAAAAACTATATAGAAATTAGTGTTAATAATAAAACATTTATAATCGTTATGTGTATGTCGAAAACGGTAAAAGTTATAGAAAATTTGAAATTTTGAACTTACAAACTTAAGACTTTGAAAATCTTCTTTTTTCAATTCGATATCTGCATTATTCGAACCTATGCCAAATACGGTGCTCTGGGCCGTTTAAAGTTTTGACAGTTTGGTACTTTCGGCCCAACCTAATGTATATTTCCACAGGTTTTTGACCCAACTGCCAATTTTTAAAAAAAAAAACTAAAGATAATTTAAATATAAAAAATATAACTATTAGATACAACGATTTTTTTTTATTTCCTACACGCAGGTTAGATTTGCATAAAAAGTGAATTTCAGAAAATTGGTGATTATGCTTTTTCATGGTAAAGGCTCGATACATAGAAGTCCCAAATTTGAAAAAAATAAAATAAAAATGCCGATAACGCTTTTTCATGGTAAGGGCTCAAAGTCCCAAATTCTGAAAAAAGTTCTTCCTCTTTTTTTTTGGCTTTAATCTAAATACTTTTAATTAAAATTAATTTTCTTTTTTTGTCATTTTTAGCAAATAGCTTGCTAGTAAATCGATAGGCATTATTATTTTGTCTAATGTTTTAAACGCCGTCTTCAAGTTTTCCAAATTCAAGATTTTGTTGTTATCGATCACAGGTGTATATCGCTTATGTTACAAATCTAAAGTCTCTAGCTCTTATAGTCTCTGATAACTCTTCCCGTTTCCGATATACACATGTGATCGATAACAACAAAATCTTGAATTTGGAAAACTTTTTGATGCAGTTTGAAACATTAGACGAAATAGTGACAATCTGTGTTATTGAAATCGGTTGAGAAACACTGGAGTATTGAAGTTAAGAAAATATGCACTATACGCGTATATATACACACACTCACACATACGTGCAAGCACTGACTGTATGCGTAAAGTATAGGGTTCAGGGTATAGTCTAGTCGGGATTTCTCGACTAGAGCCTTCTTACTTGTTTTTTATTAATTATTTTCTAGTTAATATAAATCATAACAGAACCTGGACGTGTTTGGATTTTATTTCATTTGGGTTCAGAACGTCGAAACTTTCCAAAAAGTATAGTCTGTCACTGCATGTAAATTTGTTATGCTTTTATAACAAAAGAAACAGGTAGTAAGAAAAGAAAGCTTTAATTAAATTAAAGTCATTAATTTTATTTAAATTTAAGCACATTTTTTGACGATAATTTTAGGAGTTAGCGTGTTAATTGTATTGTTCAAATCATCTTAAACTTATCCTTACCTTTTGCCGCTAAAGATATAAAAGTCTGAGCATGTTGTCGCACTTTATCGATGTTTAAGTTAGAAAAATTTGTACTGCTGATTGGCAGACGAATAATCAATAGCTCCACAAAGTCTAAAGGCGTCACCGATGACAAATCCCAGCCAAGACGGCTTAGCACATATAGTTCCCATTTCTGAATAAAAATAGTATAAATACATATTAAAATCTATCAGTGTTATCAAAAAAGAAAAAAAAACTGTTTTAAAGAATAGTCCCTACTCGATAGTGGCCCACTATGATATTCAGTGTATTCAGAAATTTTGAAACATCGCAGAAAGTTGGAAGTACTAATATATAAATATATGGAATTCTTATGAGATTTTTTTAATTTTGATATGCAGTACATACACTTTGACACAACATAAATATTTTCACTTTAAAGCTATAAGGGTCACACTGGTTGTTGTTTTTAGTTTTTTTTTTTAAATTTTATTAACAATTCAATCAATTATCTCTTAAACCTATTAAGCAAAATTTAAAAAATATCAAATATATATATCGTGTATATTTTGGGAGCGTGTGACACGCTATTTATGTATAGGGTGACCATAATCAACTAATCTGTAAAATGTACTCGGTCGCAATGAGCTTTAAAAAAAAGTGCGCTAAAAACTAAACAGAATGAATAAATATTTAATAAATATAAAAATAATAATGAGAAGCTTGTTCCCTTGTGAGCAGCATATATTGTTGCAAAAGAAAGCTAGGAAGATTTCGACGCCGGCAGCAAAAATGATGTTTTTCTGGCCTTGACAGAGGAATAATTGAAACGTCAATCGTTATAACAGTATTAAATCGATACTATCGATACACAGTTTTGTACTTTTTGCTACATTGCTAGATACTCAGGAATTAAGAACCAAAATTAAAATTTTGTTTTTCTAAATAGAGTGTGACAGCAAAAATGTTGTTGCTTAGTGCTGGTTCAGCTCCTTATTAGTTACACTTAAATTATTAATAAATTATTAATAATTACACAATCGGTTGTTGCTTACCAAAACGTGTTTAGTCGATGCAGAATTTTTTAGTAGCATCACCTACAGTTCCGTTGCATAATTAAGACGATGCAGCGTAGTGGAATCGGGGTATTAAAGTCGACTGACTGAAATTACAATTTCAACTCGGGTGTTGATGGTCGTTTAAATTTTTTTTATAAACTATGGGGTAGGAGATGCTTTCTTTTTCCTATTACATATGTATGCAGAAAATCAAAAAGTTGATCCGAGCATTAAAAGAAAATAATCCGCTTATTGAAGTTTTGAACCCGTTCATCTTGAAATGGCGTTTTTAAATCAGTGACCAAAAGTACTCGATCTACTACATTGTAGAACTACTGATTCGATATTTCAAATTTTGCATGCAAATTGAGCACAGAAAAGTGAACTCTTTGCTCGTTAGATTTTTTATTTATTTTTTTATAAGAAATGGACGTTTTGTAGCCAAAAAAGATTAGTTGAAAAGCAAACTTTAGTCTATGACTTACCGGGATTTTGAGAAAAATGCATTTTAAATTAAGACACTTCGATCAAAGTCTAGTTTATATTGTTATGTAACGAAATCCATTTACACTTTTGGTTTCGGTTGATCCAGTTCGCCAAACAAAAATGAACGGAAAAATTATAAAGCAATACAAAATTAAAGTTACATTTAAATGTAAAAGGGGGTAAACTCTAAGCCGTTTTTGACTCAAAAATTGTGTCTTGTTTGAGTTTATATTATTATTTTATGGTTTTTCTACAGTTAAAAAGTGTATATTATTTTTGATATGAAATGTGGATGCACAATAAAAAAGCATTTCCGACCCAATAAAGTATGCATATTCTTAATTAGCATTGCGAGTTTAGTCGATTTAGCCACGTCCGTCTGTGTTCTTTTTCCAATATTCTCTCAGTTTTTGAGCTATCAGTTGACAATTTTGGTCAAGGTCGTCGTTTTGTTTTATTGAAGCTTTTTTGTGAAAAGGACTTTGGGTCTTCTCTTAAGCTTATTTTCAACACATTTGTGCATTTTAAACTAAATTCAATAAAAGTTAATGATTAAAATAATATTAATATTAATTAAAATATATTACACGCATGCTTTTATAAAGGAAGATTTGATAAACATGAATTAGATCTATTATTTCTTTTGAATGTTGTTTTTACCAATTTTCCGAAAAAATAAAAGAATTCCCAATTACCATCTCAATAAAAACGTATTCGTTTCATTGCAAATTGATGTTTGCTTCGTTCTGCAGATTGGTGTCCCCAATATTATTTTACCAAATGTACTTTTGAGATTTATATTCAAGAATAGAACGTACAGTATTGATTTTAACATAGGAAATACGCTTAAAAACTAAAACTTCAAAAGTCTACTTAAGTCCATAACCCATTAATTGTCTTGTTCTAGCGAGAAAATATGTAATTAAAAACAGTATACGGCTATAAAGACAGTAATACACATATATTGTTATTAGGATTTAATAAGTAGACGCGAAACCACGTTTCGAATTTGTATCAGTTTATAGTTATTTAGCACACAAAGGAGTTGTAGTCGACTTACATAGAGCCAATTATTATATAAGGTTAATTAACAATGTAAATATTAAACCTTAGAGGTGAAGCTTCCTTGTGGAATACCGAACGTTACTTGAATAGCCTAAGAGACTTATACATTAAAATTATTAAAGAATTAGCCAAAAAAATAGTTCCAAAAAGTGTATGGTAGATACGTGCTTGTTCAATGCGTGCTGTAAATTATAGATTTGCAAAGATGGTAATAATTTCTCAAAACTCTTGGAAATAGCGGACAACGTGTTTCCATTTTTTAATGGAC
Source organism: Scaptomyza reducta (assembly GCA_035044485.1). NCBI lineage: Eukaryota > Metazoa > Arthropoda > Insecta > Diptera > Drosophilidae > Scaptomyza > Scaptomyza reducta. The sequence continues at coordinate 545,649 of JAWNNV010001052.1, forward strand.
AGTATAAGGAATCCATGGACAAGCTGAACAGTGACAAGCTGAACAGTTTATGCAAAAGCTTTTACAAACCAAAAGAAGACATGGTACAATCAGAGGTGAAAGGAAGCATCAGCTGTAAAAACAATTTTTCTGTAATGATACAATTTGTTAAACCAAGCGTGTTGTAATAAACACCTTCGGAGCAATCAAAAAAGAATCTGCTTCATATATATGTGTTAAAAGTCATCGATCACTTCAAGAAACATTGCTTAATTTTCCTTTATGATAATAAAAATGTTTGCTGGTTGAGATAATTATATTGAACTTATTTACTTATACTTTCGAAATAAAAAAGCAGCAGTGAAGCGTAATTATTGCGATGGAAAAAAATAGTTCTGTCTCGAATAAATAAAGAAAATACTATATACATTTTTTTCGTAAAAGAGAAATATTTTCTAAGAGATTTTTTGCTGAAATCTGCTTTCGCCAAATCCACTTCGTCTCATGCGACTGCCATGTTTTATTACTATTATTAAAATTGCAGCTTCTATTTTATATACAAAGTTTGGGAAGTTGTATTCACGTTTTCTGAAAACAAAAAACTTGCACAGAAAAAATTATATTTTACCTGCGAAACTCATTTTCAATTATCTACGTGATAAATTACAAAAACCTGCATAAAAGTTTTAAGGGATAATCAATATCGACTGGGTGCCAAATGAGGGGGGGTAAGGCTCTATGGTCAAAAATATTGTTTATGTATGACTGGGATCAAACGTTTTTCCTATTATCTATATGGAAATCAAAAGAATATGCATTTTATTATTCCCAAAAATAAACTCCCGCTGGGTGGAAAATGGTGGTAAGGTTTACGTTTGAATAAAATTTTTTTGTCCAAATGGGTTCAAACTTATTTTCAACTATCGTCGTCAGAGTATAAACAATTAAGAAGGCTTTAATCGAGAAATCTTGACTTAACCCTGGAACCCTATGCTTTACGCGTACAGTGCTTGCAAGCATGTGCTCCATATCTCCAGTGTTTCTCAAACGATTTTAATAAAAATTTCACACATTGTCTTTTTTTTGTCTAAGGTTTTACAAAATTTTCCAAATTCAAGATATTGTTGATATCGTATATCGGAAAGGGAAAGAATTATTGAATTTATTATTATTATTATGTTCCAAATGTGGAGTCTTTACCTCTTATAGTCTCTGAGATTAACACGTTCATACATACGGACGGACGAACATAGCTAGATCGACTCGGATGCTGATCAATATATATATTTAATTGAGTCCGAGATACTTCCACATACATTATTGTGTACAAAACCATTATACCGGTTTTACACATTTTCAATGGGTTCAGTGTAGAAAAATAACTCTATACTATAATTTTGAAAAATTTAAAATGCCTGGAGGGTAAATGGGTGAAAAGTTTATTTGACGAAACCAGTTGATTTTAACAAATTTTCAATGATCCATGGAAAAATTTTTGAAAAAAGAAATGTTTGATGCAGTACGTTGTGGGGCGTCACTATATATTCGAGCTATATTCAAGCCAAATTTTGTATAAAGCTCTAAAGCTGTTGAAGAGGAAATTTAAATGGTTTTGGGAGACATCGCAAGTCATGTTTGCACCAGATTTGGTAACTAAGGATTTGCAAAGTATATTGTTTTTTCCGAACTTAATCTTTCGATGTTAAAGATTTAATTATGTTAACATTTCTCGACATTGGTTTGTTTATAGATAATTTTTCCAAAAAAATTAAATGTGACCGTTTAAACTCTGGTAGTATTCGCCAAGGTATGGGGAATTTTTTACCGTGACTAGGATCCACTGTATCTTTTGTAGCCTACAACTAAAACAAATGGCTGATGTCGCAAGCAAAGGTTGTGTCAACTATGTAGACTACAATTAACATACTATATTAGTTTATGTATGTTTGAATTGTTTTTACTTACTATTAAATCAGCTTTATAAATGCTATTATCCGTGTAAAACACCAAAAGCTCAGCTGAAAGCGCGCGACGGCTGGGCTCGCGTAGCTTTGAAGCAAGCAATAAGCAGGCGGCAGCTAATATTTGAAGGTGAGTTTTTCGCACAGATTTGGTTGACAAAAATCGATCCATGTAGTTAAGTGCTAACAGAACGACCTCCTCCTGACATTTTTCTTCAGCACACACCTTAAACGATAGAAAAAATATAATATAATAAAACAATATAATTTGAAATGTAAAAAACTTTTAGTGCCGGGGTTTCTCGTGACGTACTGTCTATGTATCCTGGCTATCAGGCTCAATGTCATTGAATCAAGGAAGTGATTCGAAAAATTGGAAATTGTGGCTGACCAGATACATTGGACGCTCAAAAATTAGAGCGCTCGGAAATTATAATCTTCCAGAAATTAGAACCGGTGTTTTCAATGCCTTAAACGGTCTAAAATTAGAGCTGCGGTTCATATTTTTGACCATTAAGTGGAAATAATTTAAAATGCCGAATAGCCGAAAATAAAACTATTTGTCGTTGGAAACTACATAAAAAAATTAAATCAAGTCGATGAAGGCGTTCAACCGAACCGTTGAGAAACGTGTCAAAATCTACCATCAATTTAAAAATGGAGTAACCCGGAAGCAATAAAAAAATCCTTTCTTGAAATGATAACTTTTATTTTTAAATTCTTTTTAAATCAACGGCAAAATAAGTGCACAAAACAGTTCAGAGTAAATTTTTTTGTGCCTTTTTCCCACATACACTAGCTATGTCATGCCTTATTTGACATTAAAAAGAGACGTCCCATTATTAAAACTTTTCAGAAATAGAGCTACGCAGGAATTCATGCGAATTCAGCGTCCACTGTAGCGCTATTTCTAAGCTCAAACTCGACTTACATACCTACCCTAAGGACGAACATACCTACCCGAGTAAAATTGATATTTGTGCATATTTTCTTCATTGTTTTCGAAACTTTTACTTGGTCGATATATAAATTTAATACACAACATTTTTTTGCAGTTGTTATTTATTTTATTAAGAAATCATTTCTTTGAAAGAAATCTTCTTGTAAAGTTAATATTAAAGGAATTATCTAATGTAATAAAGTTAAATTTATTAATTAATATGAAATATTCTCATTTTTGTTGTTTAACGAATCTCAATAGCAGAGCATCGAATTTTTATTTTTTTTAATGTTTTCTGGACAATGGTCATTTTTAAGTCCTTTAAGGACTCAAATTGACTTCCACCCTCATACACATGCTGAAAGTTTACCCCATAGGTCTTCAATTGGATTAATGTCCGGACTTATTGCTGGCCACTGCAATAAAAGGGATATTTTTTAACTTAAAAAACGTCATCGTATGCATTGCAGCATGTACAGCAGCGTTAGCCTGGTGAAACATCCAGTCCTCATGGTGGAACTCCTCCGAAAATGAAATAAGTTCGCCTTCAAGGTGATCCGTATACTTCCAGCAGACCTAAATGCCACCTATACCATCAGAGAGTCACCACCATGGTTCCGCTCATGGATGTCTTTCATCATCATCGCAACCCAGTTTTTGAAACTCGCTGCCCCAAAAGTTATATTTTTCATAAAAGGCAAGTTTCCTCACCTTTGCAGTGTATTTGAGGTGCAACTCCTTTCGTCAAATCTATTGCACCCTCTGCTGACTTAGTGGAAACTTATAATATGATTTTATATGGGCGCAACTCATCGACTTATCGGTTGCCATCGCAATTATATATATCTTAGTTCGCGCATAAACTTTTTATACTCCGTCTTTGCGGTTGTTTTGAGCGTTTTTTTATCCCACATTTTCTTTTTTATGTGCCTCCGCTACGAGGCATTTTTTTTTTACCAAAAACACTCAAAATTAAACAAGTAAGAATGCTCTAGTCGAGAAATCCCGAATAGACTATACCCTTAACCCTATACTTTACGCACAGTCAGTGCTTGCAAGTATGTGTGAGTGTGTGTATGTATACGCGTATAGTGCATACCTTTCTTAACTTCAATACTCCATATCTCCGGTGTTTCTCAACCGATTTCAATAAAATTTTCACAGATTGTCATTATTTAGTCTAATCAAACTGCATCAAAAAGTTTTCCAAATTCAAGATTTTGTTGTTATTGATCACATGTGTATATCGAAAACGGGAAGAGTTATCGAAAATTTGAAACAAACTTGTACTGCCTAGGGATTAGGCGAGCTTATGTAGCAAATCTGGAGTCTCTAGCTCTTATAGTCTCTGAGATCGACGCGTTCATACATACGGACGGACAGACGGACATGGCTATATCGACTCGGCTGTTGATGCTGATCAAGAATATATATACTTTATGGGGTCGGAGATGCTTCCTTCTGCCTGTTACATACTTTTGCACAAATCCATTATACCCTTTTTAACCATTTTCAATGGGTTAAGGGTATAAAAATGCATGAAATAACATCACAAAACATAAGAGATAAGATTTGGATACTCAAAACATTAATACCGTTATAATAAAACCTGTTACACGCAAAAAAAAATTGTACACAAATATCAATATTACTGAGGTTTTGGACAGGAATTGAAACTGAGTCATATCAATAAGTCGATATAAAAATGTCCGTCTGTCTTTCTTTTATCTGCCTGTCGGGTCAAGTTGTTTTGCAGTACAAAATCATCCACAGTATGTCACTGCTTGTCGTATGAGGCGACTAAAAGAGACAACCCCTCTGGTGACCCAAATACGAGTCTGTCGGGACTAAAATAGGGAGGCCATCCGAGTCCTTTAGACGGTACCACGGGTTGAGTTAGCCCTCACAAATTGGGAGAATGTACACCCGACAAGTGCACATAATAAAGTTTGGCGCTTAAACCAAACTCGCTGTGCTATATCCACAGAAATATGAGCACCGTCGCTGTAATCCTTAATATGGAAAACGTCGCGTTTAACAAGCACTATAGAGATATAGTTCGCATGTAAAATAACGAGAGTGGGCAGTAAAAAAAAAATTATTATTTGCCGATGACGATACCATTTTTGTATTAATTATACATTTATTTCATTTTTAAATAAAATTTATTTTTTTAAATTTTGTTGATTTGGACAGGGCTATACTCGACTGTTGATGATGATCAAGAATATATTTACGTTATGGGTGTGGTATTTTTTTCAAACATACGTCGATAAAACGACGTTTGAATTCATATAATGGGAAAACGGGTATAATGGTTCTGTGCTAATAGACAAGAAAGCATCTTCGATCCCATAGAGTTCATGCTTTCAGTTCAGCATCAACAAGTAGATTTAAAGATGTCCGTCTGTCTTTCTTTTTATCTGTCTGTCAGATCAAGTTGTTTATAATCATTGATAAACATATAAAATTATATATATAAAATAATAAACATGACATCGATAACATTGAATTGGATTTTAGAGACAAAATAATTAAAAGCTGTGAAATTTGAATAGAAATCAGTCGAGAAACACCGGAGTTTAAATTTCAGTAGAACAGTGGTGGAACATGGGTAAATTACACCTGAAGGAGATATTTTTTTTTTTTTTTTTTTTTTTTTAGTCTTTGCCACCATACATGTAGGAGATAATCTTTTCTGTTTTTTTTTTCTCCTTTACCAATTGGTGGGTAATGTCAGTTCCACAAAAATATTTAGGGGTATTGATTCAAAAAGTTCCCCGGCCGCTGCCATAAAGTATATATATTCTTGATCAGCATCAACAGCCGATATAGCCATGGATGGGCCTCGAGGAGGAAGAAAAGAGAGTTCCGCGAAATAAGCAGGAGAGCAAACCGAATACGCCGTCAGAGAAGCGTTCAGCAGCTAGCGGGCTTGAAAATTAGAAAACGTGTAAAGACGGCTGACACCAATACCGAATGGGTGGTCACTTCCAAAAAGACCAAACGGATGGTAAAGTTGGCTGAAAGAAGGATGGCTGCTCTGTCAAAAAAAATATCCCTCAAGAAAAACAGGCAACTAGGGTAAGACAGAAAAGCAGGAGTACCGGCAAAGCAGCAACGGAGGCTATCCTGATTCGACCAGAAGGGGATCGGTCTTACGCCGATATACTAAGGGAAATTAAATCTAAGGTGAACCCGGAAACATCAGGAGTGCAGGTGAGGGCAATCCGAGACACCCGAGATGGAGGTGTCCTTCTAGAAATCGGAGCAGGCTCCAAGGACAGTGGTACCTTTCGCGACACGATTGCGGTGGCGCTCAAAGGAATGGCTGATGTGACCTGCTTAGAGCCTAAGTGTGCTGTGGAAATCCGGGATCTTGACTGCCTCACACAGGTAGTTGATATAAAGGAGTCCCTTAAGCGGGATATGCCCAATTATGGGGATGTCAAGATCGGGATAATCCCGACAACATGGAGGGGACAAAAAATGGCGGTGGTTGAGATGAGTACGCGCGACGCATCTTACTTCCTGGGCAGCGGTAAGATCCGCATTGGATGGGTTTACTGTCGAGTGCGGGAGCGTACATCTGTAACGCGCTGCTACATATGACTTGGCTACGGGCATGTAGCTAAGACGCGGTGATGGCGACTTCGGGATACAGAGTGGTAGCCGGGGACTTTAACGCGAGGGCACTGGAATGGGGTATGCCTTACCCCAACACCCGGGGAAAGCTCGTAATGGAAATGGTAGCGAGAGCGGGGCTTCTGGTTTTGAACGAGGGGAACGTGACGACTCTTCGGCGACTGGGATGTGGGGAAACAATTCCCGATGTCTCGTTCGCCTCGGAGGGTCTCGGGCCGTTCATTCGGGACTGGCAGGTCATCGAAGACTACACTGGTAGTGACAACCAATACATCGTGTTTGATGTTAACAACGGTAGTCCCCACCAGAGGGTGAGTTCAAGATCATCCGTTAGGTGGAACATAGCGTGGTTAAGGACCGAGTCTTTTGAGAGGGAACTAGCGAGGGGTGCTGCAAGAATGGAGGATGTCGGCCAGAATAGAGAAGTAGCAGCAGAAACATTGGCCACTTTAACAATGAATATCATCAGTGCGGCCTGTGAGGCTTGTATGCCCCGCAGTAGGCCCCGCCACGGGAAAAAGACGGTTTACTTACGGACCAGAGATAGCGGATCTGCGTGATCAAGTGATGAGGACTGTCGGTAGTTGGATGGCAGAGCATGGGCTATCACTGGCGCTAAGCAACACAGAACTGGCGGTCCTGACCAAGAAAAGGATAACGACGATCATCCCAGTGAGAGTCGGAGAGGCTACGGTGATGTCGAAACCTGCGGTCAAATACCTTGGCATCATGATAGACATTTGATTTTTCCAACAAATACAACAGGCGGCAGACAAGGCGACAGGTGGGGTGACTGCGCTCAGTAGGCTAATGGCCAATGTTGGGGGCCCGTCTCCAAGCAGACGCCGTCTCCTGATGAGTGCGGTTCAGTCGGTGTTGCTCTATGGGGCAAAGATATGGGCCAATTCCCTTGAAAAAGAGATGTATCGTAAGAGGCTCGCACAGTTTCAACGAAGGGGGGCCTTGAGAGTAGTTTCTGCGTATCGTACGGTCTCGGAGCCTGCTGTGTTGGTGATCGCGGGGGTGGCCCCAATACAACTTCTGGCTAAAGAACGGCGGGCTGTTTTCTTGAGGAGAAGTGCAGGAGAAGGGGAAAATGCTTCTCAAGAGGAAAGAGCCAACACACTTCGTGCATGGCAGAGTCTTTGGGAGGGGGAAAGTAGGGGGAGATGGACTTCGCGACTTATCGCAGACGTGGAGTCGTGGACCACAAGAAAACATGGTGAGGTAGATTACTACCTAACACAGCTTTTGTCTGGACACGGATACTTCCGCAAGTACCTTCACCGAATGGGAAAGACAGCATTGCCCGACTGAATGTACTGCCCCGGCTGCAGCGACAACGCTGAGCACACGTTCTTTGGTTGTCGCAAGTGGAACTGGCAGCGCCTGACGCTGAACCAGGAAACAGAGACAGAAATTGCACCCGTACAATACGTGCAGAGAGTTCTGAGAGCCAAGAAACTCGATCTAGATCAATTTCAGAGCGAGTCTGAAATGCCCGAGCAAGAAGTAGATGAGGTCCCGAGCTGTAATGTTGTGTTAGGAACTAAGAGACGAAGAGAGACTCAAACGGAAAATGAGCTAGCAAGGACACCAGAACTCAATCTCTTGGGTAGTTTCAATTTGAAAAGATTCAAGCAAGTAATAAATAGGTAAAAATATACATAAGTAACTCACCAGTTCGAGACACTGTAAGCGTTAAGGAGCTAGGAATAGCCAGTGACGGCATCTGCATATTTTGTGACATAGGAGGAGAACACTCCTTGCACGTAATAGCAGAATGCTTAGCTTTAAAGTAGCTTTCTAGAAAAAAAATTGTATCAAAATTAGGGACTTTGAAATCATCGACCCATCAAAAATACTTGAGTTTACGCAGGACCTGTGTCTAATAGAAGAGCTATAATATGCCTTGTAGACAGTTTATCAGTCCCCACAACAACCATTATAATATTCATATTGGTGAAGTGTTTTTTATATTGAAATTAAAGCCAGTGAAAGTTAATAGTGGGCATAAATACATATACATTATAGTGGTCGTTAAAAATTAAACTATTTGTGTCTGAAAATTGTTTTCTTATGAAAAAGCACTAACTGCTTTTTATACCCTGAACCCATTGAAAATGGGTAAAAAGGTTAAAATGATCAGCATCAACAGCCGAGTCGATATAGCCATGTCCGTCTGTCTGTCTGTCCGTCCGTATGTATGAACGCGTCGATCTCAGAGACTATAATAGCTAGAGACTCCAGATTTGGTACACAAGCTCGCCTAATCCCCGCGCAGTACAAGTTTGTTTTAAATTTTCGATAACTCTGCCCGTTTCCGATATATACATGTGATCGATAACAAAAAAATCTTGAATTTGGAAATGTTGAAGGAAAATAATGTAAAGCTATCGTGTTTTATATTTAGTAAAATAACCACAGCTTTCTGAAATATTTTGAACATAGGTGAACACAAAAAAAATGTCTCCTCTAAACATTTGGTGACCCCGACGTGAATTTTTTATTTTACATTCTTTCATAGTGTTGTGTCGTTGTTAAAGTGAAAAATTATAAACTATTGTGTTATTAATTATTCTATATAATTCGATGCAAAGACCACAAACGCACTCGCACTCTAACGTTAACACTCTCGTACACACACACACACACATTCGAACATTTTCGATCTCGGTTTAACTACGCGCGTGTACTCTTTTCCGTCTCCGCCTGCCGCCCTCATTTTTGCATTCGCGCATGCTTGTAAACGGTGCAGCCGTTCTCTTATCGGCAAACGCTCAACACTTTAGTGGTTAAGCTGCGCTAAAAGTTTCGGTAACGTAGCGGTCAGTGACTTATACTTGCCGTTGATATATTTCTCTTGCTAGCTGTTTCGCCAAAAACATACATACATACGTGCATATTAGACAGTGATGATCGCGTGAGTCAATTCAATTCAAATTTTAAATGTCTTTGAACGAGCATAATTCACACGCGGCTCCTCTCTTTGACTTGGACTTTTACAAGGCCGCAAGACCGAAATTTGACCAACTTCGCTGCGAGGTGACATAAAAGCTTTCTCGCCAACTCACCAATCTGCGCAAAACATCCATGCTTCATTCAACAACCATTCGAGATAACCCAGACGAACCAAGTGGAAGTTCAAGGGGCGCAGCTTGACTCTCTAGATTGCCTAAATTTTAACTACCACGTTTCGGCGTGGGAGGAAACAGTGCCCCTTAAAGGATTGCCGAAATGACCCGACATGTCCACATTTTTGGAGAAAAGATGCCACATTATGGAAAATTTGGAAATTGCTATGGTAGCGCACACACATGGCTAGCAGGTGGGAAAGAATAATGTACAAACTCGCAACACACTCACAATCAACAAACCTCAATCTTGTGCCTTAAGCGAATCTGCTGAGCACGACCTATCAAAATGTCCAAGATTTATACATTTAGCGCCCGCTAATCGCTATAGAGAAGCTAAAAGGCTGCACCTCTGCCTTAACTGCCTTCGCAAAGGGCATAGCCTACAGCAATGCAAATCTGGTCACTGCAAACATTGCCAGCAAAAGCACTACTCATTGCTACATATGGATGCAAGTTCATCCGCGTCTCAGTTGCCCGACACAATGCGTTCTCAAACTGCATCACTCGTCTCCATATCCACATCGCCACCTAAAGCCCTGAAACAAAATGAGACTGATTATGTGCTGCTCGCAAAGGAAATCGATCTGGCACCTTCAACATCGCAGCTCAACTTTGTCACCATTCGTTTCGCTAACCGGCTTCAGCTACGGCTTCAGCTACGCCGCTCGATTATCGTAGTATCAGGCATAGGCGAATCTTCTATCTTGCTCAACAAATCAGCTGACATTTTTGCTCAATCAGCTAGTGGCCCATATCAAGGATCATTTTCTGCAGTCGTAACGCAGAAGAGAACTGATTATCAGCCACACTTTGATATGAATACAACCGGT